>CM033713.1:64855049-65455049 GCA_019671005.1 Hibiscus mutabilis
CTGGTTCATCCCAGTTCCATTGGTTCAGACCAGCACGCATTGGATCAATATCAGTGTCACTATCGCTGTTAATATCACTTCTACTCTCAGCTTGAACGAATATTTCTGTATCCAGGAAACTGGGTCCATCCATAGAAGCATCCGAATCCCCTCCATACGTACTGAAAGATATTGCATCACTCTCACCCCGAAAAAACCTGTACCGACCGAAACTAACATTTGATTCACTCTCACCATAAAAGGAATCCAGGTTATCAAAACCATCACTTTCAGAATCAGAGATAACATGCCGCCATCTTCTAGAACCACTAGGAGTTGTGCGCGAACTACTACGTCGAAAAGACCTTGCACTGGAACCACCATCCATAATTTGATCCTCAGAGCCAGAGACAGTGGATTGGTTCTGCCTCAACAAATTAATCATTTGCGAAAACTGTTGTGAGAAAAGATTTTCAATTGATTCAAAACTGCTTTGCCGATTCCTTCTTCTTCGAGGCTGTCGTCTTCTATTAGAGTCTTGAGGAGGGGTACCGAGATCCTCGAGCAACAAAAATTTGCAGTCCCCACAGAGACCAAAGGTTTCAAGATCGAACATTGCCTCATATTCAGGAGCAAGGCTTCTTCGACATAGAGTACACAAAGCTGGCAGGCCAGAGTGATCTCCAACCAATCCACCACCCTCCATGTGGCCAGGTACATGCGGCAAAGGGATATCTTGAAAATTTCTTTCTGGGTCTTCTTCCATCCGTCAAAGAAAATGGAAGGAAACTGAAAAGAATAGAAAAGGGTTACCAAAAGGGACAGGCAAATGCCATTGGAGCCACCAGCAAAAGAATATAATAAATCCCTCCCTATGCAATTAGTAACAGATGAATTAAGAAGTAAAGCTCAAAAAGGAAGGAGAAATAAAAGGGGCAGAGAAACCCTGATAACAAATTAGAAAATCAGGAAAAAAAATATCTACAGCAGGAAGCTTAGTGGAAGTAACTGGAAAGGATTAAAAGGGGGTGAAGTGTAGGCAAGCGAAAGAAGAGGAGCACGAAGACGCATTCAAAGCATCATTCTTTGACACAGGAGGGCGCATTGCGACGAGTACGTCTTTTTTTTTTGGGTATTTACAGTGTAATTCTAATAATTACAAGCAAAATAGAATAAAAAAGTTGCTATCAATTAATTAATATTCAGCAAACTTAATAAATCCTCTGAAATTGAACAATTAAAAATGCAGAAATCATAGATGCATACATGAAACAGATAGACAATCACCGGATGAGTGGGTTGAAAGCCGCGATCTCCAGAAAGGGAAAAATAGCAAATGAAACAACAAAGAAAGCGGGAGAAAAGGAATTGGGGGAAAGCGAAAGCAGAAGCTATTGTTATTAGGGACAACAAAGCAACCAATGTGGGAAGAAGAAGAGAGCCATATCAATTAGGCATCCTTTTAGATGAGTTCGTCCCGCATCCAATTCTCAACGGCAGCAGTCAACCGTCAACGCGCACCCCGCATCGCACCGCGCCTACCGTTTCTATTTTATCCAAATCCAAAAAAATACGTCAGTTTCACTGACGTTTTATCAATTAAATTCCTTTAAGTTTTATGCATTAATTAAAATTTCAAAATAAAATGGCAACTTTTCAAAAAAAAATGCTTAACTACTATGTTTAAATGAAAAAATAAGTGTCTAAAGTATATTATTTTTGAACTTTAGGTATTTTTTTGTAAAAATAGATGTTTAAAGTTTTAAACGTTATAATTTTAGGTGTCCGGCCATTTAAAAAACTTGTTACCCAATCAAAACGCGACAAATGGCATATATATATATATTTTAATTATTTTTGAAAAAAAATGAAATTTATTTTTTAAAAACCTAAAATTCTTAAAAATATTCAAATCACTCCCTAAATCCCTGAAAATAAAAAATCTCAAATCCTCAAATCTTCATCGTTACCATCGCTGGCTGTCGTCGTTGACCTCACCCTTTCGGTTGTCGGACCTAACAGTCTATTTTCCCCAATCGTCGAAAATCAGCGAACAGTGTGCCAATCAAACGGTTATTTCACATTCGAAGTTTTTAGAATTTTAATTTTTTTTTGAAAATGTTTAAATTATTAAAAATAAAAAGTTAATTAAAAGAATTTATAAATTAAAATATGACACATGTTTAATTTTATTGGTTAACGGGTTTTTTAACGGTAGCTAATTATCAGGCACCTAAAATTATAACAGTTAAAACTTTAGGCACCTATTTTTACAAAAAAAAACACTTTAAGCGTCTAAAATTTAAAAAAGATATACTTTGAATACTTATTTTTCATTTAAGCCTAACTACAAAATAAATGCCCAAACTATGTCTCTTTTTTGCAATAGTGCCTAAAGTATTTTTTGGCTAAAATAGGTGTCTAAACTTTCATTTTTGGTTGAAATAGGTGCCCAAGTAGGTGCCTTAATTGACTTTAAAACAAACAAAAAATAAAACTTAAGATACCTATTTTAGCCAAAAAAATACTTAGGCATATATTACAAAAAACGACATAGTTTGGATACTTATTTTGTAGTTTAGTAAAAAAAAACCGTAGTTAGTTTGCAAACGCATATATTAAATTTAAATTTAATCAAATATTAAAAGTATCATATTTAAAATTACAAAATATTAAACCAAAAAATAGAAAATATTACAATAGAAAGATTAATACAATAATTTTTAGATCATAAAAGATATACCACTAAGAATATATTACTAATTTAATTGTTTTTTTATCACAACTCTTTTTAAGATTTTTGGATTACAACTTTTAAATTATAACTAGAGCAATAATTATAATCAAAATTAATGTATACGAGTATTAAATTATGTATACAATTTTATTTTGATATAAAGAATTTTAACCCTTAATATTTATAATCTTTGTCATTTTGACCCTCGTTTTTTAGGATAAATTTAAACTTTAACTTATGTTTTTTGTCAAATAACTCATATTTTAATTAGTATATTGATTAAACTATTAAATAATTAATGATAGTGATATGGCAAGTTTCATGCACAATTGTTACAGGGCAAGTTGCATGTAGCACCACATAATTGCTCACACTTCCAATCAGTACCCTAATGCCACCAAAATCAGAATATCAGAAATCAAAACAAAATGATAAAATGAACAAGAAAGAATGCATGTCCTGATCTGACTTGTCAGACCATGGAAACAAATCGAAAATGCTTTCTTAATTCTTCTAGCTAAAAATGATTAGCGAGGGTTATAGTTCATTTAGGAATCGGGAATAACCGATTTTTTCCATGTTTTCTTTTTGTTTTTTTGTTTAATTATTTTTAGTATTTTATTTGAATTTTAATTATTTTTATAATTTAAATTAAAATAAAATTATATTTTATGTGTAAATATGTGATACATTAGATGACGATTCATTTAAAATGTATTTTATATGTAGGTGTCGTGTCATTACCGTTAATTATTTAACGGTTTAGTTAATATTTTAGTTAAAAAATGAGTTATTTGACAAAAAGACATGTTAAGGGCCAAATTTATCCTAAAAAAAGATAAGAGCCAAAATGACATAAATTGTAAACGTTAGAGGTTAAAATTATCCTTATGCCTTTTATTTTTGTATAAAAACAAAAATTACAATTAGAATCATTCATATAAACACTTTTTACTTTTAGTAAAAAAACTCATTATAAACACTAACTATCAACAAGTAAATTAACTTAAATTATAACTAAGATTAAAAATCGCTAATTTACACATAATGAAACTTAAACTTGAGTGATAAAAATGAAAATTTTCAACACTCTTGAAAAAGAAAAGTAATTAGCGATTTTTAATTTTAGTTACTAAACTTAACAATCGCTAATTGATCAAAGTTCGCAAATTTTACTTAATTTTTAATAGATGAAAAACGAAAATTTTCAACAATCTTACCTAATATCTTAAACACTTTAGGCTTATGATTTATTTTAAGGTAAAGCTCAAAAATGATTATTAAATTTTGATCAATTATTCAATTTGGTAACCAAATTTTTTTTATGAACTGAGAAACAACCTAGAAAAGAAAAGATATTTGGGGAAAGAGATACAGTACTCTCTTGAAGCTTTATTGATAATTGTCGTAATATCCTCTTTCGAGAACCGGTATTTATATAAAAGAACTGTTACAGAGGTTGAGTTAAAACTATTCTAACAACCTTTCCTAACTGTGAAGATTCTCTGCCGCAAACTCTCCGTAATGTATCCAAAGGCTTCGGAATAACTACAATACAAAAATGAAGTCACCATTCAGGTGGTGGGAGGATGACACATCTTCGACCCCGGCATCATTCAATTAACTCGCATCTTAACAGTCCGGGATGACGTTACCTCCGAAATCGCTCCCATAAGCGGCTCAACACTTAACTCGGCCTTCTCGTCTACGAACGTAACCATCTTAGTGTCGCAATATTGGACGCACCATCAGAATTCCAGTCTTAAGGAGTACGAACTTAATTTAAGGGCTTGTATTCATTAGACACCTTACTACAACACCAATACCACCCTGAGGTTTCCTAGAACTGCTAAACCTAAGCTCTGATACCTTTAAATGTAAGACCTTAAAGTCGGATGCCATATTTGAACCTTAAGCTCAACTCATTACTATAAAATTTCTCAACTCGGCTTAGCCCAACAAAATATTTTCCAAAAACATTTAAATCAAATAGTTAAAAATATAAATAAATAAATAAATTATTACAAATGAGATCCAAAATTAATTTAAAATATTTGAACATTTGAATATAGGTGACGTACTCTAGCAACCACCACTTGCTGGAATCCCGTACTGATTGTAAAGACCCAGATTTCTCGAGTCAATAATTGAAGTTGACCTGGGTCTTAGACTGACGTGTCAGGCTGAGACGTTGGGTTATAATGGGCTTCTATGTGTTGTTGGGCTTGTTTGGGGGGGGGGTTTAGGCTTTGCTTATGTTGGGTTTTGAGGAATGGTAGTATGGTAAAATCATAAATGAGAGACAAAAGGCTGATGGCCTTGGTTATTTTCTGCAGAGAGAAGATAGGGGTGAAGTCATCTTGTCCCCATCTTCCTCCTTATCTTTATCCTCTTCAAAATCCTTCCCCAAACACAAAGAAAAAGATAGAAACTTGTTGTGGTGGAGTGTGAATCTCGGATTGGTCATCAAGGAAGAGTTTATCAGCATCAAAGGATCTCCATATCGAGCTAAGCATCATGAGATTTGGTGGATGTTGAGTTGGAAGCTTGGACCAAGAAGAGAGGTGGTAAGAGCTTAGTGGGAGCTTCATTTAGGGATTTGCTTGCTTAAGGTCAGTACATCTCTGACTCCTACATTTCATGAGCCTCATAAGATGATTGCTTTGCCTGGTTTATGTTCATGAGTAGCAAAGTTAGGGTTCTTGAGCTTTAAAACCCTCTAATGGTAAATCATGTTTTGGGAGTTGATAATGGGTAAAACTGGTAGGAAATCACCTAATATGCTCCAAATAACTTGTAGGAAAGAATTGGGACTTAACCATAAGGGTTAAGGGTGGGATTGGTGTAATCCTGAGCTCTAGGTTTCAAAATCTAGGCTCGAGTACTGGTACGGGGTGGCTGTGTACCGATACTCCTTTGTATTTTGAGAGACAGTGTGTGAGGGGTGTACCGGTACGTTTCCCCGTGTATCGGTACTCCTCACTCAAATGAAATCCAGTAGCGCTTAGGCGTACCGGTACGCAAGGGGATTATCGATATTGAGTACCGATACACGAAGGTTAGAGTACCGGTACGCGAAGGTTAGAGTATCGGTACGAGATTAGATTGGTATGGGGCGATCTTAGTACCGATATTGAGTACTGATACGGGGTATGAGCGTATCGGTACGGCTTGTGGTCTAACTCTTTTGAACCTGGTTAGGGTATCGGTACTCATAGGGGAGTATCGGTACCAAAAGGGCGATACCGATACTCACCTTAGAGTATTGATACTCACTGGGGAATATGCCTAAGAAAGTTGAGTTCGCGTTCGGGGGTTTTATAATTCGTGGTAAAGGGTCTGGTAGGCTCCTAAAGGTATAAAACAAACTCAAAAACTGAGAAATCGAGATTAGCAACCTGTATGAGAATTATTGGCTAATGACTTGGTAATAGTTGGGGAGTTGCATGGAATGGTAATCCATAGGGATCCGTGGTGGATCAATTATTGCTACGGGGTAGCTTGGGGTCCTTGCTGTGTGCTGAAGGGACGCCCATGTAGGCTGGTTGCGTGAGTAATGAAATAATCTAGTGAGAAAGGCGTAAACGAATCCTAAAGACATATATTATATAGTGTAACCAATGAGTCATGCCTTGGGGCATTGGTAGTGGTTGGCTGGATGTCTTTTATCTCTCGATGAGATATGTTGATGCTCAGGGGAGCATGTGTTACCGTATGTGTCTTGGTTAGGAATTTGGATGTCCTAGAGTCAGTGCAAGGGAACTTAAATAAAGGGATGGGTACTCCAGGCTATGTGATCGAGTACATCTAACGTATCCACAGGCTATGTGATCTGGATGCGGTCCGAAACCTATCCTTGGGCTATGTGATCAGGATATGGAAATACAACTCGAAGGGCTATGTGATCTCGAGTAACTCGATGGGCTATGTGATCTCGAGTATCTTGTTCGACTGTGTGATCTCAGGAAAAGACTGCTTGTGGCTTATGTGATCCAAGTATGTCTAGGACGTATCTGTGGCTATAGTGATCCAGATATGATCCTAACCCGACAGCTATGTGATCACGGGTAACCCGACGGCTGTGTGAGCACGAAATAAATAGTAGGGCTACGTTAGCCATTAGGGAATGTATGTTATTTACGTTGTTGTATGGATAATAGATGTTGGCTATTTTACCCTTGAGGCTATGTGATCAGGGTAGGGTTGTTACTCGATGAGCTATGTGATCTTGGGTACGGGTTGTATTACCCTTGGGCTTTGTGATCAGGGTATGAGATGTAACTCGATAGGCTTAGTGATCTCTAGTATAGGCTAGATAACCCTTGGGCTATATGATCGGGGTATAGGACGTAATTCAGTGGTCGGTGTGACCTCGTGTACGGTAAGCTTGAGATGGCTTGGTAAACTTCTTACATAATAGTGGTATCTTGAGACAGTGGTAAGCTCTAGCTAGGATAGGCTAGAAGATGATCCTTAGATGTGGAGAAGCCTTTATGTGCATTCTTGATTATATTATCATGCATGCTTGTTTTATGATATTCATGAATTGCGGTATAGTAGAAATGTACCATTGAGCATTGTTAGCTTAGCGTGCGGAATTGTGGTTTCTTCCGTGCGTAGGTTGACAAGTTGCGTTTAGAGGAGCAAATCGAGGAGAATTTTCCAACATCAAGCCAATCTCAGAGTACGGTACTTGATATTTAGTTTGGACTGGTTGTATTTATAGGACCTTACCACAGTCGAGTTTGTATTTTATTCTAATTTACTGTATTTGGTCAAACGAGGTATTTTAATTGGAACTTATATTTTGTAAACCTTTTTTAATATCATTATCTATGTGGATTTTATGGTAATAGATTATTTTGAAAATTCCTAACTTTTGGTTTTAAACGAGAAATTTTGATGGGTCAGTTTTGGGTGACCCAAAAGTGATGCTCCGGATCCGGAACAGAATCGGAGTGTTACATTTGGTATCAGAGCCTAGGTTTAGTCGGTTCTAGAAAGCTCCAGGGTGTCGTAGAGGTCGTGGTAAGGTGTCTAGTGAATACAAGTCCCTAAAGTTCGGTGTACCTTATAAGATTGGGAATCCTAATGTGCCACCTTGTTCATTGTGTTTCAGAAAAAAGTATCGATGGAAGGTGGAACCGGTAGTGGAGAGGCGGGTCACTTTCGTGACCTTACCTCTGCCCTCTTGCATGTGGTACAAGCTATTCTGAGGTAATCTAAGACGCCTTGCAAGACCCCTGTAGAGAGGCTTCATCGTTTTGGACCTAAGAGTTTCGAAGGCTTGGGTGAGGATGACTCGTCAAGGCTGACCAGTGGTTGCAGGACACACAGAGAATCTTGACATAGATAAAGAGAAGCCCGAAAGATGATCTCGATTGCATTGTTTCCCTTCTTAAGGGTAATGCACACGAGTGGCAGGAGACCGTAGAGTTGGGTCTAAAGCCTACGCTCTCGACATAGGTCATCTTTATGGATAAGTTCTAAAAGAAGTACATCAGTGAAGTACATATGGATGAGATGAGGGACCAGTTTCTGCATCTGGTTCAAGGAGATCAAACGGTGTTTGCTTATGAGCAAGAGTTTCTGCGTTTGAGCCGTTGTGCCCTAGAGTTTCTTACGACGGATGAGTTGAGGTGCGAGTGGTTCAGACAAGGCCTAAATGTTGACCTTTAGTTGCATGTAACAACGGGTCCGCTTGGGACATTCTCTGAGTTAGCCAATAGTGCAAAGGCACTTGAGCGGCTTCAGAGTTCAACATCTAACCAGTTCGAGGATTTTAGAGGTTGTGATGTGGAGACCCAGGATGTCATGAATCCTTCTCCCTATCCGCACGAGAGGTTTTATGTTTTGAGGAGTTCGAAGATAGTTGCTTTAGACCAGCTACCGAGAGTCAGCCCAGGATCTAGATCGAGGGTTCGTAGAGGCTCTTTGATCCATACTCCGAAAGAGAGTATTGATAGATCTGTAGGAGCATCGCTTCTACCAACTTATGAGCATTGTGGCTGACATCACCATGGAGTATGCTTTTTACTTCGGAGGGTTTGTTATCGGTGCCAGACACTAGGGCATATGGCAAAGGACTACACAGTCATGGATGATGACTCACCGGTTCTATCTTAGAGGTTGGTTGCTTTCCGACTTAATCAGAGTTTTGCTAAAAGCGAAGCTAGGGCACCGTCAAGCTATCAAGGTGGAGGTCCTATAAGATCCACTGCCAGGGTTGGCGCGCGAGGCGTTGCTAGGCAGTCTGTAGCTCAGATTGGAGTTGACAGCGTTGCAACCAATGATATATCAGATAAATAAGTTTGTGTTGGTTTTAGCTGTTGTATTAGCCGTTTAGCTCTTCGGTTGTGTATTAGACCAGTTCTTGTGATATGCATCTTGGTAAATCTTGGGTTTGTTGTTGCTTTAGACGGCAAATAGAATTGCATCACTTGCTAGATAAGGTTTTTATCGTAGATGGTTGTTGAAAGGGCAAGTGCGTCGTAGGTTGCGTGTGGGAAGCAGAGAAGTTTAGATTGCTTGAATCTAGTTGTTAGTGTTGGTTGTATAGAATCTCAACCTCTCCAAGGTAGACGTTGTGCTCCGTAGTGCTAGCTCAAGGAAGATTCTACAGGTTGCAAGGTGCTTTTAGCTTGTGTTGTAGATATGAGGGTTAAGAGTTCCTAGTCTTAGTGTTGTGGGTGTTTTGAGGGTATGAAGGTACCCTTGGTGAGTGAGAAATCTTACCGGTTGATTATGGTTTAGAATTGCGATAAAGGTATGGTTGAGTTCTTTTTTAGTGTACATCGCTTCGTGGCATGGTACTTAACGGACTCTTTGTTGGAGGCACACTTGTGCCAGCGACCAATTGGGTGTCGATGCCAAGTGCTTTGCCGAGATCGTGTCTGCGTATGAGTAGCTTGTATGGTGGCCTTGGATGTGTTAAGCTGTAGTACAATGGTGGAAGACCGATGATGGGTTTGTGAAACCGGTGACCTTGTTTTGACCATAGAATGTGAGAGCTTCGCGTGTTGTGTTAGAGTAGGGTACCATAAAAAAGGGGTAAATGAATGTTGTGACGAACATGGTTGAGGTCTTAAGGGCGAATCGTGAGGGTAGTTGCTTGGTTTGTGCACCTGTTGAGCTAGATTTTGTGGGGCAGAAGATTGTCCAATCGAGTTCAACCAAAGTTGTTATCGGTTAAGGTAAGCAGTGTGGAAGTTGTTAGAGTGTCGTAGCAGAAATAGGGATCAATAGTTGCGTTGAGGGTAACCGGATGATTACTTTACAAAGAAATATTTTTAAATGGACCAGTTGGCGATCTTTGAGAACAGTCAGATGGCTTTCCACGTTCGATAGTTGGGACTAGGGCAAGGTTGAGAAAGAAGGTGTTAGACCTTGCAAGTAGAATGGGTAAGTTTTGGGTTGCTTGTGCGAGTTCCTAAGTGATGGCGGTCCTTACTCGGAACCTAGTAGTTGAAATTGAAAGTTGTTTTCGATCGTGTGAAAGCATGTTTGGATAAAAAGAGGTTTTAGGTACCGACTTGGCGGGTTAAGTCTAAGGAAATGAGTTGTCAGTTCAAGGTAGAATGATGATAATGATCAGTTGTGAGAGTTTTGCTTGTCCTTTAAGGATTTGACCGGATATGGTTGTTGGACATGGTGCGTTCCTGACAATGGTTTGTGGATGTGGTGCAGCATTTTAGGCGTAAATAAGCCCAAGTTAGGTTTTGGTTGCCGGATACTAGTAGAAATGATTGGTTAACCGAGATAGAATCCTTTAGAGGTGAACCCTTTAAGTTGATGTTTGAGCAGCGCGGCTCGAGTTTGGTTATGTTACCATGCTTAGCGGTTCGTCATAAGTGTCATTGCTTGTTGAAAAATGGGTCGTTGAAGATCTTAAGAGAAGCGTTGAGAGTGTGTGGTTTAGTGCTAGGGTTCTGTTTAAGGTGGGTTGAGAGAGAACTCTCCCTAATCAAGGTGATCTTGTTTGAATGGTAAAGTGGTTAGATTTGTTCGGGTTGCATCTCTCCTTCACCCATCTAAATTTTGAGGACGAAATTTCTTAAAGGATAAGAGAATTGTAACGACCCGAACTTTTCGAGTCAACAATAGACATTGACCCGGGTCTTAGACCGATGTGTCGGGCTAAGACGTTGGGTTATAATGGGTCTCCATGTGTTGTTGGGCATGTTTGGGGGGTTTTGGGCTTTGCTTATGTTGGGTTTTGAGGAAGGGTAGTATGGTGAATTCATAAATGGGAGACAAAAGACTGACGGCCTTGGTTATTTTCTGCAGAGGGAAGAGAGAGGTGAAGTCATCTTGTCTCTATCTTCTTCCTTATCTCTTTCCTCTTCAAACTCCCTCCCCAAACACAAAGAAAAAGATAGAAACTTGTTGTGGTGGAGTGTGAATCTCAGATTGGTCATCAAGGAAGAGTTTATCAGCATCAAAAGATCTATATTTCGAGCTAAGCATCATAGGATTTGGTGGAGGTTGAGTTGGAAGCTTGGACCAAGAAGAGAGGTGGTAAGAGCTTGGTGGGAGCTTCATTTCGGGTTTTGCTTGCTTAAGGTCAGTACATCTCCGACTCTTACATTTCATGAGCCTCATAAGATGATTGCTTTGCCTGGTTTATGTTTATGAGTAGCAAAGTTAGGGTTCTTGAGCTTTAAAACCCTCCAATGGTAAATCACGTTTTGGGAGTTGATAATGGGTAAAACTGGTAGGAAACCACCTAATATAATCCAAATAACTTGTAGGAAAGAATTGAGACTTAACTATGGGGGTTAAGGGTGGGATTGGTGTAATCCCGAGCTCTAGGTTTCAAAATTTGGGCTCAAGTACCAATACTTCTTTGTATTTTGATAGACGGTGTGTGAGGGGCGTACCGGTACGCCTCCCCGTGTATCGGTACCCCTCACTCAAATAGAAATCCAATAGCGCTTAGGTGTACCAGTACGCAAGGAGCGTATCGATACGCACTGTTACATTGCCTGAGATAGGCTTAGCGTACCGGTACGCGAAGGTTGGAGTATCGGTACGAGATTGGATCAATACGGGGTAATTCTAGTACCGATATTGAGTACCGATATAGGGTATGAGCGTATCGGTACGACTTGTGGTCCAACTCTTTCGAACTTGGTTAGGGTATCGGTACTCATAGGGGAGTATCGATACCAAGAGGGCGGTACCAATACTCACCTTGGAGTATTAATACTCGTTGGGCAATCTGCCCAAGAAAGTTGAGTTCGCGTTCTGGGGTTCTATAATTCGTGGTAAAGGGTCCGGTAGGCTCCTAAAGGTATAAAACAAACTCTAAAACTGAAAAATTGAGATTAACAACCCGTATGAGGATTATTGTATAATGACTTGGTAATAGTTGGAGCAGTTGCTTAGAATGGTAATCCATAGGGATCTGTGGTGGATCAATTATTGCTACGGGTTAGCTTGGGGTCCTTGCTGTGTGCTGAAGGGACTCCCATGTAGGCTGGTTATCGTGAGTAATGAAATAATCTAGTGAGAAAGACGTAAACGAATCCTAAAGACATATATTATGTAGTGTAACCAATGAGTCGTGCCTTGGGTCATTGTTAGTGGTTGGCTGGATGCCTTTTATCTCTCGGTAATATATGTTGATGCTTGGGGGAGCATGTGTTACCGTATGTGTCTTGGTTAGGAATCCGGATGTCATAGAGTCAGTGCAAGGGCACTTAAATAAGGGGATGGGTACTCCGGGCTATGTGATCGAGTACATCTGATGTATCCACGGGCTGTGTGATCTGGATGCGGTCCGAAACCTATCTTTGGGCTATGTGATCAGGATATGGAAATACAACTTGAAGGGCTATGTGATCTCGAGTATCTCGATGGGTTATGTGATCTCGAGTATCCTGTTCGGCTGTGTGATCTCAGGAAAAGACTGCTTGTAGCTTATGTGATCCAAGTATGTCTAGGACGTATCTGTGGCTATAGTGATCCGATATGATCATAACCCGATGGCTATGTGATCATGGATAACCCGACGGCTGTGTGAGCACGGGATAAATAGTAGGGCTACGTTGGCCATTAGGGAATGTATGTTATTTACGTTGTTTTATGGATAATAGATGTTGGCTATTTTACCCTTGGGGCTATGTGATCAGGGTAGGGTTGTTACTCGATGGGTTATGTGATCTTGGGTAGAGATTGTATTACCCTTAGGCTTTGTGATCAGGGTATGAGATGTAACTCGATGGGCTTAGTGATCTTGAGTATAGGCTAGATAACCCTTCGGCTATGTGATCAGGGTATGGGACGTAATTCAGTGGTCGGTGTAACCTCGTGTACGGTAAGCCTGGGATGGCTTGGTAAACTTCTTGCATAATAGTGGTATCTTGAGACAGTGGTAAGCTCTAGCTAGGATAGGCTAGAAGATGATCCTTATATGTGGAGAAGCCTTTCTGTACATTCTTGATTATATTATTATGCATGCTTGTTCTATGATATTCATGAATTGTGGTAGAGTAGAAATGTACCACTGAGCTTTGTTAGCTCAGTGTGTGGAATTGTGGTTTCTTCCGTGCGTAGGTTGAAAGGTTACGTTTGGAGGAGCACATCGAGGAGGATTTTCCAGCATCAAGCCAATCTCAGAGTATGGTACTTGATGTTTAGTTTGGACTGGTTGTATTCATAGGACCTTACCATAGTCGAGTCTGTATTTTATTCTGATTTACTGTATTTGGTCAAATGTAGTATTTTAATTGGAACTTATGTTTTGTAAACCCCTTTTAATATCATTATCTATGTGGATTTTATGGTAATGGATTATTTTGAAAATTCCTAACTTGTGGTTTTAAACGAGAAATTTTGATGGGTCGATCTTGGGTGACCCGAAAGTGTTGCTCCAGATCCAGGACGAAATCGGGGCGTTACACTGATAGTGTTATTCGGTCCCGCAATCCAACGATCAACCTACGGACTAAAACAAGATTTTGAGCGCTGAGCTTACAAAGCTCAATGGTACACATCTACTCTACTTTACTTCATGCTAATCATAAACATAAGCATATAAGTTAGAACGGGCTATAGGGTAAGAATAATAAACACTTGACGCTACCTCTAGTCGCCTAAACATGTGCTCAAATCATGTAAGTCATCATACATGACTCACAAGGCCCAACCATACCAAGATCTCATCAGATCATTTTGGCAAATGCACGCAAAATAGAACCACAAACCTGGAGTAAGACCCAGGGCCACATAGTTCAGGAACGTACGCTCTAAACTCTGCAATACCTGAGTGAGACTCGAGGCCACACAACATCAGAAATGTACACTCTATACTCGGAATCCCCTTTCAAGTACCTTCGAATGAGACCCGGTGCCACATAGCGTCGGGAACGTATATTTGGCCTCTCTAACTATGGTGTTGCAACACTCTCATTAGGTATCCGGATCCTATCAATCAAATGCCTAATCGGCATACAAGCAACTGATCCCAAGGATCTCCCTATCGTTACTAATCGATATCGCATCATTTATTTTACATTATCGAATACATTATGGAGAAGTATATATATAATTAATCTCATTTATTGTCTCCATTAATCCACATTATCTCATTTATTAAGGCATATTCAATTATTAGTATACACATTAATTTTTATCTTTAATTTGCATTTAGAGATTGTTTAGTGTATCGAGTACCGGTACTCGAAGACGAGTATCAATACGGTACCCTCAGGTACCAGTACTCACACGTGTACTGATACAGAAATTGCTTACTAAAAATCTCTAATTTTCTTGAGTATCGATACGGGTCGACCCGTATCGATACGACATCGAATAGCGTACTAGTACAATCAAAGCTCGTACCGGTACCCTACTCATGATTTCTACTATGTTGGTGAATTATGGTATTTACTACTTTAATCGGTCCCTAAAGCTTATGAAAGTCATTAGGGTTTGTTTGTTAACACATACAATTATTTAAGAACAATTCCCAACTTTAAGATCATTTATTCGAACATTACCAATTATCAGTCTATTAAGTATAATTTCCTTCGAACATGCCAATTTCATATATTAAACAGGACAACAAGTAAATCAACCAATCAGATAATCACACGAATATTCAAACGATCCTACTCGGTCTCTAAAGCTCAAAATAGTCTCGAATATTCTCAAGCTTATCAGGCATCTCAATATTTACCAAGTCTCGTAATATCGGTCTCAACACGTGCTTATTTTCATCTACCTATTTTATAAACACTAACAAGCAAGGCAATTACACTTATGATGCTCATGAAGCATTTCAGAGTTTGAGGTGTACTAACCTCAAGCAATTATCGACGAATCATCGCTCAAACTTCCAAAACGCTCCTCTTGATCCAGTACTCGAGCACGAATAATCCTCATATAAAAACGAATAAGAAAATACATTAATTTTATGCATTCCATATTCAAATCACAAGGTCAAACGTGTAAAAAAAACTTATCAGGTTCGTATTTGGTGAAACAGACTGCACCAACGGACTTAGAACGTCAAAAAAACCCCAGATAGGGTCCCTAGAAAAAATCAACGTCTAGTCAGCAGTCCAGCCGGTCCTGTGCGGCGCGGTGCATGGCAGGACGGTGCACCGCGGGGCGCGCTCCTGTAGGAAGAGTGCACGTGCACCTGGAGAGCCTAATTCTGTGTGGCGTGGTGCACCGCAGCATGGTGCACCCGCCTGGGCAGATACACGCCCAACCTCACTAGAGGTACGTAGGGCATCCTCTGGTAGTCAGACGACGGTGGAAAGCTCTAGTCCCGCTGTCTCGACGTCGGTGGCCTCTATTTTTGGTTTTGGTAGCTGAAAACGCTTTATTTCAAGCTTGGCCGAACTTCTTTTCTCTCACCCCTTTCGGCGACGGCTCCGATGATGACGTCGCTGGTACTGAAGAACTTATCTCGACGAGATGAACACAATGGTCGTGGATGTGTCGACAATGGCCGAACGAATCTCGATATACCAGAGTTAAAAGATTTAAAGAGGGTGAGAGAAAAAGAAAAAAGTAGAGAGAAAAGGAAGAGATATAAAAAGAAAATCAAATTTGATTTTTCTCTCCTTTCCCACCACTTTATTTCAAAATACCATCTTCTAACACAAAACGGCAGAATCGCACTATAGATCCTCAATATTAAATCCTTACACAACACAATCATAATTTTCTTCAAAAATTTAATCTTCTGCGATCTCTTTATTTATTTTAACACTTAAATTAAAATGCCCAACCCGAAACAGGATCCAAAAGACTAACCCAAAAATCCGGGTCGTTACATGCTCCAATTTGGTCATCGACCCGGTAACTACTGTTAAAAGGGTGATGTGGTAGTTAAAATATTTTGCGTAATAACACATTTAGTCTTCCACATTTGCACATTCAAACAATTTAGTCATAATTCGAAAAAATAATAAATTTAACTCTCATTATTTATATATTGTTTCAATTTGGTCATATTTTTAATTAAAATTATTTAACCCTAAAATTAAAACCTCAAACCGTTAAACTCTTAAACCGAAAACCCTAATATCGATGCACGAGAGTTGCTTAGGGTGTTTTGCTAATGCTCATCGCATTTTTTATGATTTACAGGTTAAAAATTCTATATCTTGGAACAATGTTATATCAATTTATTTACAAATTGGAGATGCAGTTTTCAAGGATGCAAACAGAGGGCAAAGAGTTCGATTTCAAGCCTAATGAATATACAATTGTGAGTTTGATAACGGCTGCTTGGTCTTCCATTGATTTTGGTTTTTTTACTCGAGCAAATGCTTAGCAGGATCACAAAATCTGAGTTTTTCTCAGATCTCTATGTGGGTAGTGCTTTGGGGAGTGGAGTTGCAAGGTCTGGTTTAACAAACTATGCTACGGAGATTTTTGGGCAAATTAGTCACATAAATGTGGTATCTATGAATGGTTTGATGGTTGGATTGGTAAGATAGAAATGCGATGAAGAAGCAACTGAAGTTTTTAAAGAGATGATTAACTTGGTTGATATAAATTTTTATTCTTATATTATTCCATTAAGTTCTTTCACTGAATTTATCGAGTCAGAACAAAGGAGAAAAAAAGAGATAAGATTCTAATAGAGAAAGTCAAGACAAAAAAATTGACATACTAACAACATACGAGAGATTTAATATTTATTATATTTAAGGGTTTAGGGTTTAAGAGTTTAAGGTTTTAATTTTAGGGTTAAATTATTTTTAATTAAAAAGAGGGCAACTTGAAATAATGTGTAAATAATGAGGGTTAAATTTATTTTTTTCTTTCGAATTAAGACTAAATTGTTTAAATGTGCAAACGTAGAAGACTAAATGTGTTATTATACAAAATATTTTAAATGTCACGTTGAAAAGTTTAGAAATGGTCACTAAACTTTGATCAATTATTCAATTTGGTAATCAAACTTCCAATTGTTTCAATGTTACCATTAAACTTTTAGTTTTGCTTCAGTTTGGCCATTGACCTATTAACAACCGTTAAAAGGGTGATGTGGCAGTTAAAATACTTTGTATAATAACACATTTAGCCCTCCATATTTTCATATTCAAACAATATAGTCCTAATTCGAACAAATAATAAATCTAACACTCATTATTTACACAATATTTCAATTTGTCCTATTTTTAATTAAAAATTATTTAATCCTAAAACTGAAACTTCAAACCCTTGAACTCTTAAACCCTAGACCCTAATATGTATGAGAGCTGTTTAGGGTGTATTGCTAATGCTCGTTGCATTTTTTATGATTTACAGGTTAAAAATTCTATATCTTGGAACAATCTAATATCAGTTTATTCACAAACTGGAGATGCAGTGTCTGCATTCAAGTTGTTTTCAAGGATGCAAACAGAGGGCATAGAGTTCGATTTCAAGCCTAATGAATATATATTTGATAGTATGATAACGGCTGCTTGGTCTTCCATTAAGTTCTTTCATTGAATTTACTGAGTCAGAATAAGAGAAAAGATAAGATTCGAATAGAAGAAAGTCAAGACAAAAAAATTGATATACTAACAACATACGAGAGATTAATATTTATTATATTTAAGGGTTTAGGGTTTAAGAGTTTAGGGTTAAATTATTTTTAATTAAAAAGAGGGCCAACTTGAAATAATGTATAAATAGTGAGGGTTGAATTTATTATTTTTTGAATTAAGATTAAATTGTTTGAATGTGCAAATGTGAAAGACTAAATGTGTTATTATAGAAAATATTTTTATTGTCACTTTACTCTTTTAACAGCTGTTAATGAGTCGGTGATCAAACTGGAATAAAACTAAAAGTTTAATGGTAACATTGAAGCAATTGGAAGTTTAGTTACCAAATTGAATAATTGATTAAAGTTTAGTGATTATTTGTGAACTTTATCCTTTATTTTAAATTAAAAGAAAGTTTCTACTAATTTACTAAAGTTTCATCGACAAGTCGATAATCAAAATCTGCTACTATAATTTCATTTTGTTTCCTTTCTAATAAAATTTTGATGGAGGATTTGTCAAAAAAAACATGTTATAGATCTATTTTTACTCCATGAAGTCATATATATATATATACGTGATTTTATCAAAATATTACTGTTAATTTTTTTTGTAATTGACCCTAAGTAAAATATCTAGTTCCGTCACTAAGACTAGTCACTATTATAAGCTTTTAAATATATATAATTTGATATTTCCTAGCATATTTGTTTATCAAACCAAAAATTGTGAACAAGAGAGCTTCCAAGAGGTTCATCATTTTAATCTAAAAAAAATATCAAATAATATGGCATTGAAACATTTGGGATGCGTCCACTCCATTCTCCACCGAATGATTTACTCTTCTTTTCTTCGAACATAACATAACTCGAGTTAAGAGTTGGGTTTTTTTTTCGTTTTGTGTAATGTTTTATTTCACCAACACTGGTGTCTAAGAGGGGATAAGGAATGACTTTGAGATTACGATTTGTTTGTTTACGTCAACAAGAGTTGATGCACAGCACAGCACATGGGATTGGGACAACAAACATCCTTCTAAATGTAAATGTGTGCGGTGTCCCATGGTTTCCTCTCTTTCTTTTGAATATTTTGAACTGGAACCTAAGAAGAAACTCAAGTACTAGTATCATCTTAAAATAGCAAAACAAAAGCCTTGGGAGGGTTACCTTAAACGCTTTTTCCTTGTCTACAAGATTCTCTCATAAACAGAAATACAGTAACAGCTGTAATCTGTACGCACCTCTTAATATATACACATATTTCTGATAATATATATACACATATTACTAATGTGATTGGTCATTCTTCAAATCAAACAAGAACAAGTACAAGTGGTCTTGTGAGGGGATTGTGGTTGGGCAAGAGCAGTGGGACACCTGACCAAATAATAAAGGATGAACCTCCTTCTCCTTTTTTCCTTTTTGCACATGCACCTTGTTCTCCTCTCATTCAGCTTCATAGAAAATAAAATAAAACATTTCAAAAGGAGTCATGGTCATCATTTGCTGGTGTGGGATCTTCTGCTTTGTTCGTGGGAATATCCAACTGAAAATAAATATTATTTTTTTCAGGGGTGTTTGCGTGTCGTTTTATCCTGGTATTTTACCTCAGTGAGGGAGAGTACAGTTCTAAGATCGACTTACTATGCAAAAATGTGTGAGTTGATGTAAGATGCTTGTAAATTTATACAAAACTCTGCTCATTAGAGATAATAATTTGGGATAGCATTGTCATGAGGACTTTGGCTTAATTTTGCTATTTTAGATAATCATGTATCAATCCAACTCAAAGGTTTTTTTTTTTTTATGTTTTGTGTCAAACCCCAGGCAAAACGACGTGCAGCGCAGCAATCAACAAGGCCACGAAGATCCCCCAATGAGTAGTGGTGAGCCTTGTGGTTTTCTAGCAACTTAATTCTTCGGTGTCTCAAGAAACATGATTAATTGTATTTTTGTCAGACCAACCAACTTCCCGGGATGACAATAGCCCAAAATTACATGATGATAAAGCAGCCTCCCCTGGTATTGGAATTTTCAAACATTCTATTATTCTGAAATTTTAATTACTCTAATGCAAGATCATGCCATGTACAGAATGGATGCCAGAAAAACGTATATTAGAGCATATTCTTGACATTTTACAGAGGTATGAGTTGTATGCAATTCATAAAAATGTAGTCCATTACCATTAATAATATGTTGATATTTGGAGCTTATCTTTGTGATGTTAGGAGAGAGTCATGAAATATTTGGTGAACCTGTTGATCCTGAAGAGGTATATGTTAGTAGTCTGTCTCTCTTTTCATATACCGTGCTGATGGATGTTGCAACCATGACAAGCCTATGGACTTTGGCACCATGAGAGCTAAACTTCATGAAGGAATGTATACAAGTCTTCAATAATTTGAGGTGAACCATAGCTTATGAATTTCTTGGTTTATACGAATTAAACTGTGTATGAAACATGGTATAGGGTTTTATGACTGATGGTGACAGCATGATGTATATTTAATTCCCCAACAACAGTATACTTCAGACAGGTACTCCTATGCCACAATATCTAAATTATTCTTGCCTTGCCTCTAAATGAATGCCAGCCATTTTTTTACAGGCTCGAGCCATTTATGAACTAGCAACAAAGGTCTTACAGTTATCTTAAAACTGACCCAGAGAAGTTTGAGTTTGAATTTCCGGATACAAAACGAACAACTAGTAGAAGGCTCTTGTGTGAAGCCAGAGCTCCATCAACGAATTCGAGACCCAATTAATCATCTCCAAACCACAGGAAAAGTGTAACAGGTGAAGTAGATAGACGTTGTACGTACACACCCTGGACGTCTGAGAATGCATCCACCGACTCAAAACCACTAATTCCTGTACGTTATTGTTTCACCTTTGTGCTTGGGGGCCATGACCTGTTACTTTTATTCGGTTTTGTAGGTTAATGGGCAGGATATCAGTTACAGAGAAAGTTTAATGTTGTTTGTTAAAGACTTGGGAGCAACAGCCCAAATGGTTGCCAAGCGGAAGTTGATGGATGCTTCTCAGAAACCTACTCTAACTAGAGAATCAGTAAATATTTGACCATCTTCATAGTCAGGCTCAGGGTGAGTTGGAGACTACTCTAATGGATTTGGATCTGAGGTGGAGAAAAGGCTTCATATTTGATTTGCCATTTCTGAAGAAGATTAATCCATTGGGAAATAAATAATAAAGGCTTGGAATTGGCAGAGAGGAATGGTTGTTTGTTGCTTTACCAAAAGAATAAATCTTCTGCTGCTGCTGCTGCTGCTGCTTATTTCATTGCATAATCAAGTCTTCAAGCCCCTCAGCCATGGACATTAAATTTAATATTTATTACTTTGATGCTTTGCTTCACTTTCACTTTCACTTTCACTTTGTAATTTGTTTTTTTTTATTTAATGGACTAAATTAAGCCTACATGGCCACACCATTATATTACAACTCATTATTAGTGAATTGAGTTGTCCGACCCCACAATAAAGCATCATTTGCTCACTCATCATGCATAATCTTTATGAAAAATCATTGACATTTGTGTTAAATAATCAATCAATAATTTCACTCCAATATAGTTTATTATATGCTTCAAACAAAGTTGTGCTTAACATTTGGAAAACCACAGTATAATTGGATTTTAATGTATTTGGGGTGTAATTATGGTCATCATTGTCTGAATTATGCGTAGCTATATGTGTAATTAAACTCGTTTTATAATTAATAATATTTTAAAATTTAAACTTATAAAATCGTGTAATTACAAATTATACTACCATACACGACATCAAACATCAGACAAATATATTCAAAGAATTAAAATTCTTTTTTGTTGTGTAGATGTAATTACTAGGATAATAATTACATTTTCAAATAATTATATTATAATATCTAAACAAGTCCTTAATTTTAAGTTGACTGTGAATTGATAAAAAAATCACGATATTAATTTAGAGTATACGTTTATCTTTTAATTGTAATGTTTTAATTATTGAAATTAATAGTATAAATGAAAGGGAATATGATGTTGATTAATAATCGTTTTTTCATTTTCTACTATTTGCATCAGGCTACATTATATATATGTATAAATAAATACCGACAAAACTATGGTTGGTTAAAAATAGGAGGGGGTTGGTTACGTGAAGGTGAAGGCCAATTTCAAGAGGAAGGGGAAGAAAAGGGGATAGATTTGCCTTGGTGGGTTGTGTGAAGAAAGGAAAAACAGAGAAACGGAGATGGCATATAGGAGAAGGCAGGGAACGAACCGATCCTCGATGTTCGAGGAAGAGGCTCTCCACCCTCCACCACCGCCGCCATATGCCGCCTCCAATTCTCTTCGTTCCGACCCTTCAGGATCCAAGGTTTGCTTCTTTCATTCTCAAAATGATCAGGTCCTTAAGAAATAAATGAGATCTATTTTGCTTTTCTGTTTTTTCTCTAAAGATTTCTAATGGGAAATTTGGTTTTCTCTCGTCTAATTGCAGAGCTTTAATGTCTATGAGGACTCAAGAAATGATTCCAAAGGTTTCTGGGGTGTTCTTGCTCGGAAAGCCAAAGCCATTCTTGACGATGATGATGTATTTGAAACGCCTGGTACAGTGGGATCATCACATATGCCGGATGCTTCAATAGCTTCCCAGGTGAGTGTACTTATTTACATTACCATTTTACAAGTGCTCCGAATTGACTATGTTCATTCTCAATAGCAGAAGCAACAACCAGCCGAGGGCTACAGAAGAATGGACAATCCTACAATACGAAGAGGCTTGGATAGGCTCACCACTTCACTTAATCATATTGGCGACTCCTTTGAAAAGGCTTTCGAGGTAAGGCCGAACCTTTTTGGAATAGGATTTTGTTATCCTTCTCAAACTCGTTGCTTTCTTTTCTTTCCTTTATAAATTTTTCCTGATTACTCTGTAATCTGTATGTCAATTGGTGAACAAATAATTGCTATTCTGTATCCATCTGTCGATTATATTTGTTTAAGCTATGCAGACATCCAAGATGGAAATTAGTTTTTAACTCTTAAAATATTGAAAGGAAACATCATTGGAAATGTAATTGTATTCTTCAACACAGTTTCTTGTTTTTGCAGGAAGGTAGAACAATTGTGGAAAGTAAAACACAAGATATCATCCATGAAACGCGCAAGCTTCAAATCAGGCGGAAAGGGAACAGTCCCATGGCACAAAATCAGTTCTCGGATTTCAGTAGCACAATGCAGCCACCAACACAACTCCAAAGTCAAACCCAACTCAAGGCATCTCGAGACGTAAAAATTGTGTCACTGAATCATATAGTGAAACCAATTGATTGTTTCAACCATTTGACAAATTTATTGCTCTGACTTTACTGCATCAATTAACTTTGTAGCTTTAAAAATTGATAAAGTAACCTAGTTTAGGCTTTTTTTCATGTTAATTTGGTTATTTCTAATCATAAGTTGTACTATTAGGTAAGCGTAAAGGGGTATGGCATTGGGTGCGGTTGAACTCAACTATTGATATTACTATTAGAAGTAGATTAGGAGCCAAGTTCATCCTGTCCCGTTAAATGCATGGTCTGGCTTTGTTTTGCTTCGGCACGCAGGTTGCAATGGCCACAGCTGCTAAGGCAAAACTTCTTCTTCGAGAGCTGAAAACGGTTAAAGCAGATTTGGCTTTTGCAAAGGAACGATGTGCTCAACTGGAGGAGGAGAATAAACACCTTTGGGAGAGCCGGGAGAAAGGGGATAATCCTGCAGATGATGATTTGGTACATATTGTATACCTTTTCTTATCCCGCAGATGATGTTTTGTTGGATTTATTGGTAGAAGCAATTAAATGGCGTTAACTAATTAATGAAGTAAGAAATAGGATGATTGTGTTTGAAATAATGTATGTTGGAAATCAGATTCGACTGCAACTGGAGACATTGTTGGCAGAAAAGGGACGACTGGCGCATGAGAATTCAATATATGCGAGAGAGAACCGGTTTCTAAGAGAAATAATTGAGTATCATCAACTGAGCATGCAGGATGTTGTGTACTTAGATGAGGGGGCTAAAGAAGTTACACCAGTTGTTTATCCCCTCAACTTCTCCTTCTCAAAAATTCTTTCCGGTGAGGCGGAGGTGGAAGCTACCCCTTCTAGTCGCAGCCCCTGCCCAGGCCAGTAGCCAACAACAGAGAAAATCTCACCTGCAGAGGAAGCAAGCAAAGAATGTCATGTCTCCAACTCCAAAACTGATGTCCCACCTACTTCCACCCACTTCCTTTCCTGATGCACTTGCAATGCAACAACACCTCCACCACTCTTCTCTCTCAGATGTACTCTTTTACCTTTTTTTATTATATACAGTGTATGTTCAACTCTCCTATAACATGGCTCCAACCTTTTTTTTCTTTTCTTTCATTTTACTTGTTATCATTCTTATCATTTAGTCGTTGTAGGAGGAATGGAAGGAGCCCATTTTATTTTAGGGTAAACTACCTCACCTATGTCCATGTTTCTATTTTGATACTCCAACTATTTTTTTAATAAAATAGTATCTAACATTACGTATCGTTTCTATTTTGGTACCTTAACCATTAAGAATAAACAAAATTGTGATGTGGCTTGGTCAAATAACAATTTTAGTTTGAAAACTTATACAATCTATCAATTTAGTCCAAAACTATCAATTTAAACATCATTTAAATTTTTGGGTTAAAAAATGTAAATTTTCCATTTTTCTTCTTCCTCCTGTTGACATCTTCTTTGGAGTTTCGGATTCCTTGTCAAGTAATATCTTATTGGGTAAATTACATAATCATCACTCAACTTTCAAAACGTTCAATTTGCTCATTGAACTTTAAACATTGAACGTTTTTTGACACTCCGCCGTTAAATAGTTAATGATATTATGACATGGCACATAAAACCAAAACGACATCATTTTAGAAAAGCCTAATTTATATCAAAACGACGTCGTTTTATATCCTTATAAAAAAAAATCATTTTTTCCCTTCATTTTTTCTTTTCTTCTTTTTTTTTTCTCTTCATATGCTCAGATTTCGATCACCACATTCAGCCACCGCGTCGGTCATGGTCGACAGTGGGTGATGAGTCCAAAGGCTGAACACTTGGGTTGTAATGTTCCATGAGATAATCTGAGATTGAGAAAGTTTTACTCCAAGCTGGCTGCAAAAACACCACAAAAATTTTTCTGCTTAAATTTTCCAACCTCGCTAGTCTCTGCATGCAATGAAGGGTTGTTCGTAGTTTTCCTTTGGATAAGATATCTGCTAATTCACCAACCTGAACAATAAAGCTTTCAAGAGACGACTTCACCATGAGGACTTTATTCTTGTTGGGGTGAAAACTTGCAAGTATGAATGCCCACTTGGTGACGCACATTCTTGATCACTAGAATTTGAAACTTCACTGTTTTTGTTGCTTGGTGTGAAGACAAGAAAAACATAAGATCGGTTAGAACGGTGAAGATACCATAGCCATAATGCCACTTTTGCCATAGGTTGGAATGAATTCCACGTTACCTAACTCTATTACCATTTGTTTATGTAATCATTAATTTTATCCGGGGTGTTAACTCGTTTTTTATTTTTATAAATAATGCGCTTTGGTTATTATTTTACTTATTATAATTATTATCTATTATTGCAAAAACCAAAAATATCATATTACTCGTTATTAATACTACTATTATGTCACTATATTTGAAAACCCCAAAACATTATTAGAATTATTATTACAACACGTATTATTACTAGTTTGTTATTATATGTTACTATGTGTTATTACAATTCAAAAAGAAAATGAAAAACACACAAAAATATTATTATTTGCTTTTTATTATTTACATTATTATCATTAATTTGGTACTACTATTTTCATTTTATTATTATTACATTACTATAGAATCAATATTGTATTCTTCTTATCATTATGTTAATATACTATTAATATTAGTATTGTTCTGTTATTATTATTATTATATTATATTTATTAAACAAAAATATAAAAACAAAATAAAATATTAAATGATATTAAATAAATAATCAAAGCCCAATATTATTAGTTCACAGTCCAATTTACAAACTTAAAGACCAAAAAATAATAATAATTTACATCTGGCCCAATAAAGCCCAAATAACTAAGCCCTATTATCTGATCAAGACCGTAACCCTATCTTTTTTCCCATGCGCAGCCGCTCTACAGACGTTAGATCTAGATTGGATCTAACGGTCCAAACTAAAGGCGGAAGAAGTCTCCAGAATCCCACGCGCCGCCACTTAGCTATCCTCACGCGCACGTATGTTTCACGCCCCGACCTTTCCGAATCCCAAGCGCCTACGCGCCTGACGCCTGGACTGCTCTTGACTTCTCCTCTGCCACACACGCAACTCTCTAGCTTCCACGTCCGTCCCTTTGCTGGTCCCTTCCTCCCTGTCACCACATGCAACAGAAATAGGCAAAACATTAGCAAAAAGCATGAAAAGCAGATCGAGCAAAAATAACAAAATCACAGATGAAATTTGGCGAATTTTAGACGAGCTTATAACAACAGATTTTTCTTTTTTTCATGTAACATCTCGGTTATAAAACCGAAAATAACTATTGTAATGAGGAGGTTTTTTAAGCAATACAAAAAAGAAAGACAGAGCCTTTTAGATGTATTTTCCACTCTTACGATTTGCATGCATATACAAAACACTAGATCTAGGGCTTTTTTAGTGATTTACCCTTCGCTCCGGTAGCTGTGCCATTCTCGTGATAAGCCTTCAGCCGTCATGCCCTTAGAGGTGAATGAGAAGGCGTCGGTTGGGTTCTGGCCTTTGAAAGGCCCGTCGTTTTTAAAGGGGAGGGGTTTTTTCTCGAATCTGTTTTCCTAGATCTAGGCAAGAGTGGAGTTTTTTTTGTAAAGCTAAAAATGTTTTGGGGTTTACGGTAAAAATACAAGGATTTTGGTATATTTTGGGGGGTTTGCTGGTGCCGGCGGCTGGTGGTGGTTTGTGACCACCGATACGGCGGTAGGCCATTGAAACCTGGGATTGGGGGTGGTGTTCATCCCAGGTTCAGAGCGTTTTGGATTTTTGGAAATAGGGAGAAAAGGTTTTTTTTAACATGGCTAAAAGCTTTTTTCCCCCAAAAATATCATATAAATATGAAGCCCTTATTTGAAAATGGATTTTTAGCCGTTTAAACCCTTCCGCACAGTGGTAATTACACGCTGAAGGGTTTTCGCCTTATAAATTACATGGTATGTAACCCCCTCGACCCGACCTAGATGCCCAACCGAACCAAGAAGGCTACATTAGGTTTGTCGTAGCAAACCGAAGAGATACAACGTAACCTGGTCCATTTTTTTCTTTTTATCTTATCTAGATGCCAATTATTAACCTTACATGTTCATGCAGACATCATGTGCAACCCCCAACTCAATTGGGCATCAATTTGACATCCAATTGATCACACTAGCAATTTAGGGACCAAATTGCAAATACAAAAATCTCAGGATTAAAGCTCACTTTGAAGTTACCCACTTTTAATTAGTCCGGTTTCAAACATTCCTCTCAAATTTCGACTCAATCCGATCATTCTAACACATACAATTGTATTGGCAAGATTCAGGGACTAGAATGTAAAGAAAGAAAAACCGCACAGCTGACATTAACAGAAATCAGCCTCGAGTATCAGTACTGGCGTTACTGTACTGATACACATGAAAACGCACAGTACCAATACACCACGGCCCGTACTGATACGTGATAACAGACTTACCTAACTTTTGAACTTTTAAACATCCGTACCGGAATGCTTACGTGGGTATCGGTACACGGGTTTGGGTTGAAAAAGTGAAATTCCAGAGGCTAGAATGTGTACCGATACTCTCTTACCTGTATCGGTACGCCAGGCTAAAATTTCCTAGGCGTACCGGTACACACATATGCGTATCGATCCCCTCATGCCGAATGATGTCTAGACGTACCGATACGGTCCCTAGCATATCGGTACGCCTGGACCTATAATGTCATATCTTGTTGGTTTTTCACCCCAAAAGCATTCCCAAACCATTTCTTCATGCTTATAACACAACACCAACATGCCAAGCATATTACAAGCATTCAAGCTTCACAAGATCAACATCGCAACATAGCATCATGGGTCAAAAGATGATCTATAGGCATGCTCCCTATTATGCAACCAACCAACATATCAAAAGATAAACTAGCACCAAAACCAAATGTTTAAGGCCATTTACAACGTAAGAGCAACTAATGAAACATGCTCAAACAGGGAGTTCCACAAAACATCTCCCAAAACACAACAAGTACCCCATTGCCCTTATTCATTATAGTCTAGTCTCTAACATACTTTGGAAACAAGTCTTGCCAAGATCCCCTTGCTTCTTGCTGCCTTCCAGGACTTTAATTATCTGCATTGATGGACAAAGAGAGCGTAAGCACACAAGGCTTAGTGAGGAATGCTCAGAACCAAACACCATCAATGCATTTAAAACCATTTACTTAACATCATCCTTTAAAACATCATGCCATTTTAAAAACATGCACTTTACATCATTAAAACCAGCATATTAAACCTATGCTACATGTATCATTAATCAACAGCAAGTCACATTGCTAACCCTCTACTTAAGCCTTCCCGTGCATTACTACCAAATGCAAAACTCAAGGAGAAACATTATAAATCACATTATACAACATAAAGTATTTCAATGATACATTAACAATTATATTGGCTTACAAGTGATCGTTAAGCAAGTCCAATAACAAAAAATTTCATCGGATACACGGATTCAACAAGTGTTAACCCAACACTTCAAGCCACCTCAACCGGAATAGCGATACAATCACAATCGCAGTACATTAACAACCGGGTACACTTTCAACCCACGAGAACACCAACCCCAACCATCGGCTAGACGCTTAATCCACTAATAGGAGTTTATGGTACCATATAACCCCTCAACTGTTAGGGTACTTGGATGAAGTATTTGGTACGCCGTATAAACCCCTCAACACCCAAGGCGACTTATTTACAGTGCACTCAATCCTATGGCCGGCCAACTATATCCGATAACAATTTTAAAACCACATCACTTGCCAATATAATTAACCAAATAACATTTACCTCACTGTTTTAAACAAGCATTAACCAAAACACTTTCCCAAAGCAACAACCATGCTTTAAACCACAAGTATAAGCCATACTTACAAGGATCACTTACCATGTGCATCCTTAAGAAAAACATGCTTAAAAATAGTATATCGAATACTTTAAAACATGCTTAAACAGTACGTAACATGTAATCAGAAAAAAGTGCATAAAATCATTTCAACTTAGCACGACCGAGAGAGTAAAACCACTTTATACTTACTTTCGAGTCTAGGTAAGCATTTCAAGCTCTACCTTAACTCCCAAAACTCTGTTCCCAAAACATCAAAACGCTTTAAACCATGTTTTCACTCACCGATACGCGAAACCTCGATTTGCCGATGCGAAATCAAGTATCTGAAGCCTCCAATGCCTCTCCAAACACTTTCGGATCAACCTCCCATGTTTTTACCACAAAACAGTAGATGATTAATGCATCATAATGCATTCTAAACACAGCAACCACAATCCTTCTCGGATTTCCACAAAACCTTCACAACTAACCCTCCACAACAACCGAAAACATAACCAAAACACTTTGATTCACAACCCAGCCAACATATATCAATCTAACATCATTTTCATAATCAAAACACATCTAAAAACAGATCCAAAGCAACCTACCACCTCCAACAACCTTACAACCACAAAAAACACCACAAAACCTCAAAACTAACAACCTAAACAAATAGAGATTCTTAAGTTTCGGGATTCCATTGATAAAAATCACTTATCAACATTATTAAACATCCAAAATTTAACTCAAAGCATCCTTAATTACTAGAAATCAGATCCAATCCGTGAATTAACTCATTTCCCCAAATAACTCAATTAAACATTAGGAAATCATCAAAATCAGATTAGAAACACAAAAACAAGGATCAAATGCTTGAGAATTTCAGTAAAGAACCATACAGTAGAGGAGATCTTAGACCTTACCCCTATTGTGAAGTTTCACCCTCAATTGATTGGTGAAAAGCTAAGAAAACACAAGGTTATTGTAAGATTTTGTGTAAACAATCTTTATAAAATAATTTGAAACAATAAAATCAAGTTAGAAACCACCTCACCTCTAGAAATTTGATGAAAACCTGAGTGTTTGGCTGAGGAGAGAATAGAGAGAAATAGTTGAAAATGACGTGATTTTTGTTTTGGAAAGTAATAACTATCTTTTTAACAAAATTCTCTTTAATTAATAATTAAAAAACATGTTAAAATAAGTCAAATTAAGGGAGAAATCATCAAAAACCAATTGGTAAAATAGCTCCTTAAAGATTCTAAGTATTTGACCCTTTTCATTTTAGTCACTAGGAAATCACAGTTTTCAAAACTTTCATTTTGGTCACTAACCAAAATGTCCATCTTCCAAAACTCGTTTTACAAAATCGATATCACCATTATTAAATACATAATTAATAATGATTTTATAGCATTTTCCATAATTTTTCCAACACCAAAAATATACGATCCCGAAACCGACTCGAATCTCTACTCCGGTCCACCAGACCGTCTAATAAACCACAAAACCGCTAAGCCCTAAAACCGAGGCGTTACAACTCTCCCCCACTTAAGAAATTTTGTCCCTAAAATTTACGTGGAGGAAACATGTGCGGAAACTGTTTCAACATATCCGACTTGTGCTCCCACGTAGCCTCCTCAACACCACGGTGCCTCCACATCACCTTAACGAGTTCAATCGTCTTGCCACACAACACCTTACTGCTGGTATCAAGAACCTCTACCGGTTCCTCCTCATAAGATAGATCTGGTCTCAACTCAATCTCCTCCACCGGCATAATATGCAATGGATCCGACCTATACTTTCGCAACACCGAAACGTGGAACACATCATGAATCTTTCCCAACTCCGGAGGTAATCTTAAGCGGTACGCAACAGGACCCACACGCTCAACGACCTCGTATGGTCCAATGAATCTCGGGCTAAGCTTCAATTTCCGCCCAAAACGCAACATTTTTTTCCAAGGCGACACTTTCAAAAACACTTTATCACCCATGGCGTACTCTATATCCCTACACTTCAAATCAGCATAGGATTTTTTGCCATCTGCAACTGCTTTTAAGCGCTCACATATCAACTTTACCTTTTCGGTTGTGCTTTTCAAAACATTGAGCATTGACACAAACTTTTCCCCGCTTCTGCCCAACACACGAGAGTACGACATTTCCTGCCATACAACGCCTCATAAGGTGCGATCTGTATGCCAGCATGATAACTGTTATTGTAAGAAAACTCCACCAATGGAAACTGCTTCTCCCACGTCCTCTGGTACTCAATAACACAACACCTCAGCATATCCTCGAGAACCTGAATCACGCGCTCCGACTGGCCATCCAACTGGGGATGATACCAAGTACTAAAATTCAATCGTGTTCCCAAAGCACGATGCAAACTCACCTAAAACCTTGCGGTGAACCGCGGATCTCTATCCAAAACTATAGATTTGGGCACCCCTTGCAAACGCAAAATCTCAGAGATGTACAATTCAGCCAACCTGTCCAAGGTATACATAGTATGCACTGTCACAAAATGTGTACACTTCGTAAACCGGTCAACAATCACCCAAATGGAATCCTTTTTGGTCGGCGTCAAAGGAAGCCCAAACACAAAATCCATGGTGATTCTTTCCCACTTCCATTTCGGTATCCTTAACGATTGCAACAACCCGGAAGAAAACTGATGCTCAGCCTTTACCCGATGACAAACCATACATCGTGCAACGAAAGTAACCACATCATTCTTCAGTCTGACCCAATAGTACTCATCCTTCAACCCTCGATACATTTTAGTACTACTGGGATGCATAGTGAAAGGACTAGCATGTGCCTCAGTCAAAATAGTACACCTCAACTCCTCGTCTTCAGACACCATTATTCGACCTTTAAAGCACAACACCCTATCATCACTGAAATGTAAATCCATAGGATTTCCATCTGTGATATCTTCCACATGAGGTACCAAACTCCCATCATACGGTTGCTTCTCCTTAATCATCTGCGACAAGGACGGCTTCACCTGTAACTCGGCTAACAAACCCCCGTCATTCGTTACACTCAACCGAGCAAACATGGCTCTCAACTCCACAACCACTTTTCTACTCAAAGCATCCGCCACAACATTGGCTTTCCCCGGATGATACTCAATGGTCAGATCATAATCCTTAAGCAACTCCAACCATCTACGTTGCCTAAGATTCAGCTCCTTCTGACACATCAGATATTTCAAACTCTTATGATCCATATAAACCACACATTTCTCACCATAAAGATAATGCCTCCAGATCTTCAAGGCAAACACAACCGCGTTAAGCTCAAGATCGTGAGTAGGGTAGTTACATTCATGCACCTTCAACTACCTAGACGCGTACGCCACTACCTTACCCTCTTGTATCAACACGCAACCAAGCCCAACATACGACGCATCACTATAAACAACGAACTCCTTTCCCGATTCCGGTTGAACCAAGACTGGAGCTCGCGTCAAAGCTTCCTTCAACCTTTCAAAAGCTCGCTGTCTATCTTCCGTCCACTCAAACCGAACATTCTTCTGCAGCAACTTGGTTAACGGAGCCGCCAAATTGGAGAACCCTTCCACAAACCTTCGGTAGTAACCTGCTAAACCAAGGAAACTCCTAACCTCCGTCAACGACTTGGGCTCCTTCCAAATCATTATAGCCTCAACCTTATGCAGATCGACACGAATCCCTTCGACCGGTACTACATGCCCGAGAAACACAACTTCCCTAAGCCAGAACTTACATTTGCTTAACTTGGCATACAACTGATTCTCCATCAACTTCTGAAGTACAATTCGTAAATAGATATCATGATCCTCCTCGGTACGAGAGTACACGTGGATATCATCGATAAACACAACCACAAACTGGTCCAAAACCTCATGGAACATCTGGTTCATCATGTCCATGAAAGCATCTGGTGCATTGGTCAAACCAAAAGGTATCACCAAAAACTCATAATGCCCGTACCTCGTACGAAAAGCTATCTTGGGCACATCTACCTCCTTTACCTTCAACTAGTAATACCCCGACCTCAAATCTATCTTAGAAAACACCGAGACACCCGTAAACTGATCAAATAGATCATCTATCCGCGGTAAGGGATTATTGTTTTTTGTCGTCAACTTATTCAACTGCCGGTAATCTATACACATCTGCAACGTACTATCTTTCTTCTTAACAAACAACATCGGTGCTCCCTACGGTGAAATACTGGGTCTAATAAACCAACGATCAAGCAACTCCTGCAACTGCGTCTTCAACTCCTTCAGGGCCATACGATACGGGGCAATTGATACTGGTACTGTACCTGTAAAGACCTCGATGCCAAACTCTACCTCACGATCAGGTGGTAACCCTAGCAATTCTTCCAGAAAAATAACCAGAAACTCGCATACGGTGCGAACATCCTGCACCCTCAACTCTTTTGATCCAAGATTGATAACATAGGCCAAATAAGCATAGCATCCCGAATCCAACATTCGACTTGCTTCTAAAGCCAAAACAACATTAGATAAAACTTGGCATTTTCGCCAACAACCACCACCTCATAATCATCCGACAACCTCAAAGATATCCGTTTGGTTTCAAAATCCTTCATAGCCCAATGTTCGGTTAACCAATCCATACCCAAAATTACATCAAAACCATGGAATGGCAACTCTATCAAATTTACGGCAAACTCATGTCCTTGAACCATCAGCGAACACCTACGATACAACCTCCTAACCACGATTGTCTCCCCAAGAGAACTAGTCACTCTAACACCCACATTAAGAATTTCAACAGATATATCAAGCAAATTAGCATGCTCACTCAAAATGTATAAATGAGTAGAACCAGAATCAACCAACGTATACAACAACAAAGATTGTAGGGTAAAAGTACTTGCAATCATATCGGTGTCAATGCGACCCTCACGGTGCGCATACACCCTAGCTGGTCCACCCCCCTCACGCTGCGCAAGTTGCCAAGGTAACCCAGCTGCGCAAGTTGCCACGGCAACTGAGTTGCCCTTGCACTCTTTTACCAAGATGGTCCAATTGGCTATCACTCCTCAACTCACGATAACCTGGCCTACTCTCTCTTATTTGATTTCATCGATTATTTTAGTTCATTGCTCTTAGTTTACTCGTTAATTAGAACTCCTATTATCAATTGTGTTTTTATTTTCACAGTGCAGTAACTTAAACAAAGTGGCCCAAACCAATCCCTGTGGAGACGATACTCAATACTCGTATCACTTTATTACTTGCGACGTGTATACTTGCACCGTTTGTGTAGCACTCAATACGCGCAACAAGTTACTACACAGGGATACGAGTAAACTAATTAATGGGTATTGAGTGCTACGCAAACGGTTAGGGGTTCTTTATATAGGAGATGGTTAGGTCAAAGTCTTTCTTGAAGAGAAAGTTAAGTTGGAATTAAATACTTTAAAAGAACATAATTCTTTATTATATTTAAATTCCTTCTAGATCTTCTTCTATCTTCTTTTGGGATTTAATCTCTCTTTGAATCTCCAATTATTCTAGGATTTATCTTCTTCCATGTCATATTGGGTTTTATCTAGTCATCAATTTGAGTGCCACATCATCTTTTTCCATTGTCGACAATTACCCTGGCAACTAGCTCGACATAACCTTCATGCACTGCCCTGGCAACTGCGTCGGCATCTCCTTCTTGTATTGCCCTGGCTACTAGTTCCAGCCTTGCTTTGGCAACTAATTTTGCACACACAAAAACACACCAAAGCAGTATATTTTTCCACAAAAATCACCAAGTTATGTAATCAAGCTTAACGGTGGAAAGAAACATGAATTAATGTATGAATGACTAATTATGAACTAATATGAGCCTAAGTCTAACAATAATATGAGTAAAAAGGGTAATAAAAATAGTACTTTTGAACACTTAACAGTGGCAACCCTCTAGGAGGCATAACATCTCCCTCAACACCCAGCCCAGTGGCAGTAGCAATCGCACCCGATCGCAACTCTCTCCTCGGTCCCATCGTGCTAAAATATATCTAAGCCGTGATAATCATTTCAAAACAAAAATAGTCAGGCCAGCCTCAAGCAAAGATCCAAGACTTTCATTTCAAAAATCAAAACTTTCCAGACTATAATAATAAGCCAATGGGTACCCCTAAAACTTCCCCGACATAGCATACAACAACCATCATTCATATATCAATCACCGTGCATATCGACCAGTGTATATACAACAATCACCATACAAATCAAACACGACAACAATACAACAACCTCCCAAACAAACCAAACATATCTCTGATACCACCAAATGTAACCCCCTCGCCCCGGCCTAGACGCCCAACCGAACCAAGAAGGCTACATTAGGTTTGTCGTAGCAAACTGAAGAGATACAACGTAACTCGGTCTATTTTTTCTTTTTATCTTATATAGATGCCAATTATTAACCCTACAGTTCATGTAGACATCAGATGCAACCCCAACTCAGTCGGGCATCAATTTGACATCCAATTGACCACACTAGTAATTTAGGGACCAAATTGCAAATACAGAAATTTCAGGATTAAAGCTCACTTTGAAGTTACCCACTTTTAATTAGTCCAGTTCCAAACTTTCATCTCAAATTTCAACTCAATCCGATCATTCTAACACATATAATTGTATTGGAAAGATTCAGGGACTAGAATGCAAAAAAAGCAAAACTGCCCATCTGACATTAACAGAAATCGGCCTAGAGTATCGGTACTGATGTTAATATATCGATATGCATGAAAACGCGCCGTATTGATACGAGATAACAGACTTACCTAACTTTTGAATTTTCAAACATCCGTACCGGTACACTTACGTGGGTATGTATATGGGTTTGGGTTGAAAAAGTGAAATTCCAGAGGCTAGAACGTGTACCGGTACTCTCTTACCCGTATCGGTACGCCAGGCTAAAATCGCCTAGGCATACTGGTACACACATACGCATACTGATCCCTTCATGCTGAATAATGTCTAGACGAACCGATACGGTCCCCAGCGTATCGGTACGCTTGGACCTATAATGTCATATCTTGTTGGTTTTTCACACCAAAAACATTCCCAAACCATTCCTACATGCTTATAACACAACACCAACATGCCAAGCATATTACAAGCATTCAATCTTGACAAGATCAACATCGCAACATAGCATCATGGGTCAAAAGATGATCTATAGGCATGTTCCCTATTATGCAATCAACCAGCATATCAAAAGATAAACCAGCTCCAAAACCAAACGTTTAAGGCCATTTACAACTTAAGATCAACTAATGAAACATGTTCAAACAGGGAGTTCCACAAAACATCTCCCAAAACACAAGTACCCCATGACCCTTATTCATTATAGTCTAGTATCTAACATACGTTGGAAACAAGTCTTGCCAAGATCCCTTTGCTTCTTGCTGCCTTCCGGGACTTTAATTATCTGCGTTGATGGAAAAAGAGAGCATAAGCACACAAGGCTTAGTGAGGAATGCTCAGAACCAAACACCATCAATGCATTTAAAACCATTTACTTGATATCATCCTTTAAAACAGCATGCCCTTTTTAAAACATGCACTTTACATCATTAAAACCAGCATATTAAACTATATGCTACATGTATCATTAATCAATAGCAAGCCACATTGCTAACCCTCTACTTAAGCCTTCCCATGCATTTCTACCAAATGCAAAGCTCAAGAAGAAATATGTATAAATCACATTATACAACATAAAGTATTTCAATGATACATTAACAATTATATTGGCTTAAGTGATCATTAGACAAGTCCAATAACAAAAGAGTTCATCGGATACACGGATTCAACAAGTGTTAACCCAACACTTCAAGCCATCTCAACCGGAATAGCGATACAATCACAATTGCGGTACATTAACAACTGGGTACACTTTCAACCCACGGGGACACCAACCCCAATCATCGGTTAGACGCTTAATCCACTAACGAGAGCTTACGGTACCATATAACCCCTCAACCATTAGGGTATTTGGATGAAGTATTCAGTACGCCGTATAAACTCCTCAACTCCCAAGGCGGCTTATTTACAGTGCACTCAATCCTATGGCCGGCCAACTATATCCGATAACAATTTTAAAACCACATCACCTGCCAATATAATTAACCAAATAACATTTACCTCACTGTTTTAAACAAGCATTAACCAAAACACTTTCCCAAAGCAACAACCATGCTTTAAACCACAAGTATAAACCATACTTACAAGGATCACTTACCATGTGCATCCTTCAGTAAAACATGCTTAAAAACAGTATATCCAATACTTTAAAACATGCTTAAATAGTATGTAACATGTAATCAGAACAAGTGCATAAGATCATTTCAACTTAGCACAACCGAGAGAGTAAAACCACTTTATACTTACTTCCGTGTCTAGGTAAACGTTTCAAGCTCTACCTTAACTCCCAAAACTCAATTCCCAAAACATCAAAAATGCTTTAAACCACGTTTTCACTCATCGATACGCAAAACCTCGATTCGCCGATGCAAAATCAAGTATCTGAAGTCTCCAACGCCTCTCCAAACACTTTCGGATCAACCTCCCCTGTTTTTACCACAAAACAACAGAGGATTAATGCATCATAATGCATTCTAAACACAGCAACCACAATCCTTCTCGGATTTCCACAAAACCTTCACAACTAACCATCCACAACAACCGAAAACATAACCAAAACACTTCGATTCACAACCCAGCCAACATCTATCAATCTAACATCATTTTTATCATCAAAATACAACTAAAAACAGATCCAAAACAACCTACCACCTCCAGCAACCTTACAACCGCAAAAACACCACAAAACCTCAAAACTAACAACCTAAACAAATAGAGATTCTTAAGTTTCGGGATTCCATTGATAAAAATCACTTATCAACATTATTAAAATCCAAAATATAAATCAATGCATCCTTAATTACTGGAAATCAGATCCAATCCGTGAATTAACTCATTTCCCCAAATAACTCAATTAAACAATAGGAAATTAACAAAATCAGATTAGAAACACAAAAACAATGATCAAATGCTTGGGAATTTCAGTAAAGAACCATACAATAGAGAAGATCTCAGACCTTACCCCTATTATGAAGTTTCTCCCTCAATTGATTGGTGAAAAGCTAAGAAAACACAAGGTTATTGTAAGATTTTGTGTAAACAATCTTTATAAAACAATTTGAAACAATAAAATAAAGTTAGAAACCACCTCACCTCTGGAAATTTAATGAAAACTCGAGTGTTTGGCTGAGGAGAGAATGGAGAGAAAAAGTTGAGAGAAAATGACGTGATTTTTTTTGGAAAATAATAACTAACTTTTTAACAAAATTCTCTTTAATTAATAATTAAAACACATGTTAAAGTAAGTCAAATTAAGGGAGAAATCATCATAAACCAATTGGTAAAATAGCTTCTTAAAGATTCTAAGTATTTGACCATTTTGCTTTTCCTTTTAGTCACTAGGAAATCACAGTTTTCAAAACTTTCATTTTGGTCACTAACTGAAATGTCCATCTTCCAAAACTCGTTTTAAAAAATCAATATCACCATTATTAAATACATAATTAATAATGATTTTAGAGCATTTTCCCATAATTTTTCCAACACCAAAAATATATGATCCCGAAACCGACGCGAATCTCTACTTCGGTCCACGGACTGTCTAATAAACCACCAAACCGCTAAGCCCTAAAACTAGGGCATTACATGGTAGGTCCCAGGAACTTTTTTAAAGCTTTCAATTTAATCCCAAAATGAAATAGATTTGATTTTAAAAAATGGGTTTATCCATTTTTAGTCCCTCCGTGTTTTTAAATTTTCTTTTTAAATCCTTCAGTCTTTTTTATTTACTCGCGAGGTCTCTATGGTTTTCACTTTTTTGAATTTAGCCCCAGTTTAAATTTAATTTGTTTTAAAAAAGGGTTAATAACCCAATAGGTCCCTGTATTTTAGAAATCCCTTCAATTCGACCTTTTCCTGTATTTTAAAATTACTTTTCAGGTCCTTCAGATTTTACTTTTGTCTCAATTTAATCCTGCATTGCATATTTATTTAATGTTTTTATTTTATGCCATTTATTTATTTGTTTATTTTACTTTTGTGCCTCTATTTCGAATATGTATTTATATTTATTCTTTTGTTCCTTCTAGGATAGATCTTTTAGGTAGTTTAGGTTTTATGATTTAATTAATTAAAAATTATGTGCTCATTTTATTAGGACATAATTTAAATTAGTTAAATTAAAGAATACATAAGTTGAGTTTATTAAGAATTAAAAACTGAACAGGTATTACCAATAAACCCTACTATGTTCACGTTTCCTCTGAAAAGCTCGAAAGTTTTATTGCTCAACTCTGGTACGCATCCGCCAGGGAATCTGACACCGCCGACAGATCCAGATCTGGAGCGTTCAAGCGATGGGCAAGGGAAGCAAGACGGTGCAGTGTTAATGCCGATCGTGGATGGCGGGCCGTTTCCACCTCTAAAGTGCCTAGGTTCGCCACTCCCTTCAAGTGACCAACAAGCGTTAAAGCGGGGAAAGCTTGCTGGTTTCGGGGATGAAGATGTAGTGACATAGGGCATAGAGGTTGATGCAGCGGGTGACCTTGTTGCGGTGGGAGATATGGATGTTGGTGGCGCCGATGACGGTGCATCGTTGGGAGATAGTAGACAAGCTGTGATCAGGACGGTGGGAATGGGTGCTGCTATGATAGCATCTTATGTGGGGGTTATGGTCGGGGCAGGTAAGCAGTCTGTACCTGAGTCGGTGCCAAGTCTTAATGATGTAGTGGTGGAGGCGAGCGATGTTACGGTAGATAAGAGCGGTCTGTTCCCCTCGGTGAGTTTTTCTGATAAGGTGCATGAACGTATCGATCATAGTATGCGTCGATCACTCATTGTTTGACCCATGGGTCAGTCAATTGGATATAAAACCTTGATAGGTAGGATTAGGGTGCTGTGGCAGCCGAATGGGGCTTTTCAGGTTGTTGATTTAGCGAACGATTATTATTTGGTGATGTTTGAAAATGAGCTTGATTATGATCATGTATTGACGGGAGGGCCATGGACAGTATTTGGGAGCTACCTCACAGTGCATCCAACTTGGGAATTTTCTACTTCAGAGGTGTTTCCATCACAAATTATGGTTTGGGTTCAGATTTCAGGTCTTTATTATCGATACTACTCTAAGGCTTTATTTCGGCACATTACGGGTGTGATAGGAAGGGTGGTGAAAATTGACTACAACACGCATACAGGTGATAGAGGCAGTTTTGCAAGGCTGACGGTTATGGTGTCGCTCAAGAATTCGCTAATTCTGGGTGTAAAAATTGATGGCACAGTTTATTGTCTAGAGTATGAGGGGCTTCAGCGGATTTGCTTTGAATGTGGAATTTATGGGCACTCATCAGAGTTAAGTGCGGTTGGTCAGAATTAGGGGGTAATTGTGAGGATCAGAGGTCCACAGTTGAGGCTTCGGTGGGGTTAGAGTGCTCGGGGACTAGTGAAGATGAGATTTATGGTCCTATGATGCTTGCAAAAATAGACAACGACAATCGTGCAAGGCTATGGGTCCTGCGAAGGGTATGAATCCAACTGGGACAGGAACTGAAAGGTCTAGGTTCTTGGTGCTGAGTGTGCCTGAGGATGCGGATACTCCACCAGGTAATAGGTAGGGTGGGTCGGCTGGCACAGATTCGGCTACTATAGTTTCAGGTCATGTTGGGGGGCTGGTATAGGATTAGTTGTTAGAGCTGGAGTGGGGCATATAGTGGTAGACAGTGGCGGTCAGACAACGGATGCAGTAGGTTTGACTGAGAATGGGGATAACAACCTGGGTTATTTTTAGGTAGTCTCATCGGATGGGAGCCAAACTCTGCAGGTTATTCCTCATACGGTTCATAACATTGTGGGTACGCACTCTGTTGTTTCAATCTCAGATGCTGCGAATGAGAAAAAAAGACAAAAGTTGGCGTTGAGCGGGAGTAAATAGAATGACCCGCTAAAAAGTGTTGGTGAAGGTGCTAAAACATGTTTGAAGGTTCAAAAGGGTAAGAAAAATAAGCCGCCTTCTAGATCGATCCTCTCTGATTGGTTACCGCCTAGGTTTGGTCATGGTGGTATTGGTTCATCGAAAGATACAGGTTCAGATACTGTTCCAGGTGGAGTCTTATGCTGTAAGAATGATGTAGCAGATGCTATTGATATTTAAATAATGGAGGATGCAGCTGGTGGCCCTAGGATAGACCAGATTCCATGTCTCGGTGTCAGTAAGGTGCTTTCGTTCTTTGTCTTTTATCTTTTAGCCATGACTTAGTTTCTTTTTTGGAACTACCAAGGAGAGGCTAGCTCTGAGTTTCGGCGGTATTTTAAAGATTTTGCAGGCACCATCATCTGCAGGTGGTTGCGCTTGTAGAGCCTCGTGTTAGTGGTGATCGAGTTGATAGAGTGATTACTCATTTTGGGTTTTTGAATTCTTTGTGGGTTGAGGCAAATGTTCTCAGTGGAGGGATTTGGATCATTTGGAATGATGAGATTAGTGTTGAGATTCTGAAGGTGTCTAATCAGTTTGTTCATGGTCATGGGTGTCTGGCAGGATCTAGTCACTAGGTTCTCTTCATGGCTGTTTACGCAAGTCTTAATGTTTCTATCCGTAAGGGGTTATGGGATCGGTTGGCTGACCTTAATCCTAGGAATCATATGTCATGGCTTTTGGGTGGAGATTTCAATTCTATTATGCGTTCGAAGGAGCGTGATGGTGGGCCTATTCATGGGAATGGTATCAGTCAGTTATTTCACAATTTCATTTTTGAGAATGGCCTTTTGGAGGCAGAGTTTCATGGGGACGAGTTTACATAGAAACGGGGAAAGGTTCGGAAGATGTTAGATCGTTGTCTGTTTAATGAGGGTAGGGCTACTTGCTTTCCCACTACTCTTGTTTTGCATTTGGATAGGGTAGGATCTGATCATTGCCCTTTGCTCCTCTATTACCCACGGTAGGACGGTGACCAGGTTAACAGGCCCTTTCGTTTTTTGGCTGCTTGGCAGGACCATCCTAGGTTTGAAGACCTTAGTGGGCTTAGGCTTTAATTTTATGTCTTTCTATGTCATGCATTTTAATTGTCATTCATATGACTTTAATATTTCAGTGAACATGCATATGGTCAATCAATTTAAATTATAAAACGAAGGTAGTTATTAATTCTGATATTTGTGTCATAACAGTCTTGGTTCATCGGTTGTTGACCAAATATTCGAATTAATTCTTACCGTCTAAAGGTAAATATAATTTGAGATAAAATTTTGACAAGTCATAACATCATTCTTAACTGCTTGCATCATGCATAAAGGTGATGAATAAAGTTTGAACCATAAATTAACACGGTACTCGGGCTTATTCGATATCGGTTTAATCTATGGTATGAGATATCGTCACCTTTATTAATTAAATGTTTAATTAATTCGAATTCATCAATTTGTCAAAGCCCATCTAATTAAAATCTAAATTCAATCGGGAACAATTTAATTAAACTCAATTTAAATTTTGATAATTTCCATCAATTAAAAGCAACATATATTTTGGTACCGATTTTCAGGCGTGATGGGGGTGCTAATCATTCCCCACACGTAACCAACTCCCGAACCTATTTTTGAACGAATCTCTGGTTTTATGGTGTTCGGCCTACCTTAGTGGCCGGTGGTGACTCCAAGTTCTTATTTTCAAAAAACACGATTTTTAAGGGACTTCCCCATATTTTCAAACATTTTCCCAATAACAAAAGGAAACATATTACTCCTTTTTAGCGATTTTCAAATTTCAAAAAAGAGGTCGCTACAGCTGGGGAACGGTTTTTTGATTTTACAAAACAAAAAAGAGAGTTAAGCCAATTAAAAATCTATGTTGCCTATAATGATGAAAATTTTGAAATTTAAATTGACTTTAATTAGTTGGTTCTTTTTGAATATATAACTTTAATTACACGGGCTTTGATAATTGGTGGTTTCAAATTGATTGCTCATTTAATTTTTAAGGAATCGCCGACATGTGCTGCATCATGATCATCAAGCTCTATACCCGAGCTCTGTCCCTTGAGTGGGAGCAAAACGCCACATACCCATGTGATTAGCCCTCCATGGGTTGGTAATTCACTTCCGGGATCCACGCCTTTGACACGTGAGCAGCCCTCCACGTCACTAGGTCGTGCTTTCCCTCGAACTGAATCCAATTTGAAAGCTTGTAATGGGCCAGAATTGGGGCTCTTATTATCTTATTAGGTAATAAGATAGGTTCGGGTATCCCTGATTAGAACCGAACCCACATACGTGAGAATTTAAGAAGCCCACCCCGATTAGAGCCGTGCGGACAACCATAGTGGGTTAGAATTCAGGTAGTTAGGTTATCGTTTTCCTTCGTTGGTTACATCGCTTGGCTACTTTTTCACTTGATTGATTTATTTGTTCTGTCCATTACTAATATGTCATTTTGTTTTCTTTTTTATATTTTGTCATATCATAAAGAAAACACTGATTTGGAAATAGTCTGAAATTAAAGGCTTGATCAATGGGAGATTTGGTACATAAAAACGATGAAAAGAATTCTAAGGAATTCCCACAAAAGAGTGATTGGCCGAAGGGTAGATTCGAGGAAAGAGAAACTGAGCTTCAGAAGCTCAAGGACCAAGTTGCAAGCTACAAAGGGGCAACCCAAGAATATCAGATACCAATGATGAAATGACTTTGAGATGCCATTTCGAATATTCGGGGCAAGAACAAGAGACGGCAAATTTGATGGGTTCAAGTACAAAGAATTTTCCTATGACTCCAGTTCCTAGCATAGAATGCCATCGGACTTCACGAATACGCCAAGGAAGAGTAGAAGAAGAACAAAAGCCGTCTTGGTGTGGGTCGCATGCCTAGCGGTTTTCTTTCATTATTGTAATGGAACGATATCTCCATTAGTGCAAGTTGTTTAACGAGGGTATTTGCCAAATCAGTGTTTTTCTTTACATTCACGCCTATTTACATTATGTCGCATTTGTTTGCAAAATTACTAAGTTCTGAAATTGATTAAAGGTTTTTATACGAAAGAACTTTAGTGCTTCATGTTTGCATTCATTTTTGTATTTCTAAGTGTTCGCTTACGATCATTTATTTCTATCATGCACACAACGCATTACATACATTAATTCATGAAACAATAATATTAATTGTTGGGGATCTCGTGCCAGTGATCAAAGATCCTACACCAAAGAAAGCAAATGGAAAGGAGTTTTGCTAAAATGGAAGCCAGTGTTAGAGGAACATTCACCTCATGAAATAGAGAGGACAAAGGGAGGACTTTGAGCCAGTACAACTCTAGAAATATGAACGACCTAGTAGCTAGGATGGATAAGCTTGAGAAGCTCCAGAGACATTTGGTTGGGAATCAAAAGGAGACGATGGCATATGTGAAGACGTTTCAATCAGTACTATGGGGTAAATCAATGAATAGATGGTTATGATGGCTACCTTGACCAAAAAAGGGTTTGGTAGAAGACTCATTCGTGCAAAAAGATATCGAAAAGACAAGTGAGAGTTAGGATTGCGACTTTACAGCGAAAAAGATTTTGTCTGATGAAGATTAAGCCATCATCGACCAATACGAGATAGCCTTCTGAATATCCCACCGAGTTGGTATTAGATAAGATCGAAGACTCTATCCTGAAACTCTTGTCTTCTCCAACGGATGGAGAACCAGCTCGTAAGCGATTTAAGAAAATGGATCACAAGGTTAGTAACATAAGAACTTATGAGGCCCCGAAGAACCTCACAGCATCCAAACCTCAAGCTATAGCTGGAAGTACTCAAAGCCCGAATAGTAAAGAAGTAATGGGACCCAAGAGAAAAAATAAGAAATTCACCCCTACCAATTTCATACACAGAGTTGTATGCACAGTTATACAAGGCAGATTTGGTCTGGCCCTATCATGTAGCTCCCTTTAATCCCCCTACCCTTCTTGGTATGATGCTAGTGCGCATTGCGAGTATCATGCCGATGTTCTAGGACATTCAATTGAAAACTGCCAGGCATTCAAGAAATTAGTTCAGAATATGATGAAGTCTGGGGTATTGCAGTTGGGTGAGCCAAACACAACCACTAATCCACTTCCAAGCCATAGAGGTCAAGGTGTAATGCTCTTGAAGAAGTAGGTGGAAAGAGGGTGAAGACAGATGTGTCAGAAATGAGGTCTCTTTTCAGCTGGGTTTTCAAACAACTTTTTATGGCAGGTTTGATTAAGCATGGTACGAAGAACACACGAGAGGGACATGGGTATTCCGTGAGTACCATCAGGAGGAAGGACATAAAATCAGTGTTGTCCAGAATTCGAACATTTGGTTCTGGGAATGATGGACAACAAAGAAATTGAATTCTCTGAGAAGTTTGAGAGGTCGGGGTGAATGACCAGTGTTACGATAGTTGAGGTTTTCTAGTGCATCCTATCCATGTTTTAGGACTTACCATTTTCTTTCTTGTTTTCTTTTGTGCGTGTAATCAACTTCGCTATTGTTTGCCCAAAAGTAACAAGAATATTGTTAGGGCTTATGTCATGTTTGCTTTCTTTATTCATTTCAATGAAAGGATGCATCTTTTAATTAAATATATGTGTATATTCTTTCTTACCCTCGTAAGATCCACGGATATCACATGCATGATGTGGCATTAATTCTGATAAAAGATCAATGGTATGATTTTCTGCTTAGCTCGCTTTGGGCGGTAAAGTGCGAGACGTAAGATTACTACTCTTTCGATAATGTTCGATGATGATAAAAAATATCACAAAAAAGCCCAATGGAGTTGCTCGAATATGGGAAAACTTTTAAGATCACATGTTAAATATATATATAATTAAGTAAGAAGGGTACTCCGCTATAGCAAAAAGGCTAAATAGGGATACTTTGGTCCACTTACTCTAATTGAGTCAAAAGCCTTGGCTGTATGAGTAAGTTCTCAAATCATGACTATGCCGAGTAACTCGGGGTATGGTTGTATGCTCCATCATTATTCTCGAGACAAAGGACTGTGATGAGTTGAATTCTTGAGGAGAAATAGAAAATTTTAAAAATTAAGAAATGAATGAACAATCAAATAAGTCTCAGAGCATCCTAGTGGAGCTATGGGGGGAGAACAAATCTAATAAGGAGATATACTCCACCTGTTCAATACCCTAGCATTAGAGATGACTCTTTGAAGGCACTAATACGATATTAATTGTAATTGGAAGAATACACTTGTACTAAAATTTTCATATTGATATTTTGCACTCCATGTGTTAAGCAAATTCAAAAATCATAAATATATTTTGGAGAAAAACAATGAGAACTAGAAGGAGTAGTTTTTGAATAGATCAAGCAAATACCATAATCATGAGGATGAACCGAGAAATTTGGGAGGAATTTCACAACTTCAAATATCGTCACAACATTCAAAGGCAAGTCGTTGATCACCGGGGGAATGAATCTAAGCCGCTCATGCATTTGATATCCGGGGCATTCTATTCTTTTTCCATTGATTTTGATTTTGTATATTGATCCAAAAAGCATCCTTTGTTGAAATGTTAATTAGCAAACTAACATATGGATAAAAAGGAAAAAAGAAGAGGGAAAATAGGAGAAAAAATAAAATAAAAGAGAGAGATAAAAAATAGGAGAAATTGGATTCTTTATATTGTTTCAAGAATAAAATTTAGAATTCAGGGACAGAGACGTACATGATCGACCAAACACCGGTGACCCGTTAGTGATCCAGAAAAGAAAGATAGTAAGCTAGTGTTTGCCGCAACGCCGTGATTGATTCAAAAGTATGAAGATTGAATCCCATTGAAGAAATAAAATTTTGAGACTTAAGGGGGCATGTCTTTGGCCTACCGTTAGTCAGAGGCAGAATAACAACCAAACCCGAAGGCTAGATGAGTTATTACCAAGATCCATAAAGAAGAAAATTATTCTTCTACATAGTTTCTGGGATAGAGTTGTAGGTCAAGGATGTACATGATCAACCTGATATAAAACCTGTCAGTGATTTTGAAAAGAATAATAGTAAGACTTAGCGTGCTGCACAGTTCAAGGACTCAAAGTGAATATTTGCCATAATGTCTTGATTGGATTAGAAAAATAAAGATTGAGCCTTTTTGAAGAAAAGAAGTTTGGAGGTTTAGAGGGTGTGTTTTTAGCCCAACATCGAGATAGAAGAAAAAAGCCGTACCGATAGGTCAAGGGCAGGGTAAATAGTTAAACCCAGAGGTAAGATGAGGTACTACCAAGGTAAAGAAGGAGAAGAATGACTCCCTGTATGACCCTGTGGTCGGAATGTTAGGTCAAGGATCTACATGGTTGGCCTAGAATAAAGGAGTAATTTATCAGTGGTTGGAATAAAAATAATCCCAAGATTCAATATGTCAGACAGTTCAGAGATTTGAAGTAACTTTCTACCGTAACATTTTGTATGGCTTAGAATAATGAAGATTTGGGACCTTATCGGAAAGAAGGAAGATTTGAGGACTTGGGGGCACGGTGTTCACCCCAACGTCAATATAGAAGAAGACTCATTATGGAGAGTCTTAGAAGAGATAACAGTTAAGCCCAAGCTAAGTAAGGGCAATGTCACAAGATGGAAAATGATAGATTCTGTATGACTAGTGTAAGGCAGCAATTACCCTTCAGAATGAAACAAACTTGAAGATTCAGTAAAGACAGAAGAAATACTTTGTTTAGTTCAAAAAATTGAAAATTAGACCATGTCGAAGTACAGAAAGCTTGGAAACTTGTGAGGGCATGTGTTCACCTCTATGTGGAGATAGAAGAAGACTCATCACAAAGAAATGAAGAAGAGATAACAGTCGAGCCCAAGTTGAACGAAGGCAATGTTATAAAATCATAATGCAAAAAAATAATAGATTTTGTTCTGATCAGCGCAAGTCAGCAATCATTTCAAGAGGAAACAAGGGGGAAAGATTCAGTATAAATAAAGATAACACCTTGTTTGGTTCAGGCAGGTGAAGGTTGGACCTCATAGAAGTAGGAAAAGTTTTGAGATTTGGGGGCATGGGCTCAACATAATATTGAAAATGAAGAAAACTCATCACGAAGAGTCATTGAAGAGACAACATTTAAGCCAAGTGAAGTAGGGCTGATGGTCCAGAATTAGACTTCAGAAAATGATAGATTTTGTCCTGACCAATGCAAATCAGAAGCACTTTTTTCAAGAAGGGACAAAATACGAAGATTTTGCAAAGACAAAAGGGCCCATAGAAGCTAAGGGTGGCCAACCGAAAGATAAGTGTTTCCCCTAACAATTCTAAAAATGAGTCTACTCATGCATCATTTGTAAGTAGGAGCATGCTAACTGGCATCGTCATAACATTGTTTCTGTTCCTTTCAGGTATTTGAAAAATAGAAAATGGATTCTATGTTCCAAGAAAGAAGAAGTAGATACCAACACCAAGTCAAATATCCTTGAAGAAGTTTTCCAACTTTCAGCTATTTGGGAGCTACAAACATGCCAAGACGATAAAGTTCGAGCTCTTTCTAGAAGACTCAAAGCTAGATATCATTTGATGTCAAGTCGACCAGCAATCGGGACATCAGCGGGCGGGATCCCCAAGGAGAGGTATCACCCATGCCAAGACGATAAAGATCGAGGGCATTCCAGAAGACACAAAGCGAGGTACCACTATGTGCCAAGGCGATCAAGGATCGAGGCATCACTTCAGGGGCTTCATTTCTTCATACCTTACATGGGAAGAATTCAAAGCAACGGTTCTATATAGGAGGGACTTGCAGCTCGGAATCTTCAAACAAGAAAGTCGGATAAAATTAGTGCTTATAGTCTTTGCTTTATTCTTGTTTTACAAGAATAAGCAAAGAGGGGCAGTTGTAATCACTAATTTTATCTGGGGTGTTAACCCATTTTTTATTTTTATGAATAATGGGTTTTGGTTATTATTTTACTTAGTATAATTATTATCTATTATTGCAAAAGCCAAAATTATCATATTACTAAATTATTAGTAGTTTGTTATTATATCTTACTATGTCTTATTACGATTCGAAAAGAAAATGAAAAATACACAAAAATATTATTATTATTATTATTATTATATGCTTTTTATTATTTATATTATTCTCATTAATTTGGTACAACTATTTTCATTTTATTATTATTACATTACTATAGAATCAATATTGTATTCTTATTATTATTATTATGTTAATATACTATTAATATCAGTATTGTTCTGTTATTATTATTATATTATATTTATTAAACAAAAATATAAAAACAAAACAAAATATTAAATGATATTAAATAAATAATCAAATCCCAATATTATTACTTCACAGTCCAATTTACAAATTTAAAGCCCCAAAAAATAATAATTTACATCTGACCCGATAAAGCCCAAATAACTAAGCCCTATTATCTAATCAAAAACCTAACCCTATTTCTTTTTCCATGCGCAGCCGCTCCATAGCTGTTAGATCCAGATTGGATCTAACGGTCCAAATTAAAGGTGTAAGAAGTCTCCAGAATCCCACGCGTCGTACGCGCGCACACTCAGCTACCCCACGCGCATGTATGCTTCACACTCCGACCTTTTCGAATCGCCAAGCGCCCATGCGCATAACACCTGGACTTCTCCTGACTCCTCATCTGCCATACGCACAACTCTCAAGTTGCCACGTCCGTCCCTTTGCTGGTCCCCTCTTCCCGGCCACCACATGCAACAGAAATAGGCAAACTTTAGCAAAAAAGCATGAAAAGCAGATCGAGCAAAAATAACAAAATCACATAGGAAATTCGGCAAATTTTATATGAACTTATAACAACAGATTTTTCTTTTTTTCATGTAACATCTCGGTTAAAAAACCTAACATAACTATTGTAATAAGGAAGTTTTTTAAGCAATATAAAAAAGACAGAGCCTTTTAGAGGTATTTTCCTCTCTTACGATTTGCATGCATATACAAAACACTAGATCTAAGGTTTTTTAGTGATTTACCCTTCGCTCCGGCAGCCGTGCCATTCTCGTGATTAGCCATCAGTCGTCGTGCCCTTAGAGGTGAACGAAAAGGCACCGGTTGGGTTTTGGCCTTCGAAAGGCCTGCCATTTTTAAAGCGGAGGGATTTTTTCTCGAATCTGTTTTCCTAGATCTAGGCAAGATGGGAGTTTTTTTGTAAAGCTAAAAATGTTTTGGGGTTTACGGTAAAAAAGACAAGGATTTTGGTATATTTTGGGGGTTTGCCGGTGCCGGCGAATGACGACTGGCGGTGATTTGCGACCACCGATGCGGCGGTAGGCTGTCGGAACCTGAGATTGGGGGTGGTGTTTATCCTAGGTTCAGAACGTTTTGGATTTCCGGAAATAGGGAGAAAAGGCTTTTGTTTTTAAAATGGCTAAAAGCTTATTCCCCCCCCCCCCAAAAAAATATAAATATGAAGCCCTTATTTGAAAATGGATTTTTAGCCGTTTAAACCCTTCTGAGCAGTGGTAATTACACGCGGAAGGGTTTTCGCCTTTTAAATTACATGGTAGGTCCTTGGAACGTTTTTAAAGCTTTCAATTTCACCCCAAAATGAAACATATTTGATTTTAAAAAATGGGTTTATCCCTGTTTAGTCCCTCCGTGTTTTAAATTTTCTTTTTAAAACCTTCCATCTTTTTTATTTACTCGTGAGGTCCCTATGGTTTTCACTTTTTTTTAATTTAGCCCCAGTTTAAATTTAATTTGTTTTTAAAAAGGGGTTAATAACCCAATAGGTCCCTGTATTTTAGAAATCCCTTTAATTCGACCTTTTCCAGTATTTTAAAATTACCTTTCAGGTCTTTCAGATTTTATTTTTGTCTCAATTTAATCCTGCATTGCATATTTATTTAATGTTTTTATTTTATGCCATTTATTTATTTTTTATTTTACTTTTGTGCCTTTTTTTCGAATATGTATTTATATTTATTTTTTGTTCCTTCTAGGATGATCTTTTAGGTTGTTTAGGTTTTAGGATTTAATTCAATTAATTAAAAATTATGTGCTCGTTTTATTGGGACATAATTTAAATTAGTTAAATTAAATTTAGGGTTAGAGCCTTAGTTAGATCATAGGTTCGAATCAATTTTATCCACTTAAATTTGCCCTTGGCTCATTGGGGTAAATGTTAAATGCATTAAATTAGTTGAACATTCTTAATTATTTTAGGGATAAAATCAATATTTGACATAGATCACTTAATTTAAATCATAATTAATTAATTCTATTAATTTTAAATAGAATCCTTGGCTTATTGGGATCCTAGTTTAAAATTAATCAAGTTAATCATTGTGATACAAAATAATCAATAAAATATTAGGATTTTCTAGTTATAGGATTAATTAATTTAGGGTTAATATTAGACTAATCTAGTTAATAATTAGATTGCTAATTGATCTTTTTCACAATTTGGGCCTTTTTCGGTCAGGACCTTAGTGGGCTTGGGCTTTAATTTTATGTCTTTCTATATCATGCATTTTAATTGTCATTCATATGACTTTAATATTCCAGTGAACATGCATATGGTCAATCAATTTAAATTATAAAAAGGAGGTAGTTATTAATTCCGATATTTGTGTCGTAACAGTCCTGGTTCATTGGATGTTGACCAAATATTCGAATTAATTCTTACCATCTAAAGGTAAATATAATTTGAGATAAAAATTTGACAAGTCATAACATCATTGTTAACTGCTTGCATCATGCATAAAGGTGATGAACGAAGTTCGAACCATAAATTAACACGGCAGTCGGGCTTATTCGACGGTTTAATCTATGGTCCGAGGTATCGTCACCCTTATTAATTAAATGTTTAATTAATTCGAATTCATCAATTTGTCAAAGCCCGTCTAATTAAAATCTAAATTCAATCGCGAACAATTTAGTTAAACTCAATTTAAATTTTGATAATTTCCATCAGTTAAAAGCAACATATATTTTGGTACCGATTTTTGGGCGTGATGGGGGTGCTAATCCTTCCCCACACGTAACAAGCTCCCGAACCCGTTTTTGAACGAATCTCTAGTTTTATACTGTCCGACCTACCTTAGTGGCCGGTGGCGACTCCAAATTCTTATTTTCAAAAAACACGATTTTTAAAGGACTTCCCCACATTTTCAAACATTTTTCCAAAAATAAAAGGAAACATATTACGCCTTTTTAGCGATTTTCAAATTTCAAAAAAGAGGTCGCTACAGTTTCCAAGTTCGTACTTTTTAATAAATTTTCTTTCTTTTTTGCATGATCATTACTTTTACTTATCCCTTCATTTGACCAGATTCTCTAAGAACAATTATGTCTACCATTGAATGGTAATGTATAAGGTACCCTTTTGCTACACATGATTCCAATAAGCTTTGGCCAAGCTCATTGCCTCCAATGTGCCTATCACATATTCGAGCAAGACATAGTCAGATTTCCATCATGCAAAATCCTAGTGCCTTGAACATATGCTCAAGATTATCAAATCCAATATCCTCAAAATCACTGATTTTATCCATATTTTCACTTTCGTGGCTTGATTTTATCCATATTTTCACTCGTCGTCGGCAACTATGATAATTTGAAAAGAAACATCATCGCAGTCATGGTAATTCGAGAAAATTATATAAAAATTGCTGTTTTTAGAATTTTTGTTGGTGTTTGGGCTTTTGAAAAGCTGACGGTGGGTTGATGATGTTTGTTTGGGGGCTTGGGAAGGTAAGGGTGAGGCGGTGAGACTTTTGGGAGGGGATACTGTGAAGCTTAGGGAGAGGATGGTGATGCCGGTGAAATTTGGGGCTTGAGTAGAATTTAGAGATTTTAATAATAATAAATTCCTATCTGACTGGAAATATATTATATTAATTTATGTGGCTAAAAAATATTAAATTATTCCACATCTACATAAAGTTAACGGAAAAATGGACGAGTGACCAAAAATGTTCAATGTCTAAAGTTTGGTGAGTAAATTGAACGTTTTAAAAGTTGAGTGACTAAAATAGGTCTGAGAGAGTGATGATTTATGTAATTTACCCTAACTTATTTTGTTGGGCTCGATTTCTTTCAACCGAATTGCTTGCCAAGTGATGGAGAAGTCGATTTTTGGGTGATGGTGGTGGAAGCAAAAGATAAGAAAAACTGCACAATGATTTAGAGAGTGGTTCGGCTTTCTAACCAAAGCCTACATCCACTACCTTAGCTTCCCCACTAAGGATTTCAACCAATTCACTAAGAATTCTTCCCCTTTTCTAGGCTTAGGAGGCAACCCTTACAACACTCAATGCTTTCTACTCAAAGCTTGAGTAAACACTCTTTTACAAAGAGAAATTCTAAGCAAACTGAAATCCTTCTACAAGGTTGATGTTTGCACTCTTAAAGCACTCACCCAAATCCTAAATACTTGAGTAAATATAACAATTAAAGCTCACAAGTGTTGTTTATACAAAGAATGAGAATTTAAAGCCCTAAGACAATTTTGGCATCATAATGTTGTTGACAATTGTTTCATTAGTTGTTGCTTGAAGGTCCCTTTCATACTCTCAATTGAGTTCCGAGCTGTTGGAGACCGTTAGGATTGAATTTGAGTCGTTGGAGACTAAATTTCCCGCAATAAATGCAGTATTGGTGCTGTCCGTATCGGAAGCGGGTAGGCGTATTGGTACGGGTACTAGCCGTTATGCCCATTTTGGCGGAACTCCTTGGACCGTATTAGTACGGTGTATCGGTACACCTCAGTCCGTTTCGGTACGCCTGCAATTCAAATAGCCGTTGGGGTGGTTGAAAACAGGATCGATACGCGTACAAGTGTATCGGTACTATTCTATCCGTATTGGTACACCTAGGGGCGTATTGGTACGATTTTTCGTTACTGGAAAATTATTGTAGCTCAAACCCTTATCTGTATCGATACGGGGTATACCGTATCGGTATAGGTATGTTGAAAACGTTAGTTTGACTACTTTAAAACATTTTCAAAACCTCTCAAAAGCTTTTCAAACTTATTTTTCAAGTTGTTTAGACTTAAAAATATTTTTAAAATCCTTTCAGTTTAGTCCAAAACTATTTTTCAATTATTATATCAAAACATAAATCATAACATATTTAGATCATAATCGTATATAATTTTTGGTGCGGCTCTAACATCGTGATTATCAGACGTCGTTGTTTGAACTTCTTCAAGGACGTGGTGCAGCTTAGGCGTTGGCCGAAATAAAAATGCTCGCGGATCTCGATGAAGTCTTGCACCGGAGTCCTGAATTTTTTGACCCCGGTAGGGCCACATAGGACAACTACAGTTAGAACGAGACAGAAGATCGTTGTCTTGGAGAGTTCTTCGGAGACTCCTGGGTTGCTGAGCTCCCAAGCACCTGTTTATCATCTTTACCCCTTTTTTCCCAACATGATATTCATTCAAAACCAAACAAGGTCGAATTGGAGAACTAAGAACCTTATGATTTGGGAAATTCTGAGAGGCTTCAAAGCTTTAGAAAAACACATTTCTCTGTGATGCAAAATTCTAGACAGAGCTGAAGATTGTTTTGTTTCCGACACAAAATTTGAAAACAATTGTTAGGAGATGAAAGGGAGCCGCCGCGATGCAACGAAAAATGAATAAATAGGAAAACCTTGTTTAAGATCAATGTGTAGCGGGGAATTCAAGGTGTTTCGTTTTTAGCTTTGTAAACCCTAAATTTCAAAGAAGCTAATGGAAATTTTACACTTTTACTCAAAATTTAAATGATGTTTAAATTAATAAAATTTTAAATTAAATTGATAGATTGTATAAGATTTTTACACAAAAATTGTTATTTAATCGAACCACGTCACCATTTTTGTTTATTTTTAACGGTTTGAGTACCTAAATATAAAAGATACATAACATTAGGTACCATTCTGCCATAAAAATTAACATAAATATAAGTGAGGTACTAAATTTATTTTATTTTTAAAATTTTGAAGGTTCCTTTTTTGGCATGTAATTGTTTTTGTTTCTCTGGTCCGCGATTATATAAGAATATCAAAATTTATGTTTCCAGGGCAAATTTTAGTTGTTCCCTGGGCATACCGAGTAAACCTTACTAGCTTATATGGGCATACGATGTAAAAATCATTTTTTTTCAAACCCAAATCATAATACAATGGCATCGAAACTGAAACTGAAACTGAAACTGAAATTGAAATCGGTAGCTAGAATCATTAGGAATTGAGTTATATGAACATCGGCACTTCTTGTTAAAATGGTATGCCAGACCAAACAAAACATTAGTGGAAGAAAAAAAAATCTAGCTGTTGTTCTACCTCTCTGGCAGCTCTGTGTGTGTGTGTGTGTGTTGATGCTTCAGGATACGGCTGCTTTGGATAAAGTACATTCTAAGAACATCCGAGCAGTAAGGCTTCCCTGAATCCAGCAATGAAATCAGAATATCTGAAAAAACAAACTAGTAGATCCATCACCATATGACCTCAGATCTGCAGGTTTGACCAGCGCCCTGCACAAAGGGCAAGTTCTTTCCCTCTCAAACCTGGACAACACAAGAGATCGGCATAAATAAACCAATGCAAACACAAATCACAATCTATGGGAAGCAGTAAGATAACATATTAAAGCAACAACTAACCACTCAGACACACAATCTTCACAAAAGATGTGTTTACAACGAAGTAGTATAGGAGCATGCATCTTCTCTTGGCAGATAGCACAAAGGTCCCCAGCTGCATTCACCTAACATCACAAAATGAGACTGGTTATAAAAACCAAACGTCACTCTTAGGAAAAAGAAACATTCTGAAGAATACAGCCGTTATAAAAGATAACTCCAAATATTGTAAATATTATTTGTTATTATCTGCTAACATTTTAGGATTAAGTCCAAAGTGATAAAACTCTTATCTCCTAGCATTATCTAGGATTCTTATCTCTTGTATCTTATCTTCTAGTTAGATTTAAATTTTAAATTAAGTAATTTGATTGTAACATAACTCTCTTGTATTCAGCCTATCTAAAGGCTTTGTACCGATGCATTATTCAAGTCAATACATTTGAGAATTCATTCTCTCTACAAAACAGTCTCTCAATTATTAACATGGTATCAGTTGCTTAGGGTTTTTTTTTCGATCCACAAAACCTAAAGAATGCATACCTCTCCAACATCTGAAATTAGTTTAGGGTCTGATCAAACCCTCCCACAAGCAGATCTGGCGTATAGTTTATGATGCAGCAGCCAAAAGATCAACAACGAGTAGCTTGGGGAATTAAAACAAATGGCTGGGCAGCCATCAGTAAAAATTAATCAAAGGGTGACCATGGCAGCAAACGAAGGTAGCATTTCCTTTGCAAATACTGCTGGTAAAAAAATCTCATCCCTTGGATAGTCGATTTTAGGGCTACTGACCATATGACAGGAAATAAAAATCTCTTTCTTACTCTTACAAAGCAACCTTGTCAAAAGAGTGTGAAGACAGCTGATGGTTCGATGACTGCAGTAGAACGGATTGGGACAGTCTACGTTAACAAGGACATTGTTCTTTCCTCTGTTTTATATGTTCCCAACCTAAAATGCAATTTACTCCCAGTCAATAGATTCTGTGATGTTTTTCAGTGTTTCACTCAGTTTGATTCTGTTGGTTGTATTTTTTAGGAAATGGCTTCGGAAAAAGAGATTGGCAATGCTAAGCTATGTAGTAGCCTTTATCTTCTTGAAGGTCAACCTCTTCCCAATGGACAAGTTCACTCAAGTTGCACCTTTAAATCTGTTTGTTTACCCTCTCAACTTTCTAGTTTAAGTTCAAATGAAATTTTGCTATGACATTTTCGACTAGGTCATCCTAATTTCTTTTATCTTTAGAAATTGTTTCCTAAATTATTTCTTACTAAAAAACCAGCTTCATTTACTTGTGATGTCTATCAAATTGCCAAGCATAAAAGAAATTCTTACCATCCATCTTCTTATAAAGCTTCACAACCTCTCTCTCATTCACAGTGACATTTGGGGTCCTTCTAATGTTAAGAATATCTCAGTGGTTTGTTTATTTCATTGATGATCACACTAGGACAACCTAGACTTATCTTATGAAAACAAAATCTGAGACTGAGATCTTTAAAAAATTCTATTCTATGGTTGAAACTCAGTTTTGTAGTAAAATTAAGATATTCAAGAGTGATAATGGGAGTGAATTCTTTACTAAAACTTTGGGTATTTTTTTTAAAGAGAGAGGTATAGTTCATATTAGCTCTTGTGTAGATACCCCTCAGCAAAATGAAGTAGCCGAGAGAAAACATCGACATCTATTAGAGGTTGCTAGGGCCCTCTTATTTTCTTCTAATGTCCCTAAGCATTTTTGGGGAGAGGCATTGCTTCATGCTACTTTTTTAATTAACAGGTTACCTAGTAGAGTTCTGGAGTTCAAAACACCAAGGGAGGTATTTATTCAAACTTTTTCTTCCTTCAAACCAATGTCATGTACACTACCCATTAGAGTTTTTGGTTCCTATGCTTTTGTTCACATCTCTAAACAATTTCGGGGTAAGTTAGATCTTAGGGCCATCAAATTTATTTTCCTGGGATATTCTGCTCAGAAGAAGGGTTTTAAATGTTATTCCCCTGTCACTAGAAAATTTTATGTTTCTATGGATGTTTCATTTCATGAATCTCCACCTTTTTTCTCAGATTCTCAAATTTAGGGGGAGAGTTGGGATGAATTTCAGTCTCAATAGATTCAGTTACCTCTAAATGAACCTATTGTTTTGTTACCTCTAAATGAACCTACTATTATACCCACCCCTATTCCAACACAGGATCCTATCCCTGAATCTACTATGATACCAGATTCTGTTCTTGAAACTTTATCTCCTAAAGTTGAATCCGTACCAAAAACTCCATTAAATCTTCCTTCTGAGAACCAACTTGAAACCAGAGAACTCAGTGTCTATACAAGGAAGAAAATGAGGCCTATTCAGGACACTACACAACTTAGGACTGCTCAAGAACTGGAACCGGTATGGAAAATTTGAATAATGATGATATTGAACATATTGATACATCTGACTTACCAATTGCTAAAAGAAAAGGTATCAGGAAATGAACAAGTCATCCGATACAGAGATATGTGGCTTACAGAAAGCTAATGCCCTCATTTAAGGCTTTCACAACTAAGATTGATAATATCCAGATTCCTTAAACAGTACATGAAGCCTTGAAGGATTTGAGATGGAAAAAAGCTGTAGAAGATGAGATTCAAGCACTGCAGGAAAATAAAACCTGGGTGATGACTTCTTTACCTCCAGGAAAGAAGGTTGTAGGTTTGTAAATAGGTATTTACAGTTAAATATAATTTGGATGGGAGCATTGAGAGGTTCAAAGCAAGGCTGGTTGCAAAGGGATTCACTCAGTCCTATGGGATTGATTATCAGGAGACATTTGCTCCAGCGACAAAACTCAACACAGTAAGAATCTTATTGTCCCTTGCTGCGAATTTGGACTGGCCTCTTCATCAACTAGATATAAAGAATGTCTTCCTAAATGGGGATCTAGAAGAAGAGGTGTAAATGCGAAGGCCACTTGGTCTAGATGAAAACTCGGATCCAACTACGGTATGTAAATTGTTAAAATCACTCTATGGTCTTAAACAATCACCTAGAGCATGGTTTGGCAGATTTACCAGGGTTGTTCTAAAAGCTGGTTACCTTCAATGCCAAGCTGATCACACTATGTTCATCAAGACCTCTTCTGAAAATAAAAAGGCTATTTTAATAGTCTATGTTGATGATATAATCATCACAGGTGATGATGTTCTGGAAATCAGAAAATTAAAAGAGTTCTTGATACAGTGTTTGAAATAAAAGATCTGGGTCAGTTAAGATACTTCCTAGGAATGAAAGTGGCGAGATCAAATGTTGGAATTGTGATAAATCAGAGAAAGTATATTCTAGATCTTCTTTCAGAGACAAGGATGCTAGGTTGCAAGCCTGCCGAAACACCAATGGAGCATAATCTGAAGTTTAGAACTGACAACAAAGAAGCTCCTACTAATAAGGAACAATATCAGAGGCTAGTTGGTAAGCTTATTTATCTATCACTTACACGACCTGATATTTCTTTTTCAGTTAGTATTGTTAGTCAGTTTATGAATGATCCTGGAGAAGAACATTTAGAAGAAGTGTTCAGGATTCTGAGATACTTGAAGATGACACCAGGCCATGGTTTAATTTTCACCAAAAATGAGAACAGAAAAGTGGAAGTCTTTACAGATGCAAGCTGGGCAGGAGAGCTTACATCTAGAAGATCTACAAGTGGATATTGTGCTCTAGTCTGGGGAAATTTAGTGACATGGAGAAGCAAGAAACAATCTGTAGTATCAAGAAGCAGTGCAGAAGCAGAATTTCGAGTCTTAGCTAATGGAATTTGTGAAGGGATTTGGATTCAAAAGTTGCTGTCAGAACTAAAACTCAATCACAGTAAAGATTTTGAACTTCATTGTGATAATCGGTCAGCAATTAGTATTGCTAAGAATCCTGTACACCATGATAGAACAAAACAAGTGGAGTTAGATCGTCACTTTATTTCTGAGAAGATCACTAGTGGGACAGTCAAGCTAAATTTTGTTCCATCTCACAAACAACTAGCCGATGCACTCACCAAGGCACTTCCAAGAACTACCTTTGATGAGCTCACATCCAAGCTTGGTCTCTACAATATGTATTCACCAGCTTAAGGGGGAGTGAAGAATACAGCCGTTATAAAAGATAAACTCCAAATATTGTAAATATTATTTGTTATTATCTGCTAACATTTTAGGATCAAGTCCAAAGGGATAAAACTCTTATCTCCTAGCATTATCTAGGATTCTTATCTCTTGTATCTTATCTTCTAGTTAGATTTAAATTTTAAATTAAGTAATTTGATTATAACATAACTCTCTTGTATTCAGCCTATTTAAAGGCTTTGTACCGATGCATTATTCAAGTCAATACATTTGAGAATTCATTCTCTCTACAAAACAGTCTCTCAATTATTAACACATTCATTGCAAATAACAGCCTTGCTACATCTTTTAAATGTCAGCCCAACATGAGTTACTGCTAAAGAACACCAACTGAAATCACCTCAAGGTAAGCCAAACAACATTTACCAATTAGAGCTCCAGAACCCTTAATATGTGTAGAGAAAAAACAATGGCAAAAAGATTTAAGACAAGAAATAGTGGATCAGTTGCACAAGGGAAAGATACAATATAGTTTAGTTACAGAAAAGAAAGGTATTGATGCCTCTAGACAGAAAAACTAGCAACAACAAGATCTTTAAGTCTTCCATTTCTCTAAACATAATATCATTGAGTTTCTCATAGGAAATAAAATCCAGACTACCTGCTCTGATGTTGCATAAGCACCATAATTTACCTCTTTACGAGATAATGCCTTCAATGCGGCAAAGAAGGATTGCACCTGAAAATTGACAACCATGAAAGGGGAAAAAAGCTTAGAAAGAGAAAAGCTATAAGCTGGACTTGCCAAAAACCCATTTTTCACATGAACAATAAATTTATAATGACTAGAAACTACTCAAAAATTTTATTTTTAATAGATAAACAAACCTTCTCAACAACAGATGTCAGCTTGAAGGTTAAGTACAACCCCGTCATTAGTGATGAAAAGAGGCTTCCATAGTCTTTGTTTAAGAAGAAACGATACCAAACTGGAGTTGGCAGTAAGGCACGGTAAAGTAACATCATATATTCAACCAATGTTAGCATTTGACCCTGGAAATATGCATCTCTTAAAGTCAGTATGAAGAAGGATAAAGCTCTATATGTAGGTATGAATGTTCTAAATTGCAGCTATGACAAAGCCGCCAATAATGCAGATTGTTCTTAATCATTTTTCTCTACCTCTAGCATCATTGTTCTTGTATACTTCTTTTTACCTCATCAAATTTCAATACTCAATACTTCATGCTTAAACATACATATAGACATGAATGCTTGGCTATTTACAAATATTCTAGTCCACTAAAAAGTGTGCTCACCTGCTTCCGGTAGTTTCTGCCTCTGCTGTTCTTGTAATACATTAACAGAAAGCACTTTAAAACCATTGCTTCCTGTCGAACTAAAGTATCTGAAAGAAGCCAGAATCATGACACCACATTAATGAACAAGGCAAAATAATCCACAACAGAAATGGGCAAACAAGCATCTTGAACATCGGGGGAAACGGAAAGCGGCGGAGCAGCATTTGTATGCATGCACATGAAAGGATTTCAAAATATGCTACTTTTTGCATGAATTATCACTCATTTGGATACAGATGATATTCCTATAAGTGCTCAATTTTGAAGGAAATGTAAGCAGCACTTCACTATCCCAATCAACAGATTTATATGGGTACAGACCTACAAAAAATTCCATAAAGCATCTACTTTAATGAATGAAAACATATTTTTCTTACTTCAGCCACTTATTTTGAAAGAAAGAATGAGATTGCTGTTGAGTGTTGTACACAGAAAAGGTGAACTTGCAATACACATTGTATAAACACAGAGCTGCCAAACCATCTCCATAAATTGTTTCTTTGGTAGTACAAGACAATATAAATTGCATTGAAATTGATAAATATATTTGTGGAAAACAACCCACCATTAACCATGATAATAAAAATAGCATGCCAGAAAGGTGGAATATATTTCGGGGGAAGCATCACTAATGGATATAAAAGATCATCATTCCAATACCACCAATAGACAGCCATAACATGGAGCGTGAAAGCAAGACAGATGCCAGTCAGAACAGAGATCTTCCTCTCTCCCTGCAGCGACAACCGGAAGGCATACTGAAATTATTTTCTTAAGATGGTAGAAGAAAACTTTTTTAAGTACTGGTTTCTGATAAAACATAGGAGTGAAAAATAAAGATAAAACACTGTTTATATCACCTTCAATGCAGTTTGTTTCCGTAAAATGTCATTAGACTTGAACATGACAGCAGCAATCCAAATTGTAAGAAAGAAACCTGGAAATCTTGGCAGAAGGCAAACGTCATTAACTAGAAATGAACAGTACTTCAGTTTGAGAAGATATAAGACTGAACAAGTTCATTTAACCTTGTAGCAGCCATAAAACCCAAATCAGCATTCCATGAAGTCCATCAACTTGGTAGTTAGGCAGTTGAAAGTTTGAGACATAAATTATTAAAATATGGAACTTAAAAGGCAGAAAGAGCACTCTATAGGTTTGGATCCTTGTATTGCTCTAGCGAAAAGGCATAAACCAAGCACTTCACCGATAAAGATATAGGGGTGTGCATTTGGTCTGTTCGGTTTCAAAATATTGAAAACCAATTAAACCATATTAACTAATAAAATCGACCTAACCGGCTGAATTAAAATGATTAACCAAAAAACAAAACAAAAAATGTAACCAACTTAAACATGTTGGTTTACTCAGTGTCAAAAATGGCACAAGACGCACTAAGGCGATAGGGGTCCTATAGCCGAGGCGCAAGGCATAAGGCGCGCGCCTCGTCGAAGTGAGGCGCACTTTTTAAAAATTAAAGATTCTAAGTATCACTCACTGTTTCTTCCATTTTTTTTTATGTTGATTGTGATTGTGTAAGTATATAATTTTAGATTGATAAATATCTAATTATATTAGATTGTTATTTATTATTTAATAAGAATATATTGGAACTGAATTTATAAAAATTATTAAATACTTATTAAATTGTACAAATAATAAAATTATAGTTAAAGATCTATTTATTTGAAGTGATTTTTTCTTATTAAATCTGAATGGGTCGGTGGAAGAGAACACGTGGTATAAACTTGTCAAAAATATCCAAACAGTGGGACCCACACCTCCCCCTCCATTTACCCATCGGTTTCTTTCTCCTCTTCCTCTTATTCTATTTTCTTCAAGAGACTACTAGCCACACAATTCATTCTTCTCTTTTTGAGTTCTCTGATTTTTTTCTCCACCACCTCTTCTTCTTCAACAGATCCTTTTGAGTTCTTTTTTATTTTCCTTTTCAATTTCCCCCCAGTTATTTTCAGTTTTCCCCAAGTTTAGATTAAACGTGGAAAAGCAACGCCTTAGCGCTTCTAGCGCCTCAGCCGCCTCTAGCGCCTTTTGTGCACTTCATCACAATCGACTTGCCTGAACTCAAATGGGCGTTCAGGACTCGGCGCCCAACGCTTTAGCGCCTAGGCGAGCCTCAAGTGCGCCTTTTTATACACTGGGTTTACTCAGTTTTAACTTTTTAAAAATAAAATGGTAGTTAGTTTGCTCTATTCGGTTATCAATTTTAAAACCTGATAGCCCAACAAACAAACTGATTAACCCAATTTTCAAAACTGAATAAGCTGAACCAAATTAACCAAAACTTGATCAGTGAAATCAGTTTAAACCAATTAACGCTCACCTGTATAAAGACGTTAATATCTAAAATGTACTACAAACAATGAACACACACGTATGATCAAACTAGACGACCATGTTGACAAAGAAGCCTTCGCTTCATCACATTGTCTGATACGTTGCAAAGACGAAACTGTCAATCTGTCAAGGTTAACTAAAAGTTATCACCATAATACTATACTAGCTCAAATTTTCCTTCACTTCCATTTTCAGAAAAAAGAAAAGTTGAGCATGGACTAAATCACCTATTTTTATATTCTTCTTCCAAGGTGAGTTGGTATTGTTCTTTCTTTCTACAGAAGGTATAGCTAATCAAAAAATTAATAGGAACTAGAAAAGCAATTATATGAGTGAATGCTAATTACATACCTTCCACCTTATAAAAGCATAAGTAAGAGGAAAAGGGCAACTAACCAAAGGCACCTGACTTGAAAGGGTGTGAGGTGATTTATGTTACACTTTGGGATGCCCGAAAACACAATATAAGCTTAATGATCTAAACGATTCAAGACTAGGTGAACAACACTAATAAGCTTATAAAAGATGAAACCCATGTTCATCAACTACTCCTCCAAAGAAGCTTACTTCATGCAAGTAGTATCACATTTAAATGCAAGTACATAATCGGTGTAAACAAATTACTGAAGTTGTTGAGAAGCATATAAGGAAAAGCAAGATATGCACTTAAATTCTCAATAACAGTTAAAGCCCAACTCCAGTGAACATTTGCAAAATGCACAAGTACAATGGCCACCGTATATTCCCAAATATCAAAGATTCAAACTATCTAAATGCTGATGCTATATTTAACAGCTATATACTAAAAAAAAGTTTGAAATACTATTGCTAGAAGCAAATCTAGGAAAACAAGAAAAGGAGATGAGTCACCTTGCAAATGTTGCCGGATAAAAACAACAAGGAGAAGCAAAGAAAAGGGCAGAACTTGCTCTATCCACCTAGCAGCCTGCTGAATGTCATATCTTTGGTAGGAGGAATCTCTGCTATTATTAACTCCAGACCCACCCCCATCCCCAGCTTCTGCATCTGCACTAACACTCCCATTGGACGAGGAGTGGGAAACACCTTCTCCTTCTCCAGTAGCTACTCCAAGATCACTGCTCCTGGAGTTACCTCCTTGACCATCAGACGTTCCCAACCCCAGAAACACCTCGCTCTGAGGAGAAACTTCCCTGAGTTGGCCAACCTCCATACCAGAGGCATCCCTCTCGCTCTCATGGTGGTCTGCTGCCCCAATTATCCTAATAGCAACATGCCCATTGTTCGGAAGGACAGAAATGGAATTTTCTATATTTGGATGGGGGACAAGAGGGTCGGATTCTTGGCGAATAGAACGCGATGTACGGAGAAGGCCCGAGTACTCTAACAAGGCTGAAATAGGCGCTTGTATTATATTCGAAGCCGACAGTATTCTGTATCTTCTTGAATTAGAAGGGCCGCCTCCATAAGCGTCCGAATCCGTACCAGAAGCATCCATTTGCGATGATGATGCTGTTTCCCTAACCCTAAACGATTATTTCATGATCTAAATCAAAATGTCAATTTTTATTTTTCATTTCGTGGTATACCAAGAAAACCTAAATAAACGACAAGACACAATCTTAGTTTCATTGAACAAAGAGATGAATTAAGTTATACATATAAATTGGATTAACTTCAAAAACAAAAAATAAAATCCGAAATGAAAAGAAAAAAAATACCTTAACCCTATCGTCGGATTCAGAAGGGCAAAATAAGTAAAGAAAGCAGGAAGGGATGCGAAGCGATTTGACTGAATATAGGCTCAATCGGGGACGATCAAAGACTGTTCATATTTTAAAAAATTGCAGAGAGTCGAGATGGAGGAGAAAAATCAGAGGTTTCTTTCCTTTCTCTTGAATTTGTTTGTTTGGTTTAGGTCCTCTATTTTCTTGTTTTTCTTTCCCTTTCTCGCTTGCAGACAGGCAGCGAGATAGAGATGAAGAAAGGGAATTGTAGTCGGTCAACTTTATATTTTAGGGTAAACTACACGGGATATCACTAATTTTTAGGGTTGGTATCGAAATGACCACTGATTTTTTAATTTTATGAAAATGACCACTCAACTATTGATATGGTTCTAATATAGCCACCAGCTGTTAAAACCTAACTGAGAGACTGACATGACAGTTAACAGAAACTTGTATAATTACACATTTAGTCCCCGCGATTTTTACATTTAATCAATTTAGTCTAGTTTTAATTTAATAAAATAAATTAATTATTCAATTGGAGAGAAAAATCAAAGCATTACACATGTAATTGGGGGGAATCAAACCCACATTCCCTTGGGTGGAGGGGAAAACCTCTACCACTAGGCTATACACATATTTATGACATGAAACACAAAATTTAATATATGAGTTATATGATTGTTAATGCCATGAGAAAAGAATTAAATGTGATTTTAGGGGATTCGAACATGACACTTATGATGCATAAAAACATCTAACCCAAAATTTTATAAACCCTAAACCCTAAAAATTTTATAAACCCTAAAACCTAAAAAATTTATAAACCCTAAACCCTAAAAATTTATAAATCCTAAAACTATAGTTAGTGCATGATTTAAAAATCTTTAAACCCTAAACCCTGAAAATTTATAAACCATAAACCCTAAAAATTAAACACTCTAGAACCTAAAAGTTTTATAAACCCTAAACCCTTCAAATATATAAACACTAAACCCTAAAAATTATAGTTAATGCATGATTTAAAAAATCTCTAAACTCTAAAGCCTAAAAATTATAGTTAGTACATGATTTAAAAAATTTATAAACCCTAAAAATTTATAAACCATAAACCCTGAAACCTAAAAATTTATAAACCCTAAACTCCTAAACCCTAAAAATATGTAAACTGTAAACCCTAAAGATTATAGTTAGTGCATGATTTAGCTTTTTTATAGACCTAAATCATATAAAAATTATAGTTAGTGCATGATTTAAAAAAATCTCTAAACCCTAAATCCTAAACCCTACATGATTTAAAAAATTATAAACTCTAAACCCTAAAAATTTTATAAACCCTACAATTATAGTTAGTGCATGGTTTAGGGTTTTTTAACTTAATTAATAATTTTTAGGGTTTATGGTTTATAAAATTTTTAGGGTTTAAGGTTTATAATTTTTAAATCATGTAGTAACTATATTTTTTAGGGTTTAAAGATTTTTTTAAAATCAAGCATTAACTATAGTTTTTAGGGTTTAGGGTTCATAAATTTTTTTAGGTTATAGGGTCTATAAAATTGTTAGGGTTTAGGTTTATAAAATTTTGGGTTAGATGTTTTTATGCATCATAAGTGTGTCATGTTCGAATCCCCTAAAATCACATTTAATTCTTGTTTCATGACATTAACAATCATATAACTCATATATTAAATTTTGTGTTTCATGTCATAAATATGTGTCTAGCCCAGTGGCAAAGGCTTTCCCCTACACCCAAGGGAATGTGGATTTGATTCCCCCCCAACTATATTTGTGCAATGCTTTAATTTTTATTAAATTGAATAAAAATTTATTTTATTAAATTGAAACTAGGACTAAATTTATTTTAGTAAATTGAAACTAGGACTAAATTGATTAAATGTGAAAATCGCGAGGACTAAATGTGTAATTATACAAGTTTCTGTTAACTGCCACGTCAGCCTCTCTGTTAGGTTTTAACGGCTGGCGGCTATATTGGAACCATATCAATAGTTGAGTGTAAAATTGAAAGATCGGTAGTCATTTCGACACTAACCCCAAAGATCGGTGGTCTCACGTGTAGTTTACCATATATTTTATTTGTATTCATTTCTTTAAATAGATCCATATCCAATTCTCTAAATTTGTGTCGATAATACATATCATCTGTATACTATGACTACTTCCTAAGGATTATGTATTTGATGATAGAATATTTTTCTTTTTTAAAAATATTTTTATAAAAAATTATGCACTTAAGTATTCACATTTTATTGTTGTCAATGATATCAACTAAATTAAGTCTCTAAAATAATTTTAATTTATAATTATGATTAGTTAAATTAAAATCTCAAATATATTCCGAGTTTATAATTATATGCTTTTTATATCCATTTTAATCATGCATTAACAGTTTTAATTTGTGTTTCATGATCATGACTATACTTGAATTAATTTTGCTAAAATGCATAAAATGGAAGTCCCACTCCCAGGTTAGGTTAATGACAGCTCCTTCCATATTCTGGATGGATTCCAGTACACAATCATAGCCATAGGTTAGCTCTTTTAAATGATTTGATTCATGTAGATTTGTAATTTACTGCTCTGGTCGGCTTCACCCAATTGAGGCAGCAGCTCCCTGTACAACCATCTCCACCTGTCTATGCAACAAATCCAAGCTCTTGTTTTTACTTCTTCCTATAACTCTGTCCTTATTGCTATTCTAGCCAAAAATGCATTTCTCCAAATATCAGGTCTTCTTTGAACATTACACCTATCCTCCCAGTCCCAGATTTAAAAAAAGAAGAATCACAGCAGACGTCCTCAATCTTTAAGCCTCTTTTTCACTGCTAACACCAACCACTCTTCTAACATCAGCTTCGATCCTTGATATTAATGTTTCGAAATAAGTCCATTAAGCCATGGATCATACCAATAGGAGAAATGCTTCTCAGCCCCAAACCTATATGACATATAAACAAACGGCTTGGACTCTTCTCTCAAGTCCGGCTACTATCCACAGGTTTCGAAATTGTCTGATGAAGTTAGGTTTCGTCCATCATTTTGCTTCTCCCACCCTATCATATGCACTGCAGCCGCAGGCACAAAGTTGTATGAACCTAACAAGAAGCACCGCAGCAGTTTAAGAATCCTTTTGTTAACAATCAACAAAAAAGGAGTAAACTCATTGTAATCGTTGGTAAACAATTCTCATTTTCAGAGTCGTTGTCAACATTCTTCATTTTCTACCATCTTCATCAAAATTATCCACAGCAAACACCATCTAATTACAAGTCTGAAACTGCGTGCTTTTAAGCTGAAGACAACTTTCCAACAGGAAATCCCAGTGGCAAAGGAAAAAGTTATACAAGCTTCAGTTGAATAGCATAATCAACAGACTACAGACAACTTACACATTAGGTACAATTAAGTAAAACCACCCTTGTTTTAACAAGCAAATTTGTCACTCTTGTCAGGGGGTCATGCTACAAAAGCCACATCAACAAGCGTACAAGTAGGTGACAATTTCATCGAACTCTGCAAGCTGCAGGACCACCTGGGGAACAATTTGGAACAGGCGACCCACAAATGGCACCTGGTCCAACATTGTTGGAAAATCTGTGATGCACTCGGTAATCTGGAACTCCAACCATTGCAAACGGACCAGCACTACCACCTGTTAGTTTTGAGTTTAAAGACGAGGAGACTTCGTCTGCACTACCACCAGTGCATTGTAGTGGTTCCAGCGTCTCAACTACATCACTCATTAACGGCCTCGCTTTTGGATTCTGGCTCAGACAGTAGTATGCCAAGCTGCATGCCTTCTGGGCTGCCCTTGCCGAATATTGGTTCTCCAATCTTGGGTCAATTATTTGAAGTAATTTTCTCTTATCATTCAGTTTTGGACGAGCCCAATCCACCAAGTTCTGCTCCTTGCTTGGTCGTGTCTTATCAACAGATTTTCTTCCCGTCAGAAGCTCCAAAAGAACAACTCCAAAGCTGTATACATCACTCCTTGCAGTCAGATGGCCTGTCCATTTTATAAACAGAAATAATTAACTGTGCAAATCAAATATAATTGCTTCTCAGTTTGTTTAAACCATCAGAAGAAAAAAGTGAAACCAGAGAAGTGTGTTAAAAACAAAATTTCCACTTTTGTTCTTTGCATCCCATGCAATATTAATGATGAGAATCCAAAATTATTGTCCCGTTTGACACTACCAAAAGCCCAAAAGTAATGCAATAAGTTCCTTATGAACTTTCACATCCAAAAAGCAGAAAACCCAAAAAATAATGCAACAAATTCCTTATTCACTCTCACATCCAAGAAGCAGAAGGCACAGTTATCAGCAACACTGACACTAAAGGACCTATACCTATCTATATGGTGAATCGGCTAATTTTTTATTGATTGCTGGTAGCTTGCATCTAACATGCTTTCAAGCTCTGCCTTTCTGTTAGGCGGCTCAGAGAAGTAATGTTATAGTAAATGCATGCCCTTTCTCTATTTTTATCAAAGATGGGTATCAATTCATTTCCCCCATTGGGTGGACCCCTTTCTTCTGATAAATGTTAAGTATTATGATGTATCACACATTACTAAGATTTTAGTAGGTCATACCAGTCATAACATATTCAGGTGCAGCATATCCATATGTTCCCATCACTCGAGTTGAGACGTGGGTCTCATCACCTTGTGGTCCAGCTTTCGCAAGCCCAAAATCAGAAAGTTTGGCAGTATAATCCTGATTATTCAAGAGACAAACTCATGGTTGAAGAGGAATAGGGATCCATAAATAAGAATTATGATAGTATATTACTGAATGGATTTTCGTTTTTCAACTAGCACGGATTAAAGAGGACAACAATCTCAACAATCTAGGGAGAAGAAGACAAGCAAGCTCTTGAATGAACAATTTAAGCAAATACTTACGGAGTCCAATAATATATTGGAGGTCTTAAAGTCCCTATATATCACGGGTCTTTCAGCATTGTGAAGGAAAGCAAGCCCTTTAGCAGCGCCTAGAGCAATCATCATTCTTTTCGCCCAGGATAAAGGAACGGTTGCCTCTGAATGGTACGGGAAAGTGATGTCAACTTTTTTTAACAGTAGACACTAGACAGAAAAGTTACCACAGACAAATAGAATCATCCAAATTTCGAAAAAGGAAACCATTGAAGTACTTAGCAGCTTTAGGTTATAACTTGGATACTGTATAATAAGCATGAGACGCATCAATTCTAATTCCCAAGGGACCTAGGATGACTGATGGAGGATGCTACTTATCTAGTAGAGTGTACACACAGCATATGCTTCTATTCATATGATTGCCTCATTTATCAAATAAGTTCAGGAGAAGATATAGATTTAGATGATACCTTAGAGCCTTGCAACAAAAGAGGAGACAATCTATCATGATATCAGTTTATTTTGATGTCAAGAGTTTTTTTTTTTTTGGGTGGGGGAATAGATAGGTGATAATTTTCGTCAGTTTGGACAAATGACCTTAATTTAAGTGTCACCTCACTAAATTCCTCTCCAGATTGATTAGCAAAATCGATGGTGTATTGAAATGATTTTGAAACAAAATTCTCAAACTAGCACCTTGAACTCATGGCCCTGCAGGTCACTTGTAGCAGTTAAACTGCTATCTTCGATAGAAAGAAGCTAATCCAAAAAATTGGTGTTGATGACAGATCATGAAGTTTTCACGAAGGAGCTACACCAAGTAAGTTTAAGATGCTCTTCACTAGAGAATTTTGTCATGCTAAAGGCGGAAGCAATGCATGGGCAAGTATATGCACTAATTACATTAGTTACTAGAATGTTTTAAAGCGAGATTGATAAGTTGTTTCTAAGTAGATAACGAAATTTCCAGAGCCTGCTTGATGAGAACAAGTTAGCACTAAGCAGCAGGAAAGAAAAGGTATTTGTAATAATTGAGATTGAGAGAAAGGGAAAGAAGATAAGCATATAAGCATGGATAAATATAGGAATAATGTGAAATGTTAAAAAAAAAAAGAAGTGGAGAAATGCCTACTTCGGAAAAGGTGGTTCTCGAGGCTTCCACGGAACATGAACTCGTATACAAGTAGCCTGTGATCATCCTCGCAACAATAGCCGATCAGCTTAACCAGATTGGGATGCCTGAGCTGGCCGAGGAAGTTGACCTCAGTCTGAAGATAGAGAGTAGTTTTAGGGAATTGAAAATGCTGGGGAGAAGAATGCAGGAAAGTTAGCAGAGAGGATACGTACCAGCCATTCGCGGTGACCCTGAAGGCCCTCTTTGTTGAGGACCTTGACAGCGACAGGCAGAGATTTGAGACCAACCCGCACATTCTCGTCAATGTAACCTTTATAGACGGTTCCAAAACCACCTTCTCCTAGAATGTAGTCAGAACGGAAGCTCTTGGTAATAGTCTCCAGCTCGAATAAAGTGAAGGCAATGATGTGGGTATAGAGAAGTGCGTTTTTTCTGGAGTCCTCGAAGTCGCTCAGATCTGAAAGGGTACGATTCTGACTCTGACTTTGACGATTCTGACTCTGACTTTGAGTAAGCTTCTTGTCAGATAAGATGTGGTTGTGGAGCTGTTGAACTGCGATTTTCAGAGAATGAGAGGGGAAATAGGAAGAAAGAAAGGGGAAAGGTGCCCTAGGGCTGGGGAGATGTGGAAAAAGAAAAGGAAATTAAAACTAGTAAATGACCTAACCTTGAGCATGAGTAACAACTACATCAGATTCCTCTCTAGTGCCACAGTTGCCCATGACGGAAGAATGAGTTCGCAATCGCTGCAGCTTCTTCGGCTTCCCAATTCCGCAAGGCTCTTCTCTCGCTGCGACTGTCAGTTTCATTCTGTGCGTGGAAATAAAATAATGTTACTTTGGGGTGAATTGAAATGAATCAATGTGAATGAGATTGCCCGCACCCGCACCCGCAACTTTTGTGTGCAGTGTAGCCGTGTAGGTAGGGGAGTGCTGTTAAAAAATATCAAAACTCATGTATTTTGCTAAAAAAGTTATTAGTTCGACTCAAAAAAAAAAATTTGGGGTAGTTGAGCAAGGTCAAAGCCAAAAAGATTTATACTCCAATACTTGATTCGACTCAATACTTTTAATATATATATTTTATTTTAAATTATAACTATTAAATTTTTTATCAAGAAGTATGATATTATTCATAGAAAAATCAAACAAACAGTACCCTCGTTTAAAACTTCTCTAAACCTATAATGAAGGAAAAGAGTACACCATAGCAATATACGACAGACAAAACACCATAACAAAAGAGAAGGAAAAAAGGCCCAAGCGAGTGTACCGAACCATACACCCTATCAAATGAGACAAACTACCTCCAACCTATCCCAGCATGAACCGTCTAAGAGTCTTGCCAAGCGATCAACACCGCTATCCACAAGAGAAACTAATCAACCACGTGAAACCAAATCGTTCACTACACCAACCCTTGGTTAAGGCATCAACCAATCCATTCACCTCCCAATAAAATGTGCAAACATATACACGACAAAGGTTATCACGCTAAATCTCAAAACTTGCATATATCAATAACCCACACAAACGTTATGTGTACCCTCAACAATCCACGCAGAAAAACCGTTTCAAAATAGCCTCAACACCCCTTCACACTTGAATAAACGCCACAATCAAAACCGATGCGTAACTCGGACACCATCGCGACAACCTCACCCATCGCACAACCTACAAGATATGTTTTTCCATTAGCTGCTATAAGCAAATAAGGTGCCATGCGTTGGCCTCCAACCATCTCAAAACATAACTATAGACACCTAATATCCTAGACTTTTCTTAAATTCAAGGACATAAAGATGATATAAACATCATTCCAAACTCCACGAACTTCATATTAAACCATAACACACTTAATCACCCATATTAAACCCCACGAACTTCACTCTTAATCTTATCAACCCAATTAACATAACTTAGCAACTTGTACCATAAAAATTGGTCTTCATAAATAGATAGAAGTAAATAGATCCACTTACCAGCCAACTACATTGATCATCTTCCACTAAAGTAGAATTCACCACAACCATAGCGTGCAACAAAGAAATCACCAACAACTATGATGAAAGCTATACCACACCCACCAAGAAATAATAGAACAGAAAAAAGAAAACACAACTCTCCACCAATATCAAAACGTATCACATTAACCATACCATGAGATCAAAATTCGCATGATCACGATATTAATGACCTTCTTCTCGCGCTATGCTAAATCCTGCACAATATCTTCGCGTTGCCGATTGATATTGTAATTAATTATCACCCTGGGAAGCAAAATTTCTCACTGATGCTTTGAGTCGAAAGATATTTACTGCCTTGAGGACTTTAAATGCTCAGTTGACACTGAGAGATGATGGTCTTTGATTGCAGAATTGCATCTTAAGCCTACCTTTATAAGATAGATTAAAGAGCTGCAAAGTAAGGATGAAAAGTGCTTGGCAATTTTGAAACAGATTGAAAGTGGTGAGATTAAGGACTATGCAGTTAAGATTGATGGATGTCTTTATTATCGAGATAGAATCTATATTCCTGATAATGAGGATCTAAGACGGGAACTTTTATATGAAGCTCATTATAGTCTTTTGGCAATGCATCCGGGAAGTAATAAGATGTATCATAATTTAAAAAGTAGATATTGGTGGCCAGGTATGAAAAGAACAGTGACAGAGTTTGTAGATAAATGCTTAACATATCAACAAGTGAAAGCTGAACATCAAGTGCCATCTGGATTGTTACAACCAATTTCCATTCCACAATGGAAATGAGAGAACGTCACGATGGATTTTGTGACAGATTTACCAATGACTCCGAGCAAAAAAGATTCTATATGGGTAATAGTGGATAGATTGACAAAGTCTGCTCATTTTATCCCAATTTGAATGGATTATACAATAGATAGATATGTAGAGTTGTATATTAAAGAGATCGTACAGTTGCATGGTGTGCCTGTATTTATTGTTTTAGATAGAAATTTGAGGTTTACTTCGAGATTTTGGAGTTTGTTGCATAAGACATTGGGGACTCAACTAAACTTTAGCACTGCTTTTCATCCTCAAACAGATGGCCAGTCTGAAAGAATTATTCAGATTCTTGAAGATATGCTTAGAGCTTGTGTACTCGAATTTGAAGGCTCGTGGGAAAAGTATTTGCCACTCGCTGAATTCTCCTATAATAACAGTTATGAAGCAAGTATAAAGATGGCTCCTTATGAAGCCTTAAATGGTAGGCGATGCAGAACACCTTTGAATTGGTTCAAGCTCAAAAATCGCAAAGTGATTAGACCTGATTTGGTTCGAGATGTAGAAGATAAGGTTAAGATAATACAAGATAACCTTAAGAAAACATCAGACCGGCAAAAATCTTATGCAGATTTAAAGAGGAAAGATATAGAGTTTGAGGTTGGTGAAAAAGTATTCTTGAAAGTTTCACCTTGGAAAAATGTGTTACGCTTTGAATGTAAAGGGAAGTTGAGTCCGAGATTTATTGGCCGTTATGAAATTTTAAAGAAAGTGGGTCCAGTGGCTTATCAATTAGCACTGCCTCCAGAATTAAGCAAGGTTCACAATATGTTCCATGTTTCGATGCTTAGAAGATGTCGATCAGATCCTTCTCACGTGATATCATCGACAGAGATTGAAATTCAGCCAGATCTAACTTATGAGGAGGAGCTAGTGAAGATTCTTGCTCATGGAGTTAAAGAATTGAGAAACAAGACCATTCCTCTGGTGAAAGTTCTTTGGCGAAACAATAAAGTGGAGGAAAGCCACCTGGAAACAAAGAAAGCAATGAAAAAGCAATATCCACATCTTTTTGAATTAGGTGCATTTTAAAAAATTCGAAGATTATTTTTTAAGGGGAGAGAAATATAATACCTTAATATTTAGTTAGTGACCAAAACGTAAAGAATTAAAAGTTGGTGGATTTAGTTTAGTGACTAAAACGCAAATTTTTAAAGTTTGGTGATTAAAGTGAAAACCTGAGAAAAGTTCAGGGACCAATATGGAAATTTTACCATATAATATTTTATACTCTAAAAATGAGAAGATTATCTTGGTATAAGAATTTTGGTGGGAATCAAATTTTTGGTACGGGATTTATGTGAAAAGCTATAAAATGATAAGTTTTGGTATTTAATTTGGATAATCAATTGAATTCAGAATATTATGGAAACTTTATGGAAGTTTTAGGAAGACCCAAGGAACATGAAATTGTGGTTCTGAATCGTTTTTGATTGAATTAGATTCGATTGAATGCAGTACTTTGTGTAGTGCTTGAATGGCATTTTTGAAGATATGTTGATTCATTAAGGGCAAAATAATCATTTTGCATGCATTTTATAAAAATCTATACTTATGGAAAAGTAAGAAGCACACGTGTCAACATGAAATTGGTTATAATCAAGGGGTAAAATAGTCATTTGACTATTAAGGAGATTTTTTTATTAAGTAAGGTTAAATAATGCCATTTGGCATAAAATAAAGAAATAGAAAATTGTAGAATTTTGCTCATCTTTTCTCCTATTGCTGTGAGTTACCTAAGCAAGGTAAGAAACTTTTTCTTTTGATTTTTAAACCTTATTTGATTGATTTTAGGGTTGAGACATGAAATAGGAAATTACTCTCCATGGAATTCTCTTTCATTTAATATAAGTTTTGCATGGTTTCCATGTTTCTATGTTGATATTGATGTTTAGGATGGATGAAGGACATGTTGGAATTTCATGTTTTAAGGTTCATTCAAGTTGGAAATGAAGTTATGGTGTTGTTTTCATGCTTAAAATGATGAAAATTCTATGGAATATAGCTTAGGGACCATTTGGCTACCTGAAGAAAATTAGGGGAAATATTGTAAAAATTATTTTAGTGATGGATATGAGTAGAATGATATTATTGATGCTTAATTATGTCATTTGGAGGATGAAAATATTCATTAAGAACTATATTACAAATTGGCTAATATATGGTACTTATATGGAAATTGTGAAAAAGTGAAGGTTTAGATGAAATCTTGATGTATTGTTGTTTCAAGTTGGAATTTGAAGAATTTTTATGAATTTCCTATAGTAATTGCCGAATTGATCAGTGTATACTAATGTATACATTCAATTTTTTTATCGTATGATCAATGTAAATGTAGAGTTCGAGAAAGGTTGGGATTAATTTGAGCAAAAAGGAGAAGTCAAGGATCGAGGTTTGGTTGAGACATTGTTAATTCGTGAAATTTAGTACGGGCAACAAGGTGAGTGCATTTATATTTTTAAAAGTATTTAGGAAGACTTACACTAAGTCGACCTATATGATTTTACCAAATTGGTAACGTTGATTTTTATATGAAATATAATATTTTCACAGGAAAAAAGAGATGATTTTGTAGATGATAGGGTATGAACTACCTTATTATGCTTTGTTTACGCTAATTTTATTACCATACATCGATAATGTGTTATAGAATGATTTATGGTATAATGGAGTATGAACTGCTCCATTATTTTGATTTATCAATGATGAGTTATTTACCATCTACAGAATGATATATTGTAAAGGTAATGATATTGTTTTATTGCCCAAGATTACCACTGAGAGTTACAGTGTAGTGGCATGCCATAAGAGACTAGCAGTCTGGGACTGTATTGTGGCTACACTTGCCACATGGAGGCTAGCATTCTGGAAATGCATTGATCTTCGGATCTAGTAGTCTAGGACTACCGTCACTTCGGTGACTAGTTCTTTGGGAGCACAACGAGCTCATATTAATATAATGTTTGCCTTTCTCCGTAGGGGAAATGGCTAGTACTTTGAGAGTACACGATCTCGTATACTTAGTTTCTCTCTATACGTATTTCTTGGGCTATTTTCATAAAATAACTTTTACCAATATATTCATAAATATTTTATCTTTGCCTTAAAGTAATATTGAATTAATATAGTTTCAAATGGAATTTGTTATATTATGTTATTCTTAGAGATTGATTATTATTTAATTTTACGCTTATCTTTCAATGCCTCACTAAGTTCGTACTTAACGTGTGTTTGGCCTGTGCACACATAGGTTGATTATTTCAGTTCGTAAGCAACGGCGTTTTGCATCACCTCGAGAGCGAGGACATACTACATGTTATCTTAGTAATGTTTTGACATCCTATATGCTGTTTTGTTTAGTGGCATATATAAAGATAAGCCTACTAGTTTTGCATAACTCAAACTTTAATTACCTTATGGTTTGTAATGTTCATAACTAAAGTATGATTTAACATATTTACTATGTATGTTGGAATGATTTATTAGTAGTTAGTGGACTTATAATTGGAATAAGTTGAAACAACCTGAAAATCTGTGTTAGACAGCAAATTTAAAAAATTGCCATAAATTCTATAAATTGAATTAGAAGGTGAATATTATATGTATGAACTATAAATTGAGTCTAGTTCCTTTTAAAGCAAACAACAACTGTTTTCGAGGTCTATACTAAAAGATATGAATTTTTAATCGATAAAAGGTCAGAAAACAGGGCAACAAATTTCTTAAAATACTACACTGTGTCGTGAGTTTGTGAATTTTTGTATAATGAATTTGAGTTATTAATTTATATGGTTAAAAAGCTTATTGAATCTAATTTAATTAAAATTTTATGGAATGAATTTTTGATGTCTATAAAAATTTATAAATTTTTTTGTTCAAGAACAGTGTAGCTTGCTAGTTTAAGTTTCTATAATGGAAATTGTTTTAACTTTGTTTTATAACATCACCGACTCGTGTTTGGTAACGAATACGGGAAAGGGTGTTACAGTTACATATTAAAAAATACTTATTTTTTAATTTAACCCTTAAACTCAAAAAATATCAATTTAATTTTTAAACTCTCATAACCTTTCTTTTAACTTATAACATTGTCCACATAGTCTTCTTCTTCCTCTGTTTTTATTGTTCTTTGTTTGACTGTGGCAACACCAGTCTTGGTGCTAGTTGTCGATCATCGAGATCTATCATTTTCGTTGCTCTCATATTTTCAATCATTTGTCATATTTTCTTTTGTTTTTTCAGTGTTGTTAAATTAATATATTTATTTTGATATAACAAAGGTTTTATATTCGAAATATTTTAAATATAATTTTAAAGTATTGAAATAACTCACAAATACTGTGTTGAAAAGAGATAATTATTCAAATGAAATATTCTAAAAGATCAAAATTTTATCTAAGTCATTTGAAATGATTTCAAAATGATTTTACAAGTTTAAAAGTACTCAAAAAGTCATTTTGGCCTTTGAGTACTGTTGCGCGTAATAAGTGCTACGCAATTGTGCAAGTATACACGTTGCAAGTTATAGTATAAAATATATCGTCTCCACAGGGATTGGTGCCACTTCAAGAATCTAGTCTCTTGCACTATAAAAAGTAAAAACACAAATAAAGGATTATAGGAGTTTAACTAATAACTAATCTAGAAAGCAATAAAGTAAAAGAAAAGATGAGATCGAATGAGAGAGAGATAGGCCAGGTTATCGTGAGTTGAGGTGTGATAGCCGATTGGATCGTCTTGGTAAAAGAGTGCACGGGCAACTCAGTTGTCGTGGCAACTTGCACAACGGGGTTGCCTTGGCAACTAATCGATGGTTGCCTGGGCAACTACTTGGGAGTCTGGGCAGCAATCTTCAAGGCTCGGCAGAGCGTTCTTCAATGGTTTCTTCTTATCCCTAAGTCGAAACTCTAGCTACTTGTGCATGCCTTGATAATACATCACTGCGTGAATCAAGGGTGAACAACAACCAATCTTGCGCCCCTCTTAGCCGTTGAAATCCTTGACTTATTCCTAAGCCGGATTAATCTTCACCATTAATAGATTGAATAAAGATCATATTCATTCGTTTATTGAATCTAACTCTCCCGATATTAGATAAATAGATGAAATCACGAGATCATCTCCCAATTCACTCGCAAACAAGAATAAGAACCAAGAATGAATAAACCTTGAATATAAAAGTGCAAACTCTTATTACCTAAACAAAACCAATAGTTTCTCACAACCACAAAACACAATAACCATAGCCAAATAGATTTAGTTCATGGCTAGGTTCCAAAGAAACACAAGATAAATAATCCCTAGCATGAACCCAATCGAACAAGAAAGAAAAGGATGAAGAAGGAGGCTTGTCGAAAATTCTCTCCTCTTGCCCTCCTTGGACTTGTCGAAATTCCCCTCTCTTGCTCTCTCTGGAATTGTCGAAATCTCCTTCTTATTTATAGGGCTAGGCCAAAGTCCTTCTTTGAGGAGGAAGTTAAGTTGGAATTAAATTATCTTTAAAGAATATAATTCTTTATTATAATTGTATTCCTACTAAAACTTCTCCTATCTTCTTGGAATTTAATTCTTCTTTAATCTCTGCATGGAAATCAAATTCCTTTGGGTTTGGGCTTTGCTCCACGTCATCTTGGGCTTGTCTAGTCATCAATTTCGACTACTATATCACCTTTGCTCTTGTCGACAATTGCCATGGCAACTGGCTCGGCGTCTCCTACATGTATTGCCCTGGCAACTAGCTCGACATATCCTTCATGCATTGCCCTGGCAACTAGCTCTAGCCTTGCTTTGGCAAGTGATCCTGCATATACACACAAAACACACCAAAGCAACATCTTTTCCCACAAAAACTACCAAGTTATGTAATCAAGCTCAACGATGGAAGGAAACATGGATTAATGCATGAATGGCTAATTATGCAACTAATATGAGCCTAAGTCTAACAATAATATGAGTAAAAAGGGTAAGAAAAATAGTACTTTTGAACACTTATCAAGTACCGCTACGACTTGAATGCGTACTGGTAGGGGTGAGCGTTTGATCGAGTTGAGTTAAAATTTTTGAGTTATTCGAGTTGATGTTGCGCGTAATAAGTGCTACGCAATTGTGCAAGTATACACGTTGCAAGTTATAGTATAAAAGATATCGTCTCCATAGGGATTGATGCCACTTCAAGAATCTAGTCTCTTGCACTGTAAAAAGTAAAAACACAAATAAAGAATTATAGGAGTTTAACTAATAACTAAACTAGAAAGCAATAAAGTAAAAGGAAAGATGAAATCAAATGAGAGAGAGATAGGCCAGGTTATCGTGAGTTGAGGTGTGATAGCCGATTGGATCGTCTTGGTAAAAGAGTGCACGGGCAACTTGCACAACGGGGTTGCCTTGGCAACTAATCGATAGTTGCCTGGGCAACTAGTTGGGCAATTACTTGGGCGTCTAGGCAGCAACCTTCAAGGTTCGGTAGAGCGTTCTTCAATGGTTTCTTCTTATCCTTAAGTTGAAACTCTAGCTACTTGTGCATGCCTTGATAATATACCCCCACGTGAATCAATGGTGAACAACAACCAATCTTGCGCTCCTCTTAGCCGTTGAAATCCTTAACTTATTCCTAAGCCGGATTAATCTTCACCATCAATAGATTGAATAAAGATCATATTCATTCGTTTCTTGAATCTAACTCTCCCGATATTAGATAAATAGATGAAATCACAAGATCCTCTCCCAATTTACTCGCAAACAAGAATAAGAACCAAGAATGAATAAACCTTGAATAGAAAAGTGCAAACTCTTATTACCTAAACAAAAACTAATAGTTTCTCACAACCACAAAACACAATAACCATAGCCAAATAGATTTAGTTCATGGCTAGGTTCCAAAGAAACACAAGATAAATAATCCCTAGCATGAACCCAATCGAACAAGAAAGAAAATGATGAAGAATGAGGCTTGTCGAAATCCTCATTGCCCTAGATGCTTGTCGAAAATTCTCTCATCTTGCCCTCATTGGACTTGTCGAAATTCCCCTCTCTTGCTCTCTCTAGATTGTCGAAATCTCCATCTTATTTATAGGGCTAGGGCAAAGTCCTTCTTTGAGGAGGAAGTTAAGTTGGAATTAAATTATCTTTAAAGAATATAATTCTTTATTATAATTATATTCCTACTAGAACTTCTCCTATCTTCTTGGAATTTAATTCTTCTTTAATCTCTGCATGGAAATCAAATTCCTTTGGGTTTGGCCTTTGCTCCACGTCATCTTGGGCTTGTCCAGTCATCAATTTCGACTACCATACCACATTTGCTCTTGTCGACAATTGCCATGGCAACTGGCTCGGCGTCTCCTTCATGCATTGCCCTGGCAACTAGTTCGGCATATCCTTCATGTATTGCCTTGGCAACTAGCTCGGCATATCCTTCATGTATTGCCCTGGCAACTAGCTCTAGCCTTACTTTGGCAAGTGATCCTGTACATACACACAAAACACACCAAAGCAGCATCTTTTCCCACAAAAACTACCAAGTTATGTAATCAAGCTCAACGTTGGAAGGAAACATGGATTAATGCATGAATGGCTAATTATGCAACTAATATGAGCCTAAGTCTAACAATAATATGAGTAAAAAGGGTAAGAAAAATAGTACTTTTGAACACTTATCACACCCCCAAACTCGAACTATTGCTTGTCCTCAAGCAATGCAAACTCATAATTACCTGTCAAGACTTCAATTTTCACAAACTTAGCTTTGAACTTGATTTCAATTCTCTGAACCGGCGCACAAAGTATGATTTGCTTTTTATTTTTCAGAAAACTTAGGAGTTACTCGGAATCAAACTATAATGCTTGTGAGTGTGTGCGGAGTTGTGTGCAAGTTGATTTTTTGGATTCTATGCAAACAAGAGGTTTTCAAATTACTTCATTGGGTTCTTTTTAACATGTTTTAACTAGAGCCAGTTTTGGGCACCTCTAGTGTTTTGTTTTTAGTTTTATTAAGTTAATTTATTCGACTAGAGCCGGTTTCGGGCACCTCTAGCGATCAATTTTTAACACATACTAGAGCCAGTTTTGGGCACCTCTAGTGATCAATTTTTTTAGCACATGCTAGAGCCAATTTCGGGCACCTCTAGCATTCATCCAATTTTTATTCTAATCCCCCAATTTGTTAATTATCAACCTAAGTTCACTAGAATTCCTTAAATCAATCAAACCATAACAGTGTTTCATCAAAATTAGCATCATAGTAAAATTCTAAGTTTTTCCATGGTTATCCTAGAATAAAAATTCTATCAATTAAGTGCATTGGCAAAGTCATCATCAGATATTCATCAAATCTAAGCAATTCTTGTTCCAATTAAAGGCATGGCAAGCAATTTATGTATCCTAAATGTAATACTTACGATGAATGTAACTAAACATGGTAACTACTAATAACAATCCCCCCAAACTCGAGTGAGGCATTGTCCTCAATGCATTCATTAAAGAAAAATAAAAATAACGAAAATAAAATGCATATGAGGACTTACTCCGAGAGTTCGTCATCGTAGATGATTAGTTTTCTTTTGGTCGGTGTCTTGATTATCTTGCTTGAACGCGATGGTTGTTTTCTTGTTGCCGGTGGTAGAATCGATCATCATACGGGGTTGTCCTCATCGTCCTCTTCATCAATGTTATTGGCTTTTTGCTTGGAGGATTCAATTGGTGCGGTCTTTGTTGGTGCAATGGAGGACTCGTCCGAATCTGAAAAATCAGAAAATAATTCCGTAGGAGTTGATTCAAGCATAGGTGCTTTACCTTTGACTTTTGCAATGGTTGACGTGGCATCTTTAGGGTTGGTTGCCATGGCGTCAGCTTGTGCAGGCACGATGTAGATTGCCATGGCATCATCTGTTGCGGTTGCCGTGGCGACTGCTTCATTGGTTGTCGGGGCAAGGATCTCGGCAGTAAATTTCCTTAGCATAGTGGTTGTGAGTCTTGTTGCGAAAAAGAAAACCTGAAAACTAAAGATAATTAAAAAAATAAAATATCTCCTAAAAATAAAAATGAAAATAAAAAGAAAAAGAAAATATTGAAAGGAGAGCATGCTCATGCATCTCCTAAGTTGACCACTTCTTTGTTACGTTCCACATGGGCACCATTGTAGTGCTTCAATCTTTGTCCATTAACTTTGAATTCATGGTTGTCAGAGATGAACTTGATTATCACAGCACCATGGGAGAATGGTTTGACGACTTCGAATGGTCCCGACCATCTTGATTTCAGCTTTCTCGGGAAAAGTTTTAGCCGAGAATTGAATAGGAGAACTAGTTGCCCTAGCGTGAATTACCGCGGCAATAGTTTTCTGTCATGCCATCGCTTTGTTTTCTCCTTGTAGATTCGTGCATTGTTATAGGCGAGTGCACATAATTCTTCTATCTCATTGAGGTCCAACAAACGCTTTTGTCCGGCACTTTCCTAATCCATATTCACGGTCTTGATTGCCCAGTATGCCTTGTGTTCGATTTCCACCGGTAGATGGCATGTCTTGCCATAGATAAGTCGGAAGGGGGACATACCTAAGGGTGTTTTGAATGCAGTGCGATATGCCCAAAGTGCGTCATCTAGTCTTAATGACCAATCCTTTCTAGAGGGATTTACAACTTTCTCGAGTATACCCTTCAATTCCCGGTTGGAAATTTCTGCTTGCCCGTTGGTTTGTGGGTGATATGCTGTGGCGATCTTGTGTGATATGCCGAAGCGTTGCAACATCTTGGCAATAAGTCTGTTGTCAAAATGCTTGCCTTTGTCACCGATAATTGCTCTCGGCATCCCAAACCGTGTAAATATGTTTTTCTGCAAGAATCGTTTCACGGTCTTAGAATCGTTGTTGGGAACTGCAGCTGCCTCAACCCATTTAGACACGTAGTCGACGGCAAGTAAGATGTAGAGGTTGCCGAATGAAGATGAGAAAGGTCCCATAAAATCGACCCCCCATACATCGAACAATTCTACCTCGATGATGTTCTAGAGCGGCATCTCATGTCGTCTAGAGATATTGCCCGTCCTCTGGCAACGATCACATTGCTTGTAAAAGTCATGGGCATCTTTGTACAATGTTGGCCAATACAAACCAGATTGCAAAACTTTGGCCGCAGTACGAGTTCCTCCAAAATATCCTCCATAGGGTGAAGAATGGCATTGCCGGAGTACATTCTGTTCTCTTTTTCAGGGACACATCGGCGTATAACCTGATCTGCGCATTGTTTAAACAAAAGAGGCTCGTCCCAAAAGTAATGCTTAGCATCATGGCGAAACCGCTTCTTCCCTTGGTGAGTAATGCCATAAGGTAAAATACCACAAACAAGGAAATTAACTAAATCCTCGTACCAGGGTATTGCCGAGGCATATGCTGTCGTGGTGACTGCTCCTAGAATTATCGAGGCGTGCGCGTCAAAGGCTGCTGCAGCGTCTAGAGTTGCCGAGGCATATGCATCCATGGTTGCCGAGGTAACTAAAATTTGTTCATCCGAGAATGCATCGCATATCTCTATATCCGCGTCTTCCTCCCTGTTGCGTTCTAAACGTGATAAGTGGTCGGCCACTTGATTTTCTATTCCTTTTTTGTCCTTAATTTCAATATCAAATTCTTGTAAAAGTAATATCCAACGAATCAAACGAGGTTTAGCATCCTTTTTAGCAAATAGATATTTAATTGCCGAATGGTCCGTATGAACAATTACCTTTGTACCAATCAAATAGGATCGGAACTTGTCAAATGCGAAAACTACAGCTAGTAACTCTTTCTCCATTGTTGTGTAATTCACTTGAGCACTATTAAGAGTTTTACTAGCGTAGTATATCGCATGGAAGGTCTTACCTGTGCGTTGGCCTAGGACTGCTCCTACCGCGAAATCACTTGCATCACACATGAGCTTAAAAGGTAGCGTCCAATCTGGTGGAACGACAATGGGTGCCGAGGTAAGCTTTTCCTTTAGGGTTTTGAATGCTTGGGGTGCAAGAATCATCAAAATTGAAGACTTTATCCTGTTCAAGCAAATTGCACAAGGGTTTAGTGATTTTAGAAAAATTATGAATGGACCTTCTGTAAAAACCTGCATGTCCAAGAAAGCTTCGAATTCCTTTAACCGAACTTGGTGGGGGTAATCTCTCGAAAACGTCCACCTTGGCTTTGTCTACTTCAATTCCCTTGGATGAAATCTTGTGGCCGAGCACTATTCCTTCATCTACCATAAAATGTTATTTCTCCCAATTGAGGACTAAATCAGTTTCTTCACATCTTGCCAACACATTCTCTAAATTGCCGAGACAGCTATCGAAGTCATTACCAAAACAGAAAAATCATCCATCAAGATCTCAAGGAAGTGTTTGACCATGTCTGAAAAGAGTGCCATCATGCATCTTTGGAAGGTTGCCGGGGCGTTACACAATCCGAACGGCATCCTTCAGAAGGCATAAGTACCGTATGGGCATGTGAAAGTTGTCTTTTCTTGATCTTCTGGTGCTATGGCAATTTGATTGTAACCTGAATAACCATTAAGAAAACAATAAAAGGGTTTACCTGTAAGACGGCCAAGCATTTGATCAATAAAAGGTAATGGGAAGTGATCTTTCCTGGTGGCTTTGTTTAGCTTTCGATAATCCATACAAACCCTCCAACCGGTCACAGTCTTGGTTGGAATGAGTTCATTATTTTCATTACTTACCACCGTTATACCTCTATTTTTCGGTACGCATTGTACCGGACTTACCCACGTACTATCAGAGATAGGGTATATAATGCCAGCGCCAAGCCACTTGATGATTTCTTTCATTACAACCCCTTTTATGGCATGATTCAGTCTCCTCTGGGCCTCAATTGAAGGTTTGTGATCATCTTCCAACAGAATCTTGTGCATGCACACTACCGGGCTAATTCCCTTTAAGTCGGCAATTGTCCACCCTATTGCCTTTTTGTGTAGCTTCAACATCTTGATAAGCCTCTTTTCCTGCTCAGGCTGTAACTTAGAAGAAATAATTACAGGCAATGTATTATTGGTTCCTAAGTATGTATATTTTAGTTGCTCTGGCAATTGTTTCAACTCAAGAATCGGTGGTTGTTCAATAGAGGGTTTTTCGAGCTTACCTTCCTTACCTGAGTAATCCAGTGGTTCAAAGTATGTACCTGGTCGATTGACTAGCCAATTTGCCTCTTTTTGTTGTTCTTCATCGACAGGTTCTTCATACTCCTCAGGTTCCTCTTGATCGGCAATGTAGTTGCCGAGGCAACTAAATTCCTCGTCGAAGTTAAACTCTACCGTGGCATGAAGAAGTTGGCATTCTTCTGGGTCATCGGCATGCCTTAGTGTTTGGAACACATTTAGTTTAACTTGCTGGTCATTCACCCTCATTGTGAGTTCTCCCTTTTCAACATCGATCAAGGTTCTCCCTGTTGCTAGGAATGGTCTCCCGAGAATGATGGGTGCATGCTCATTTCCTTCACAATCCAAGACAATAAAGTCAGCGGGCAAAATAAATTTATCAACTTTTACCAGTATGTCCTCGATTTTTCCCTCTGGATGCACATAGGATCTGTCGGCTAGCTATAGCATAACGGTTGTAGGTCTTGCCTTCCCGATTCCTAGTTTCTGGAAAACCGATTTAGGCATCAAGTTTATGCTAGCCCTAAGGTCGCATAGTGCTTTCCCGACATAGTGGTTTCCAATGGAACATGGTATTGTGAAACTTCCAGGATCCTTCAACTTGGGTGGCATACGATTGTGCAACATTGCCATGCATCCCTCTGTTGCGGCAACTATTTCAAACTCTCCTAGCCTTGTTCTCTTGGACACAATGTCTTTAAGAAACTTAGCATAGTTCGGCATTTGTTCAATTGCTTCCACCAATGGCAAGTTGATGTGGACTTGCTTTAGGATATCAAGAAACTTCTTGAATTGATATTCTTGCTTTTGTCGCTTCAACCTTTGTGGGAATGGTGGTAGAAGTCGGATATCTTTCAATCCTTTCATTAGTTTGAAACCTGATTGACGGTATTACCGTGACAACTGGAGTTGCCGAGGCGTTATCAACTAGGGTTGCCAAGGTATGCTTATCATAAGTTACCGATGCGTCTTTATCGTCGGTTGCCGAGGCATGCTTATTGCCGGTTGCCGCAGTAATTCTTGGTTCAGCATCTGAGGCTTTGCTGCTAGTTTCGTCTTGATCTTTTTGTGGAGATTTGTTTGATGAGCGGGTTTGAGCCTCTCTAAGTTGTTGGCCACTTCTAGTGGTGATTGCCTTACATTGCTCATGGCCAGTTCCTCTTGTGACTTCAGTATCGCTAGGTAAACCTCATTGCGGTCTAGTATTCAGATTTTCAGCAAACTGTCCGACTTGATTTTCCAATGGTTTGATTGCCGCCTCTTGGTTTTGCAATCTCATCTCGGTCCTGTTAATAAAAGCATCAGTTCTTTTTATGAAGTTACTATTCTCAGCCATATAAGATTCGATTTTCATCATAAAAGCATTTAGAGAATTTTCTAAAGAACTAGATGTTGTCGGTTATTGCTGCGGCAACTGTTGCCGTGGCATATTCTGCTGGAATCCTGATGCTTGTGCATTCTGATTGTTCTGGTTTAGAGCATTGTTGGGATTACTCCATGAAAAATTTGGGTGCTTCTTCCAAGCTGGATTGTATGTATTGGACATCACATTGTTGTTCCGATTATAATTCCCCACGTAGAAGCTGGATTCTGGATTTTGCATACATTCAAAAGAATTATGGTTATCACCACATAACTCACAAAAAGAGTCCATTACCTTGACCTCATGTGTGTTGTTTGGTTTTTGCATGTTCTGGACCATCTTGGTTAAAGTGGCCAATTGTGCCGAAATTGAATTTGATGATCCTAGTTCATGTATTGTGGCTTGGCGTCTAACTCCTCCTCTTCTAGTAGATGGGAATTGATAATCATTCTTGGCCAGCCTGTTTAAAATTTGCATTGCTTCTTCCAGCGACTTATCTAGGAGTATGCCGTTTGCCGATGCATCTAGCATCATCCTTGTTGGTGTATTCAGGCGTTGTAAAACATTGTTACTTGAGTCCACACCGGGAATTCGTGTAGGGGGCATTTGTGTAGAAGTTCTCTATATCGCTCCCAAGCCTCGTACATGGATTCATCATCTGCCTGCCGAAAAGAAGTAATGTCGTTACGAAGCTTATCAGTCAAATTTGTAGGATTAAATCGAGCAAAGAAATCACGACAAAGATCGGTCCAAGATGCTATTGATCCGATAGGAATGCTATTCAACCATGCTTTCGCCCTATCCCTCAGTGAATAGGGGAATAATCTTAATCGTAAGACATTGGGGGTGACTCCGTGTATTTTGAACGAGTTGCAAATCTCGAGGAAAGATTTCAGATATTGTCGTGCATCTTTAGTTGCTGAGCCGCCAAATTGACCAATTGTGTTGATCATATTAAACATTACCGGTTTCAACTCAAAGTGGTCGGCTTCAATATTAGGTGCGACAACTTCTGGGTTAAGTCCATCAAGATCTCTTTCAAGATAGTCTCGAATAGTTCTATTTCGTTCAAGAATCACTCCTCCTCCTGCTCGAACATCTTGATTCATATCGCCGTCTTGATTAGCCATTGCTACTCTTATCCTTCGTCTAAGTCTTTGTAAGGTTCGTTCAATTTCTGGATCAAAGGGATATTCTGGTGTAGTCGGTCTCGCCCTAGTCATATACCAATGCAAAACCAAAGTTTGTTAACCCTTTGAATCTTAAACAAGAAAAGTAAAAAGAAAGTGCAAGAAAATAAAAACAAAGTCGCTATTGCCAATCCCCGGCAATGGCGCCAAAAACTTGTTGCGCGTAATAAGTGCTACGCAATTGTGCAAGTATACACGTTGCAAGTTATAGTATAAAAGATATCGTCTCCACAGGGATTGGTGCCACTTCAAGAATCTAGTCTCTTGCACTGTAAAAAGTAAAAACACAAATAAAGGATTATAGGAATTTAACTAATAACTAAACTAGAAAGCAATAAAGTAAAAGGAAAGATGATATCGAATGAGAGAGAGATAGGCCAGGTTATCGTGAGTTGAGTTGTGATAGCCGATTAGATCGTCTTGGTAAAAGAGTGCACGGGCAACTCAGTTGCCGTGGCAACTTGCACAACGGGGTTGCCTTAGCAACTAATCGATGGTTGCCTGGGCAACTAGTTGGGCAACTACTTGGGCGTCTAGGCAGCAACCTTCAAGGTTCGGCAGAGCGTTCTTCAATGGTTTCTTCTTATCCCTAAGTCGAAACTCTAGCTACTTGTGCATGCCTTGATAATACATCCCTGCGTGAATCAAGGGTGAACAACAACCAATCTTGCGCTCCTCTTAGCCGTTGAAATCCTTAACTTATTCCTAAGCCGGATTAATCTTCACCATCAATAGATTGAGTAAAGATCATATTCATTCATTTCTTGAATCCAACTCTCCCGATATTAGATAAATAGATGAAATCACGAGATCCTCTCCCAATTCACTCGCAAACAAGAATAAGAACCAAGAATGAATAAACCTTGAATAGAAAAGTGCAAACTCTTATTACCTAAACAAAAACCAATAGTTTCTCACAACCACAAAACACAATAACCATAGCAAAATAGATTTAGTTCATGGTTAGGTTCCAAAGAAACACAAGATAAATAATCCCTAGCATGAACCCATCGAACAAGAAAGAAAATGATGAAGAAGGAGGCTTGTCAAAATCCTCCTTGCCCTAGATGCTTGTCAAAAATTTTCTCCTCTTGCCCTCCTTGGACTTGTCAAAATTCCCCTCTCTTGCTCTCTCTAGATTGTCGAAATCTCCATCTTATTTATAGGGCTAGGGCAAAGTCCTTCTTTGAGGAGGAAGTTAAGTTGGAATTAAATTATCTTTAAAGAATATAATTCTATATTATAATTATATTCCTACTAGAACTTCTCCTATCTTCTTGGAATTTAATTCTTCTTTAATCTCTGCATGGAAATCAAATTCCTTTGGGTTTGGCCTTTGCTCCACGTCATCTTGGGCTTGTCCAGTCATCAATTTCGACTACCATATCACCTTTGCTCTTGTCGACAATTGCCATGGCAACTGGCTCGGCGTCTCCTTCATGCATTGCCCTGGCAACTAGTTCGACATATCCTTCATGTATTGCCCTGGCAACTAGCTCGGCATATCCTTCATGTATTGCCCTGGCAACTAGCTCTAGCCTTGCTTTGGCAAGTGATCCTGTACATACACACAAAACACACCAAAGCAGCATCTTTTCCCACAAAAACTACCAAGTTATGTAATCAAGCTCAACGTTGGAAGGAAACATGGATTAATGCATGAATAGCTAATTATGCAACTAATATGAGCCTAAGTCTAACAATAATATGAGTAAAAAGGGTAAGCAAAATAGTACTTTTGAACACTTATCAGTTGACACGCCGTATTTTACAACTCAAACTTTATTTGAACTTTTTTTATTCGAGTCGAGTCGAATTTTTGAGTTTCTATACAAATTTAATTGTAATTATTTATCATGTTATAGTATAATTTGATTCTAATTTAACCGACTTTCTCTAATCATATAAGATATGCATGTATATTTCTTCATATTTTTTCATGTGTCATATATTTCTTCATATTTTTTATATCGGTATATATATATATATTTCTTCATATTTTTTCATGTATATTTCTTCATATTTTTTCATGTGTGTCATATATTTCTTCATATTTTTTATATTGGTATATATATATCAGGAAAATTTGAGAGACTTGACTCGAACTTAAAAATCAATCCACTAATTACTAAAAATTCCGAGTTATTGTAATTTCCATTTTGCAACTCAAACTTTATTTGAATTTTTTTAGTCGAGTCGCATTTCAAGATGAGTCGAGTTTTTATTGCCTCGAGTCAAGTAGAAAATTTTGGTTTTTTTTTAGTCGAGTAGAGTTTTGTTCACCCCTACGTATCGATACGCCCTTGTTTCTAATTTTACAGTAAGATCTTTCTGTACCAGTATGACTTTTGTACCGATACGATTCAACTTAGTACTGGTACCATTTTTTTAAAATTTTTCAGTGAGCTATTTTAATATCGGTATGGCTTCAGTACCAGTACGATATATCCCGTGTCGATACGCTTTGTCCGTATACCAGTACACTATGTATTAGACAAAGGCTATTTCTATTTTTGAACATGTACCGATATGACCCTTCGAATATCGATACTGATAGTTACCAAATTGCATTTAATGCTGAAAAAAACCCTTCCAGTGTAGAGACTATAATGAAGTCTCCAACAACCCAAATGGTTAGAAATAAATAAGAGGGTATAAAGTAAGTCTCCAAAGCTTCTTCAACAAGGCAACTATTCAAAAGTATTAAAGCAACATCCAAAGTCTACTAGAGCTTATTTGCCTATTTTTCTTGTAAACACTTGAGTGATTTCATTGTATTCATTTATTTCAAGTGTAGAGAGAGCTTAATTTATTGCACACCTACCTAGTGAGGTTTCGTAAGTTTGCCTTTTTGTTGTATTTTTTGGAAAGGGTCTCACAAGATTTTAGGATATAAATATTGGTGAGAAATGTAAGGTTACTCTTTGTCCATAAAGGAAAGACAAATTGAGTGAATTTGTGAAATCCTTAGTTAGGTAGCTAAGGTAGTGGATGTAGACCTTGTTTAAAAGGTTGAACCACTCTAAATCTCTCTTGCAATTTTTATTTCTTACACCTTTCTTCCAAATATTTTTAAATTTCCAATTCACACCATCTGACCAATTTCAATTATTAAATCAACTCAACAAGTATGAATAAATAACTCTGCCCTTGTGGTACGATTTACTCTAGCTTTTGATACGTTTTTCTTTGCCTTTTAGCACGCTTTTCTTTTCTTTATCGTTCGTTTGGTCATTTTTACATTTTTATCAGGGTTATATTTGACGTCGTCATGATTGATCAAGATGACGCTCTTTTGGTTATCTTGTTGATCTCCCTATTTTGGACCCTCGGACTGGATTTAGATATGCGCTCACAATCATTGCTTCTTGTTCGTAATTGAGTTGTGGTAATGACCGCGTTGTAAACATGCCTTATTGTAATATGCATATTTATGTTGTTGCTGATGATTTTATCTTTCACCGTCTATCTTTGGTGATATTTGTATCTATCTTTTGTTTCGAGTCTTTGGGTTGGGTTTTTACCTTTTCCTTGTATGATTCTGTTCTGATCGTGAGACGCTAGTTACTTCATTCAATGGTTATAGGGATATGGGATGTTTTGTTTACTAGGATGTAAAACTAGTGGATTTCAATTAAAAAAACTTATACCATCGTCGACGTTACTTTAATAATCTTTTCTGATATAATAACATCGATCACCTCTATTTTCATCATTTTTTGCATCATTCTTCTCCTCTTTTATCCATTTTCATTTTTTTCTCCGCTGGCCACATTAGTTGAGAAACTAAAACAACCAGTAGATTTTAACATTGACTCCTAAACAACACGACAAACTGTGAAAAAATGATGGATATACCAGCGACGAACGATATCGACGAAATAAATGAAGCTGGTGATCGCAAACAAAACAAGAAAAAAAAAATAACACTAAGATTGACGTTGAAAACCCAAGAAGAGAAAATTATGGGCAGAAGATAAGAACCTTCACTATGACAAAGAATAAAATATTACAACCTGTTTGCGGCTTAACGCGTTGTAGAGTTCTTGTGTTGTGTTTAACAACTGGTATGAGCTGCGTAATTTTGAAGGAATTTTTGTTGCGGATTTTATTAGCGATATTGGAGATATGTAAGAGGATTTTGCTGCAACGAGTTTCTAGTTGCAGGGTGAGTAATTCTCAATTGATCCAACGGTGCTTCAACAGATATTTGGCTTGGATTGAAGTTGTTGAAGATTTGAAGATCAATGCTCGAATGAAATTTGTGTCAAAGGGGAGATTTGTTAGATATTGACTCAAATTCTAGCAGATAATTTAAGTTGAATATTATTGTAATTCTAGTGGTTAAAAATTACTTGGTAATTAAAGTTTACTTTAATGAGTAAATATCTATATTAGGTATGAGACCTTATTGAATAAGATTTCTTGGTGACCAAGTATTTGAGTCTATAAATATAGACTAGGTTTAACCTTTATAATTATAAGAGAAAAAATATTATGAGAGAGAATTATTCTAGAAAGATGTAACCAATTCTGAGATCTCTATTATTGTAGCAGCTATGTTGTAGAGATTGGTATTGTGAGGACATTATGTTGTAGAGATAAGTATTGTATGGACGTTGGGAAGAGTGTTTTGGATACACTAAGTTCTGGGATATATATCAGGTTGTTTTATTACATAAGATATCATGTATTTGTACTCTTCGTATTCTTTACATTGATAGTTTCTTTTATTCATGAAGGTAGACAAGACTGAACCACATTAAATCTCATTCTTTGTGTATGTCTTATTTTATATTGTTATGGCTTTGTTATTTTTCCGCATATCAAATTCTTAACAATTAAAAAAATCGACTTAACGTCCCATTGCACCATTTTTTCTTTCTTGTTCAAGTTGTTCACTTAGACAATAGTGAAAAACCAAGATGCAAAATAATCTAATATCACAATAAAAATAAAATATTTTCCTTTTCAGTACATTGATTGAAAATATAAAAAGTGAACCAAAAAAAGGAAAAAAATACTAATTTTAATGTGATGTCAAAATTTCTAAACTCTACAAATTTCTAACATGCAAAATAAACTCACCAACAACACTATTTAACATCCTAATAAGACAATGCTGTTGAAATTTGAAATGATAAAATACAATTCACACCCCTATCGTTTTAAATCAATCTGCATAAGATGTTGCACTTGTGTGGGTAATTCTAAAAATAGGCCCTTAAATGAAGACTAAAAACAGACCTCTTGTTTTAACCGATTGGCTAGGTAAAAAGGGAAAAAAAACCTAAAGGGTCATAAACAAATACACGAAGAGCGGGAAAAGCTTGTTTTTAGTACTGAAACTGAAGCTAAGGAGCATAATCGAAGGAAGAAAGCTTGTTTTCAGCTACCGAGCTATTGGTTTTATTTTCGTTCAACCGTGTTCTCTCTTCCTCCCTCTTCTTTCCCCTCAAGGTCTTTCAAATTCCCAAAACAAAAAAAAAGCTTTTTGGTTATTGTCTTTTATTGCCCTCTATTTTGTGTTGTTTGTAGGTGAAAATGTAATATATTTTCTGTTTCAAGTTTTATTTTTTTTCTCTGGATCACATATTTTGTTTATTGTTAATGGGTTAAGGTTTAATTTTTTGTCTCAACGTGTTTGGTGTTTGATCGAAAAATGGGTATTCGGCATAGGGTTCATTTTTTTTGTTTTCTGACTTATTTTCATTCTATCGAGATTCTCTTGGGCTTTGTTAATTGAGATCGTGGAATTGATCTATTATTGTTTGGTTATGGTAAAGATGTTGATGAGTTTCTTAATTTTTCAAGTGGGGAACCATGGTTTTTTAAAGAATGAGGAATATTGCAAAATTCAATTTGGTATGATCCATGAGGTACTGACATTTGATGGAGCATATTCGTGTTTTTGGGTGCTCAAAGAAACTTACTAAAGTTAACTTGAAGATATGGGTAGGAATTACGAAATGTTTTTGATGTTGCAAGAAGCATGGTAGCCATCTCTAAGCAAGTGATGCTTGATTAAGTAGGATCACCTGTTTGTTTTATTTTCATGCCGGGTTTGAAAAACATTATTTAGGTTGGTTATGTTGTCGTGTTAGATGTAAGATGTTCTCATAGAATCTTTAACTAGCATGATCCGAATGAAATGGTTCGACTGGATACAGACATTGTTATTGCTTACTGTCTTTATCGATAATGATACTATATTTTGGAAGTTAGCAACCAATGAGAGCTAGAATCTTGTCAGGGCAAGCAATTCTTATCTTATATAGAGTCTAATCTTGTTAGGGCATGCAATCAATGAAAGCTAGTACCATTGGGAGGTTTGCATATTTTTCCGTTGGCGGAGTGTGGGTTTGGTTTTTTAGCAAGCATCTTGTCAGGGCATGCAATCAATGAAAGTTAGGGTTTTTCTATTCTCAAACACGTTGAAAGCATTCCAGGGGTGATTGTGCGGGATTTTGAATTCTGAAGGAGATTTAGAAAGAAGCAAGTTGTCTGTCTTGTTTTGACAATCTTCGTCTCATGTAAGTCACCTAATTCAATATGTTTCTATGGTTTAAGGGTTTTGTGTCGTAGTTTATTTTGCTTCATGGGGTATGGTTGTTAAATTAGAGATTACTCATCTTGATGAACCTTCCATTAGAATGATTTCATATTTTATGTATGTAGATTTAATGCTTGCGTGATAGATGTTTGTGGAATTTTGATTAGTTCAACCTTATGGTAAGACAATTGTTGTAAGATGTGATGTGGGTAGAATGGTCTAAGGGGAGTTTAATGGAACTGTCCAAATGTGTTGTTGAACCACTTTTTTATGAGAAAAATCAGTATCCCATTGTGTTAAATTCGAGTTAATAGGAAATGGATTTGTTTGTGGTTAAGATGTCGTGGTGCGCAAAACCTTTAGGAAATAGGTATATGATTCTTGTTCCTTCTATTCGAATGGTTGTAATAAGCTTATCTCATATATATATAATTATAATCTTATGAATTAATCAGGTCACTAATTTAAAGGTTAATTAGAAATTTGATCATGAGATTGTATCCTAGAGTATGATAGTGAGAATGTAAGTTAAATTGGTTTATGTAATTATAATAACCTTAGCAATGGAAGGAATGTTGTAATAATCACATGAAATTTTTAGTTTCCAGTATAGGCAAACTTTTGTTAAAATGATCCATGTTAAGAATGGAATTTTTGTAAATGTACTAATTATCTTTTGTCATCATTTATTCACTCCATCCTCCCGTCATTTATCATTTCAGATTGAAGTTGTTTACAATGGAGCATCGTAGCGAGACCGACATAGTAGCAGCGCATAATGCACCTAAAAAATTGACACCATATCTCCATTTCTAGTAAGTTAAAGTTGAATGTATATAGCATTGTTGAAATTGTTAGTGGGTTAGCGATATGTATTGCTTAGGCTAACTCTGGAATGATGTTTTTACAGTATAAGTGAATGTAAAGGACTGAAGGGTGGTAAAAAGAAAATGAACAATAGTGTAAGTGAGAAAAATAAAATACGATTGTGTGTTGTGTAGTGTATTAGTTTGTAAAGTGTACATATTATAAAAATTTAATAATTGTGGGTGTAATACAGGCGAGAAAAGCATTCGGTTTGAGATGGGGTCAAATGACTGATGTAGAAAAGAAGCCTTATATTGATATGTACGAGGAGCAGAAGCAGGCTCAATCGAAATGGATATCAAAAAGCAAGGTGAAGAAAATAGTGGAAAAGGAAGAAGTTGAAAAGGTAAGTGAAAGTGTATATTTCTTGTTAGAGAAAGTGTTAAGGGTGCAAACATGTTGTAACATAATATATTTAACCGTAACATTACAGTAATTATCGTTGTATTAAACGTTGTAGGAGATATCATCAAGATGTAGCATGAAGAAGTTGTCAAATATGTTTAAAGAGACGCGGAAGATGAAGATTGACAGTGTTGTTAAAGAATTAGGGCTCATCCATTTATTTGGATTGAAACTGCGAGCAATTCATCGTGACCTATGTCGCGAGTTAGTGGAGAAGTTTGATGTGGAAAGCTCGACGATTGAATTTAATGGACATAAAATACCTGTACTGGTAGAAGATGCGGAAGCTATTCTGGGTCTGAAGAACGAAGGTCTGGATGTTGAACAGGCCACGAGAAAAATAAATGGAAAAGAACTAGAGATGAAGCACAGAATCAGTACGAAGGCGGCATATCAACAACTTGAGGGGGAGATAGTAAGTGGTGCTTTTAAGGGGATGTGTTGAAAGCACGCGTACTGTTGTATGTTGTTGGTGTGTTCTTATCTCCACATGCCAACTTTGTGCCTTCCATAGAACATTTCAAGTTATTGTGCTCAGCTGGATTGAGTGGAAAAATGAATTGGTGTAAATATGCGTACAAGAGGTTACTTGATGAAGTAGCCAAATGTAAAGCTCGTGTTGGGTTGGCTTACATGACTGGATGTATTGTTATCCTTAAGGTAATATATTTTTAAAACTATGTCGCGTTCCAACGTAGTACTTTATTTCACCCACGTTTTATTTTTATTATAATGTTATGATTAATATAAAATGTAGGTGACATTATTCGATTATTAGAGTGGAATTTCGAGCAGAGGCTATGCTTCCGCTAACGGTCGTGCTCGTATTCATGCGTGGGGGAAGAATGATGTAGGCAAGATTGTAACCCGCCTAAAGGGAGAACGACCTGCCAAAAAATGAAATTAAGTATGTTAATAAATTTTGTATTCTATAGGGGGTTGTAATGACATGAAATGAAATAATGATGATGTCTGTAGGTACTTGGGCCTGATGATGAAAGCTATGAAGGCGAAGAATGTGGAAGGATGACTGGCAATAATGATGTTATTATGGAGATATTACAGAAGGTTATTTCAGACTTGGGTGAAATAAAAGAGAGTCTCTAAGCTCATGTCAAAAAGGAGAAAAAAATTGAAGAGAGTTTGGAGACACTGAAGGAAGAACCTAAGAACGTTGTTTAGCAGGTTGCGGGTTTGGACGCAAATATGATGTACATGAAGAAGGCTTTGCGTATAATCGATGTAAAGTTTGGCATTGGCCTTGAGGAAGAGAAAACAAGGGTGGAGAAACCAGAAGTCGAAGAGTCTAACCCGGAAGAGGGATTTAATAGTGACGCTGAAGCGTTGATAGACGATGTCACCTTGTTGAAGGAAGACACTGTTGTGGGGGAAAAAGAAAAAAGGTATAATGAGTATAACTTTTTATTTTGGTCAACGTTTCATTAATTTAATGTACGGGATTTGTTGTTGACAAAGTTGACGTTAACTTGTAGGGTAAGCCAACAGTGGCTGCAGTGTCAAAGGTTAGTGGCAAAGGGATTCGAGTAAGAATGAGAACTCGGAACATGAAATAAGTCACCATTTCAAAGAAGTGTCATGTGGAGCTTCTTTTGGTTTAAGTAGGGTTTAGAAAAAAACTTGATTGGTTGTAATGTTAACTCAATGATTTACTTTGAATGCCCTTAGCCATTTGATTAGAACATGATATGGATGGATGATCTCGTTGACGTTCGTTTATAACGTAAATCGTTTTTGTAATATGTCTTATTTGTTCATTAATTACATATGTTTGACATTATATATAAATTGGTAGAAGGTGTAATACTTAAGAAGTGATTAAATATTGTAATTCTTTAATGTTATTCAATATTTCACATCAAAGGTTTAAGCATTGCAGGTATTGACGTATGTTGAAATACCCGATGGAGTAAGGCTGCAGCCAAAGGCACATGTGACTATATATAGAATACGCATTTGCCCGAAAGGTAAGCAATCTATAATGTTGCTACAATGTAGTTCAGTTCAATATAAGTTTAAAGTTATTGTATGTGTGCAGCGAAATCCTCCTAGATTTTGGCCACATGTATATGACTGTCAGTGATGCTGATACATTACAACCAGGAAGTTGGGTCGGTTTAATGGTTAGTACAGTGTCATGTTCCCGTAAGCAATAAAGTCATTAATAATGAAATGTACTATGATAGTTGATATAAGTTTTATGTAAAATTTAGGTTATTGATGATGTTGGGTGGGCGATTATTGATGAAGATAGTAGGACGAAATGTCAAACAGGGAGAGGGTATCTACCTTGCGCATTGAATGTATGTTAAATATTCAAAAAAGTTAGTGTATATTAAGAATATACATATGCGGTTTTCGAAACATGCTGAATAATAATGATTGTCTTCTAGGACCAGCTTGTACGAGGGCTACTGGATGGTGCGCAGATTGCTGATTATTGGCGTTTAAATTTCAAATCATTCGGTAAAATTACCGACTGGAAAATGGTATGAAGAAACAGAAATTTTTTACAAACCATTTGCAATTTATTACATAGGTATATTATATGGGTATCTTTATTGAAGGCAATAGTGAAATATTTTATGCAGATCTTTATCCCCATTAATGACAATGGATGTCATTGGTATACTTGTGTGTTGGATATTGATGGTGGGGAATGCAATATACTAGACAGCTTGCCCACAACTCGAGGCAATGCTGCAAGAGTGCCTGCTATTAAGAAGTTGGTAATAAGCGTAAACTTAGATCTATTCAACAATCTTTACTGATGTTACACAATATGTAAAAATCTATATATGTTTGTGCATCTAGCTTAAAAGGTTAGGTGAATGTTTTTTGGATGAAAAGTTAGTAGAAGTGTTTGGCTCACCATCTAGGCCATTGACCGATCTCCGCGTGATGGTGGCTAAAGTCAAACATCAAGACAATGGGTATATAGTTGGTAAACTGTAGATATGTATTATCTTGCTAGTACCATTTGTATATAATTACTAATAATTTGATGTTTAAACAAATATGTCTTCGAATAGAGATGATTGTGGGATATTTTGCATTAAGTGGATGCAGCTTTGGTATAGGAAGCGTGTAGAGGATGTGGTACGTTCAGCCGTTGTTTATTAGACGTTAATTATTGATCCATTTATGCAAATAAACAATCATTAATTAATGCATCTATTATTAACATTTGTCTTACTAGAGTGTTGGGTATTGGGACCGAATGTTTGTTTTGTACGATCTCGTGAATAATGATCGAAATACGAGGAGGCGGGAAATTTCAGCTGCTGTTAAGTCATATGTTGTACAGCTAAAGTCACGTCCATTTGTAAATCGTGCAAGCATTCGTGTCCAAAATGGTAAGTGAGTAATTATGTAGGTTTTGTTCCTTTATTTATGAAATAATTATTACGTTGAAGTTAACGTTCGTAACTTTGCGAAATCTATGTTGCTAATAAGCAGATTAAAGTAATTGTTGGATCTGTGGCAATGCAATTATTTTTGTATGAACCTGGCATGACGTATTTTTTGACCCTCTTTTTGTACGACTCGTGCCCAGGTATGTATCTATGCTCATATTTTTTGGTAACATGTCTAATGTCATTGGTCGTTTTTTTAAATGGGCAGCAATATGAGCAAAATGTTTTCTAGGATAATTTGCATTTCGTGTACATGTACAACATTTTATACATTACAGGGTTTCACATTCCGAAACAGGTTAGGTAAGTATAGGAAGTCTATTGAAAAGTTGCAATATATGTTAAGAACTCATATTGAATGTAGTGTACAAGTTGTATATTATATTCCACTGGAAAAATTGAACATATGAATGCTTTATCCGCATATATTATGTGAGACTAAAACTGTGAAAAATTTATTGGACATATGTATTATTCGCTATGGGTATGCAATTTTTGGCTTTGGAAAGACGTTGGTCGGTATAGCAAACCTTCATATAAAAAATGTAATTCGAATAATCGTTAACGTGGTTGGTGTGACTACCTGATGTATGCTACTATGAGAGTCGATGTTGCATGAAATAATAGATCATGTGTAGTGTTTCATGAAAACGTCAAATAAATCATAGATCCATGAGAGCAACCATTGTGGCCAATCTTCCTTCAAAATGTGAAGGTAACCACATGAAATAATAGATCGTGTACAGTGTTCCATCAAAAGTTTAAATAAATCATAGATCCATGACAACAACCAATCTGGCTAATCTTGCTTCAAAATGTGAAGTTAACCATATGTGCTTTAAAACCACTACTGTCAAGGACAAGTGCTACAAAACGGGACGTGAAGCGCAAGTGCATCAAGGCATTAATGGACAAACACAATGCGACCATGCAAAAACATGAAATGGGAGAGAAGATGCTTGGTTCCACTTACAGTTATGTTCTCTACATTTTCATTTTAAGCAATGTGTGAAGATGCTCTAACTCCAAAACATGGGAATCTACATCACATTAAGTTATTTATTGTAGGGAGGAAGGAACGAATTCGAAATGAAAATATAAATAATCGAGTAATAACTTGATGTTGCATGAAATATTACCATGGATGTCGCAGTCGGAGATATATTGAAAACATTAGCATCTGCATTCTGTTGCGCGTAATAAGTGCTACGCAAACGGTGCAAGTATACACGTGGCAAGTAATAAAGTGATAAGAGTATCGAGTATCGTCTCCACAGGGATTGGTTTGGGCCACTTTGCTTAAGTTACTGCACTGTGAAAATAAAAACACAATTGATAATAGATGTTCTAATTAACGAGTAAACTAAGAGCAATAAACTAAAAGAATAGATGAAATCAAATAAGAGAGGGAATAGGCCAGGTTATCGTGAGTTGAGGAGTGATAGCCGATTGGATCATCTTGGTAAAAGAGTACAATGGCAACTCGGTTGTCGTGGCAACTTGAGCAGCAGGGTTACCTTGGCAACTAATCGAACGGTTGCTTAGGCAACTGGCTGGGCAATTGTTTGGGCAATTGGGCAGCAACTTCAAGGTTCGGCAGAGCGTTCTTCAATGGTTTCTTCTTATCCCTAAGTTGAAACTCTAGCTAATTGTGCATGCCTTGACAATACATCCCTGCGTGAATCAAGGGTGAACAACAACCAATCTTGCGATTCTCTTAGCCGTTGAAATCATAAACTTATTCCTAAGCCGGATTAGTCTTCCCCATCAATTGATTGAATAAGGACCATGCTTATTCGTTTCTTGAATCTAACTCTCCCGATATTAGATAAATAGATGAAGTTACGAGATCCTCTCCCAATTCACTCGCAAACAAGAATAAAACCCAAGAATGAGCAAACCTTGAATTAAAAGTGTAAACTCAATTACTTAAACAAAATCCAATTGTTCTCACAACCACAAACCCAAAATAACCTAAGCCAATTAACATCAATTCATGGCCGGGTTTCGAAAGATATACAAAGAATAATCCCCAACATGAATCGAATAGAAGCAAAGAAGAAGAAGAAATCGATCAGCCCTCTTTGGAAACTCTCATCTTCAATCAAACTCTCCTATTTGCCCTCTCTCTTTGAGTTTAACGGTTTGGTCTCCTTTAAATAGGAGATGGCTAGGTCAAAGTCTCTCTTGAGGAAGAAGTTAAGTTGGAATTAAATACTTTAAAAGAATATAAATCTTTATTATATTTAAATTCCTTCTAGATCTTCTCCTATCTTCTTGGGATTTAATTTCTCTTTGACCTCTTCATGGAAATCAAACTCCTTTGGGATTTAACTTTGCTCCACGTTATCTTGGTCTTATCTAGTCATCAATTTCGACTGCCATATCATCTTATCCCTTATCGAAAATTGCCCTGGCAACTAGCTCGGCATCTCCTTCATGCATTGCCCTGGCAACTACGTCGGCATCTCCTTCATGCATTGCCTTGGCAACTGGTTCCAGCCTTGTTTAGGCAAGTGATTCAGCACACACACAAAAACAACTATCGGCAGTACCATTTTTCCACAAAATTAAGCAAAATATGAAATCAAGCTTGTCCACCAAGGAAACAATGCAAACATGCATGAATAGCTAATAATGAAACTAATATGAGCCTAAGTCTAGCAATAATATGAACAAAAAGGGTGAATAAAATAGTACTTTTAGACACTTAACACACCCCCAAACTCGAACTATTGCGTGTCCTCAAGCAATGCAAACTAACAATTACCTGCCAAGATTTTAATAATCAACGACATGCTTCAAACTTGAATTCAAACCTCGAAAACGTGGCACAAAGTATGATCACCTTTTAATTTTTCAGATAGCACAAAAATTACCTGAAACCAAACTATAATGCCCATGACAAGTGTGTGCGTAGTTGTTTACAAGTTGATTTTCAAGATTCCATATGAACAATAGGCTTTTATTAATTTAATTATCGGGGCATTTATTTTTATTTTCACTAGAGCCAATTCCGGGCACCTCTAGCAAAGTAAGCAATTTTTTATTTTAGTCGACTAGAGCTAATTTCGGGCACCTCTAGCGATTATTTAATGTGCATTAACTACTAGAGCCAGTTTCGGGCACCTCTAGCAAGAACTTAACTTTTAATTTTTAATTTTAAATTTACCCAAATTTTAAGCAACCTAAGTTCACTAAGTTTTTTTCAATCAACAAGCCACAACCATGTAAAAAAAAATCAGCATCATAGTAAAATTCTAAGTTCTTTCCATGCAATCCTAAAATTAAATGTTCTTTCAATTAAGTGCAGTGGCAAAAATTCATCATTGGATATTCAGTAAGTCTTAAGCAATTAAATCCAATCAAAGGCATGGCAAGTAATATATGCAACCTATATGTGATTGCTAAAGATGAATGCAACTAAATATGAAACTAACTAGAAACCAACACCCTCAAACTCGAGAGAAGCATTGTCCTCAATGTATGTAAAAGTGAAACAAAATTTAAAACAAACTAAATGAAATGAGTCAGTCGGAGAGGTCGTCACCTCGAGTGACAAGTTTCCTTTGTGCCGTTTGTTTGATTCATTTTCTGGTCTGTGGTTGAATGCTTGTGGCTGGTACCGCGTGAATAGCATTGCTTTGATTTGATCCATGTTTGCCGAGGTAGGTTCATTTGACTGGGCATCAGTAGTTGCCGAAGCCATTGTTGTTGCCTGGGCATCGCCAGTTTCTGTTGCCGGGGCATTTTCTGTTGCGGTTGCCGTGGCAAGTAGTCGGCAGAGAATTTCCTTAGCATGGTGGTTGTGAGTCTTGTTGTGGAAAAGAAAACAAAGAAAACTTGGAAACTAAAGATAATGAAGAAAAATAAAATAAAATATCTCCTAAAATTCCAAAAATAAATAAAGAGAAAAAACAAAAATAAAATAAAGTTCCAAAAATTAAAAACAAAAATTAAAAATTCTTAGAAAGAACATATTTCATGCATCTTCTAAGGTTATTGCATATCCAAGAAAACTGGAGGAGGGTCATTTTCAATACTTCTTATAGTCCATTCGCACCTTCCAACGAGTGATAATAATGCCCAAAAAGAGTTGGGCCAATGTGCTCCCAGCTACTCCCCTTTGTGTTACCATGGTGGAGATGTCTTTCTTTCGTGTTCCCTTGTAGTCCATGCATGCCCTCCACCTTGCTATTATTCCTGAAGGCACAAATATATTAATAGGAAAAATTATATCCATTCCCAACCATTCAATTTCCTCATTCTTGTCGACTTCTATCATGGTTGGATGTAGCCTTTATTGTCGTGGCAATTGCTGCTCAAGCCAATTACCGTGGCAATCAGTTGCCAAAATTCGCTGTAAGTCAAGGGAAGAACCAATTTTCTGAAAAGCTTTACAAATCCAAACACTTTTTTCTTTTGGCCTCTCAAACATCTCCATCAGTAGAGATTTCGATGGCTTCAAATCTACCAACATAGGTTCCTCAAGACATACTTGCAATGGACTATGTGAGTTTTTAAAGAATCCGAAAGGTTCAACCATTACCTGCTCATATTCCATTGGCAAAGTATTATCATCTCGTTGATCTTGCATATGGTTGTGCAATTGTAGTGGCAACTGTAGATTAGACCAATCTACAAATTCATGCTTCAACATTAACGTTGTAACCTTCTAGGCATCAGGTTCCTCAGAATTTGCTGTAGTATTGTTGTTCTCAGCTTCACTAAGTGTTGTCGCGACATTGCTCTGTTCAGGCTCCTCAATCATTGCCAAGGTAATTTGTTGCTCATGCTTATCATGTGTTAGGCAGTCTCTCTCATTGGCATCCTCTTGACTTGGAGGTTCTAGTTGTTCCCCACACATCAGGGACCTCTCTTCGCATTGCTCCTTATCCTCTTGCCTTGGGACGTCAGTATCCCTAGGAATGGATTGTTGGTGCACGTTATCCAAGGCATACGTGGATCTCCTCAATTGATCTTCTGAATCCTCCAAGGTTGCATCCCATTGAGCTATCCTCGCATCCATTTTCTTTGATAGCTCTCGAATCTCTTCAATTGATCCGTCAAGTCTAGCCAAGGAAGCTAGCAACATTTCTTCCAAGGAATTGGAATGTTCTTGAAAAGGACTACATTGCCATGTCATATTTGTTGCCGTGACACTAGGCTGCTAAAAAGGACTACATTGCCGAAGCATGTCTGTTGCTGCAACAAAATTGTTATGGTAAAAGAATTTTGAGCTTTTCGATCATACCATGAAGGATTTTGCTGATGGTTCCATCTATGGTTCTCCATGTAGTCATATGTACCGAAAATGTGAGGGCAATTTTCAAACACATGATGTTCTCTACAAAACTGTACGAGTTTTCCACGATATATGCTTTTTTCGGTTGGTATAGGTAATCATCGAAGGGTGCAAGAAACTCTTGATTGGATTGATTCCTATCTTTCCACATCAACTCTCGAATAGATCAGCTTTTATTTCCCGACATATTGATGTCCCTTAACTTGTAGCGCACCTAATTTTTTTTTGATAAAACAAACAAAAAGAAAAGTTAGTAAAACTAAGAGAAAAAAATACAATAACAAAAACAACTAACACCAATTGTCAATCCCCGACAACGACGCCAAAAACTTGCTGCGCGTAATAAGTGCTACGCAAACGGTGCAAGTATACACGTCGCAAGTAATAAAGTGATACGAGTATCGAGTATCGTCTCCACAGGGATTGGTTTGGGTCATTTTACTTAAGTTACTGCACTGTGAAAATAAAAACACAATTGATAATAGAGGTTCTAATTAACGAGTAAACTAAGAGCAATAAACTAAACGAATAGATGAAATCAAACAAGAGAGGGAATAGGCCAGGTTATCGTGAGTTGAGGAGTGATAGCCGATTGGATCATCTTGGTAAAAGAGTACAATGGCAACTCGGTTGTCGTGGCAACTTGAGCAGCTGGGTTGCCTTGGCAACTAATCGAATGGTTGCCTGGGCAACTGCTTGGGTGACTGGGTAGCAACTTCAAGGTTCGGCAGAGCGTTCTTCAATGGTTTCTTCTTATCCCTAAGTCGAAACTCTAGCTAATTGTGCATACCTTGACAATACATCCCTACGTGAATCAAGGGTGAACAACAACCAATCTTGTGCTCCTCTTAGCCGTTGAAATCCTAAACTTATTCCTAAGCTGGATTAGTCTTCACCATCAATTGATTGAATAAGGACCATGCTCATTCGTTTCTTGAATATAATTCTCCCGATATTAGATAAATAGATGAAGTTACGAGATCTTCTCCCAATTCACTGGCAAACAAGAATAAAAACCAAGAATGAGCGAACCTTGAATTAAATGTGTAAACTCAATTACTTAAACAAAATCCAATAGTTCTCACAACCACAAACCCAAAATAACCCAAGCCAATTCACATCAATTCATGGCTGGGTTTCGAAAGATATACAAAGAATAATCCCCAATATGAATCGAATGGAAGCAAAGAAGAAGAAGAAGAAATCGATCAGCCCTCTTTGGAAACTCTCATCTTCAATAGAACTCTCCCCATTGCCCTTTCTCTTTAAGTTTGATGGCTTGGTCTCCTTTAAATAAGAGATGGCTAGGTCAAAGTCTCTCTTGAGGAAGAAGTTAAGTTGGAATTAAATACTTTAAAAGAATATAATTCTTTATTATATTTAAATTCCTTTTAGATCTTCTTCTATCTTTTTGGGATTTAATTTCTCTTTGACCTCTTCATGGAAATCAAACTCCTTTGGGATTTAACTTTGCTCCACGTCATCTTGGGCTTATCTAGTCATCAATTTTGACTGCCATATCATTTTATCCCTTATCGACAATTGCCCTGGCAACTAGCTCGACATCTCCTTCATGCATTGCCCTGGCAACTGCGTCGACATCTCCTTCATGCATTGCCCTGGCAACTACGCCGACATCTCATTCATGCACTGCCCTGGCAACTAGTTTCAGCCTTGTTTAGGCAAGTGATTCTGCACACACACAAAAACAACTATCGGCAGCATCCTTTTTCCACAAAATTAAGCAAAATATGAAATCAAGCTTGTCTACCAAGGAAACAATGCAAACAGGCATGAATGGCTAATAATGCAACTAATATGAGCCTAAGTCTAGCAATAATATGAACAAAAAGGGTGAATAAAATAGTACTTTTAGACACTTAACACATTTCAAATATGTGGTCGGTCCTAATTGAAACACAGAAACAAACACCCGTTAACTTTTATTTTTGGACACATATGAGAGTAAAGGAATATTGACTCACATTTACTTCATGTTCGAACATGTTGAGGTCATTTGCAATTTCCATGTCGTCTTGGAAAAAAGTTGAAGTTGTCCCAAATGTCGGGGTTGGAAGTTGCAGCTTCAAACGAGGGCATGTGTTTTTATTATGTCCCTCAATATTGCAAAACGAACAGTGATAGGTTCGTGATGTTGGGACTTGCTTTTTCAGATTCTGTTTCCGTTTTGCTTCTTTTTTTGTGGGTCCCGAACGTTGTGTTTGCTTCCATTCTTAGATGATGTCTCCTTCAACATATTGGACTGATCAAATTCAGCAGTTAATCTAAGTATGTCATCTTTTGTGCTTCAAAAAGTTTTGTCAGTTTGCGGTGCAAAGTAGCACAACCGCGAAGACAATGATCGGAGAGAGACAAATCGAGACATTTGTTTTAATTCAAGAGGCATGTTGAAGTATACAAATGATGAAGCTGAAAGCTTTGCATATTTTGTTCACCGTGTTAGTATTAAAGATTTCGGGATCTCTAAAAAGTCTACTAACTTAAGAATGTGCAGTTGGTGGCGACATGGAAGGCCGACTGTCTCAAATTTCCTACAAGAACATGTTAGGTTATGCGTTGTGACATCAAGCACCACCTCATACATTTTGTTAGGATCCTTATACTTGGTTAAACGATAGGTATGCAATCCTCCTATTTCAACCATCGGATGTATAGGACGATACAATGTCTCATGTTTAAGTTCCGTCTGAAGTATTTGGAACGATGCCGGGGTATACAGATCAGTCGCATTCTCTTCAAGGTCATTTAATTTCATCATTAGGAAAGGCTTCGAATGTGAACTGAAGAAATCTTCCTTCAACTCTTTAATTCGCATCTCATTAATCCTATTTTCAAGGGCACGAATAATATCTATATATGTCTTCTTACATTTGAGCACAATAGCGAGCCCAGCATTCATAGCTTCGCACCTTTGTGTTGAACGAACATTGGCGAAGAAATGCCCCGTAAGATATGTTTGTGCCCACATATTTTGGGTTTGATCCTTCTCTACAACCCACAGATAGTTTTCAACGTTAAACTGTTTAACAACTGGTCTTCACTCTCTATCAAATTCGTCAATTCCACTAAGATGACATGCACCTACTAAATGCGAAAGTAAAGTTTTTATCGCCTATGTTTGCCTGAGCATTTTGGGGCAAATGCCACAAACATATGCGATGTCGAGCAAGTGAAAACACCATTTTTATAGCCATGTGCATGGCCCTATCACCATCTGTCACCACTGAGACAGGAGCCTTGTTACACATAGCCTCTAAAAATTCCCCAGTACCCATTCAAAAGTATCGGCAGTCTCGTCAGCTAGAAATGCAACAACGAAGACAAAGGTTTGATGGTGGTGATTGACACCAACTATAGGCATTAGAGGCCGCCCATACACATTTGCCTTGTACGTTGTGTCAAATACAATGACATCACTGAAGCATGCGTAGTCGGTCCTCGATGTTGAATCACACCAAAATAGATTAAGCAATCCCGCTGAGTCATCAAGACTGTACTGTATGTACAACCCGGTATCTTGCTCTTTCTTGAAGTCAAAGTAAGCGAGAAGGGCATTTACATCACCATCACAAATTTCAGTAGCGTTAGATTTTTTAAGTGAGTTGTACAGTTCTTTCCTTATGAAACCAACATTATGGAAACCACCTGATTGTTGCGTGAAATAATTCATTATTTGTGATGTTTTGACCATCACATTTTTCAATGTTTGTGCCTCAACAATATCTACATCATTAACTTGTCTACTCGACCGAAGAAACGATCGCATAACAGGTGGGCATAGCGAGTGATTATGTTTAGTATGACAAAATGATATTCGCCACTTAAAGGAATCTGTAGACTTAACAACAACCTTTGTCTTGCACTCGATGAGTGTGATACCGCGAGGCACACGTTTTCGTTCCGAATCATTAACACTTGATCTCCGTAAGTCTCCTTGTGAACAACAAAATTGTTGTGCTTTGACATTTCCGAGCCCATCATGCCTAGTTGTTGCGCGACACACACTGAACCCACTATTATTTGCATAATCCTTATAAAACTCCCATGCATCATTACGAGAGTTAAACTCCATACCTACTAAATTTTTGGGAAGAACATTTTCCTTTGTTGTGCACTCATCAACTACATAGTTTTCAACATCATTTCCAACTGTATCGGCCATGTTTCGACGTCGACGATGAAGGGATCCTAAAAAAATACAAAGCATGGTAAAACGAGGGATGACCCCGTAAAATAAATCTTTTTACTATGAAGTAAATAAAAGTGCAAACATTGAACGTACCTTCTATTTACTTGTTGTAATGTTGATGGATCTTGGCTGGTAATATTGGAGATAAGCTCAAATTTCCTACTTTTTCCTACCTCCATGGTAAAGGGCAGCTGATGAAGAGTAAGTAAGAAATAACAAAGCCAAGTTGTGGTCTTTGTTTAACCACAAACAAGGTTGGTGTGAGCATTCATTATGCCTTAAATAGGTTGGTTGAACAGCAAATGAAGAAATAAACTCTAGCCATTAGTGGTTGAGTTCCCACCCTTATTTTGTTTCGAATATGTTACCTTGTAGTAATTTGTATATCAACAAAAATCCTTACAATATTTGTAAGGATTACTCACTACGCATTCGAACAAACGTCTTAAGCTTAACCAAACATCTGATGAACCTTGAAAATAACATTCGATGAATTTTATGTCTTAAGATTAACTAAACAATTGATGAACTTTAAAAATACATTCGATGAATTTTTCTAATTCAAAATGGCCTTAAAAGACTGCGTACCAATACGGTACTATGAGAACCGGAACGCCCTTTGTTTTCAAATTACATCGAATGTAGACCCAGTACCGGTACGGAAAAAGGCGTACTGATACGCATAATTTATTTCAAAACATCGAATGTAAAACTAGTACCGGTATGGCATCAGGAGTACCAATACGTCTACTTGATTTGAAAAGGTCAAGTTAAGAATCAGTACAGTTACAGAAACAAGAGTACCAAAACTCGTATTTGATTTCAAAAGGTCAACTGTAGAACACATACCGATACGCTACAGTGCGTACCGATACACAGATGTTTTATTTATACTTAGAATGCAAGATGAGTACCGGTACAACTATACGCGTACCGATACGTGGATGTTTTATTTATACTTCGAAAGCAAAATGAGTACCGATACAGCTATACGCGTACCGATACGCGGATGTTTTATTTATACTTCCAAAGCAAAATGAGTACCGGTACAACTTTACGCGTACCGATATACGAATGTTTTATTTATACTTCGAATGCAAAATGAGTACCGATACAAATATATGCGTACCAATACACGAGTGTTTTATTTATACTTCGAATGCAAAATGAGTACCGGTACATCTATACACGTACCAATACGAGAATGTTTTATTTATACTTCGAATGCAAAATGAGTACCGGTACGCGTTTTACTGTACCGGTACGAGGGACACGAAACCTCTTCCTACGGCTCTAAAAATCAGATTTTTTACCCCAAATTTTCATTCTATCAACCCTAGCCATTTTCCCCTAAAAAATTCTCTCAAATTCGCTTGTTTTTCACTCGATTTTCCACAAATTTTTGAAGTTTCTTACACTTCTTCAACAACCCATCAATCTTTCATTAAGATAGTGCACTTCCATCATCAATCTCACCCATTCCAACAATTTTAAGGTATTTTTCGTTCAATTTTTTTACACGTTGTTTTCTCATATGGAACTTAGATTTAGGTTGATATGAGAATAGTTTATGTATGTTAATATTATCTATTTTCATTTTCTTTATTTTAAATAATATATATGTTATTATACATATTATTTTGAAATAATTTGTTGGAATTATTGGATTGGGTAATTGATTAGTGCATACATTGTGGTTTGTTTAAATTTTTGCAGGGTGATTTTTTGTTCTAATAGGCCCTAAAACTAAACGTCCTAGATACGCTCCCTCTAACCAAAATTCAAATCCTTTGAACTTTACCTTAATTTTTAATTCATGTTTTAATGAACCGGGTCGTCATGGTCAATTAGAACATTTTCGGTTATATGAAAATTATACCATTCAGAGAGAAAGGGTTGTTGATTAAGTGTTTATGATATCCTACAAGTTTAAGTTCCTTTATCTTGAAACTCTAAGGGAATGAAATTTTTTATCTTTTCTTCGTTTACCCGGGGTTGTCTTTAAGACTCTAGTTAGAATATTTTATTCTAATGCTAGGGCAATTCTTAGTGAAGACGAAAAAGAGGTCGTTGCAATAGAATCCTATGTTATGGGTAAAGTCCTTAAGCTAGACTCCTCTATTATTTCTACTCATCTAGGATTAGACGATGTCGGGGAAGATGATGAAACTAAGCCTATTCCTTTTGTTTATGCCTCGAACTCTTCTGCATCTGTTCTTAATGCTCATGATAGGTTCCTTCATCTCATGATTACTTGGTCCTTTCTTCCTTTCGGGGGAAAGTGGTCTACTATTAGGGGTAGATGCCTATTGCTTGCATTGTTTCCAAAACAACATTCACCCTAACCTCACTCAAATCATTTATGCTGAAATTGTTTCTCTTGTCTAAAACAATCATAAACCTCAAGTTAAATCTTTTACCTACAATTGTGTCTTGAGCCACATCTTTTTTAAAGAAAACATAGACACATCTTATGATCTAGCTTGCCCTCTTACCGACCCTATTAATGAAAAATCTCTTCGAAAGAGCAGATTTCATTATATTAATGGTGAATGGATTCAACTACAACCCGGTCAGCCTAGTGAAGGAAATGTGCCAGCTCCACCTCCAGTTCCTGCTCCGGTTGCACCTCCACCGACCTTTGGTGATGACATGCGCTCATACTTTGATGGCAGGTTCGATGAAATGAGGTCCCACATCAATGGAAAATTCATTGAGATGCAATCTATGGTTACATCTCACATGGATGGTCGCTTCACTCATCTTGGTGCGCGTGTGACTAGCATTGAGACCGACTTGGCATCATTTCACCTTGAGTGGAAAACACATACTTTTGGTGACACCACCGCAGAGGAGGAAGGGGACGATGATGAGGATATTGGAGATATCCCATAGCTTTTTTGTTTTATCATATCATGTTGCATGCATCCTAGACTACATATTTCGATTTGATATTTTGATTGCTTTCGTTCGGATTGTTTTTATTGTTTCCATCTTGCTTTGACTTTCATGTTTGGATTGGATTTTATACTCTATGCTTTTAATTTGCTATATATATTATATACTTTGGATTGTTACTTTGCCTTGGCACTTTGGCTTTTAATTTGTTTATCTTCTCCTATTGCATATCTTGCTTTTGATCTAACAAAAAGGGGGAGAAATAATTAGGTTTGTTTTAATTTTTAAAACAATTTATTTTAAGTTTTTGTTATATAAAAAAGCTAGAGATTGTAGAACTTATATTGATTTTGATCTAACAAACGGTTTTTAACTCGTAATGGTTTTGATATAACTTAAAATAAATTTTAAATAACTCATACGGATTACTCACTACGCATTCGAACAAACGTCTTAAGCTTAACCAAACATTTGATGAACTTTAAAAACAACATTCGATGAATTTTATGTCTTAAGCTTAACCAAACATTTAATGAACTTTAAAAATACATTCGATGAATTTTTCTAAATCAAAATGGCCTTAAAAGACTGTGCGTACCGATACGGTACTACGAATACCGATACGCCCCTAGTTTTCAAATTACATCGAATGTATACCCAGTACCGGTACATAAATAGGTGTTCCGATACACATACTTTATTTCAAAACAACGGATGTAAAATCAGTACCGGTACGATAATAGGCGTACCGGTAGACCTTGATTTCAAAACGTCGAATGTAAAAGCTGTACCGGTACGGCACCAGGCGTACCGATACTCGTATTTGCTTTCAAAAGTCAACTGTTGAACACGTATCGATACGGTACAATGTGTACCAACACGCGAATGTTTTATTTATACTTCGAATGCAAATTGCGTACCGGTACAGCTATACGCGTACGGACAATCATTGAGGCAAAAACAAAAAATTTCAAACGAGTACCGGTACAACAATGCGCGTACCGATACCCTATTGCCTCAAGATTGTCCAGTGAGCAATTCACCTACTGGTGCGGATTATGGAGTTCCGGTACCCCTTTCTGAGTACCGATACTCAAATACACGTGCCGATACCTGGGAGATAAATTGTAAGAAATTCTGTATATACCGTCTTTTTTTACAAAATTTGTTAGGATTCGTGTATAGCTTGTAGTAATTTCTGTATCAACACAAATCCTTATATTTTTTGTGCTAGGTTATGTTTTCTCGTAGGAAATTATGTATATACACAAATCCTTACACTATGTTGAGCCCCTTTTGGACTTGGTGATATCTTGTAAGAAATTCGGTATATACCATATTTCTTACAAAATTTGTTAGGATTTGTGTATAGCTTGTAGTAATTTGTGTATCAACACAAATCCTTACATTTTTTGTGCTAGGTTATATTTTCTCGTAGGAAATTATGTATGTACACAAATCCTTACGTTATGTTGAGCCCCTTTTGACCTTGGTGATATCTTGTAAGAAATTCGGTATATACCGTCTTTATTACAAAATTTGTAAAGATTTGTGTATAGCTTGTAGTAATTTGTGTATCAACACAAATCCTTACATTTTTGTGCTAAGTTATGTTTTCTCGTAGGAAATTATGTATGTACACAAATCCTTACACTATGTTGAGCCTCTTTTGGCCTTGGTGATCTCTTGTAAGAAATTCGGTATATACCGTCTTTCTTACAAAATTTGTAAGGATTTGTGTATAGCTTGTAGTAATTTATGTATCAACACAAATCCTTACATTTTTTGTGCTAAGTTATGTTTTCTCGTGGGAAATTATGTATGTACACAAATCCTTACACTATGTTGAGCCTCTTTTGCCGTTGATGATATCTTGTAAAAAATTCGGTATATACCGTATTTCTTACAATGTTTGTAAGGATTTGTGTATAGCTTGTAGTAATTTGTGTATCAACACAAATCCTTACATTTTTTGTGCTAAGTTATGTTTTCTCGTAGGAAATTATGTATATACACAAATCCTTACACTATGTTGAACCCCTTTTGGCCTTGGTGATCTATTGTAAGAAATGCCGTATATACCGTCTTTATTACAAATTTTGTAAGGATTTGTGTATAGCTTGTACTAATTTATGTATCAACACAAATCCTTACATTTTTGTGCTAAGTTATGTTTTCTCGTAGGAAATTATGTATGTACACAAATCCTTACACTATGTTGAACCCCTTTTGGCCTTGGTGATATCTTGTAAGAAATTCCGTATATACCGTCTTTATTACAATATTTGTAAGGATTTGTGTAATGCTTGTAGTAATTTATGTATCAACACAAATCCTTACATTTTTTGTGATAAGTTATGTTTTCTCGTAGGAAATTATGTTTGTACACAAATCCTTACACTATGTTGAGCCCCTTTTACCATTGATGATATCTTGTAAGAAATTCGGTATATACCGTCTTTCTTACAATGTTTGTAAGGATTTGTGTATAGCTTGTAGTAATTTGTGTATCAACACAAATCCTTACATTTTTTGTGCTAAGTTATGTTTTCTCGTAGGAAATTATGTATGTACACAAATCTTTACACTACGTTGAGCCCCTTTTGCCATTGGTGATATCTTGTAAGAAATTCGGTATATACCGTCTTTCTTACAATGTTTGTAAGGATTTGTGTATACCTTGTAGTAATTCGTGTATCAATACAAATCCTTACATTAATTGTAGTAAATTATATTTATGCGTAGGAAACTATATATATACACAAATCCTTACGTTGTAACATTTTATGTATATACCATTTTTCTTACAGTTTTGTAAGAAATTATGTACAAACGTCGTAATAAATTATGTACAAACTTATTAGCTGCTGAACCGATCAGCCTTCATGTAAGTGCCTGTCGCTAGAACTTCCCGCACTTGTGTTCTAAACTTTTTGTTTCGAGATTTCAGAGAGAAAATGTTAAATCCTTCACACGAGAAAATTAGAATTAAATCAGATACTCATCTTTTAAGTCTCAACACATACTCATCTTTTAAGTCTCAACACAACAATGCACATAAAGTGACTTTATGTATTTTTACCAAAGATAAAAGGGTAAAATACACAAATAGTCACTAAACAATCTCAAAAAATATAAAATGATAATCAAATTTCAAAAGTTACATAATGAACATTAAGATTTAATTTTTGTTACAAAATAATCACTAAGTTGTTATGTAAATTTGTATAATAGAATATTTAATTTTTTATATTTGAAATAATTAAATATACTATTATATAAACTTTCGTAACTGAGGCTTAATGATAATTTTGTGATAAAAAAGTTTAATATGCATTATATAATTTTTAAAAGTTTGGTGACCAATTTATATTTTTTAAATAGTTTAGTGACCATACCAAAATAAAAAGGAGAAGGGACCCGTCGACGCACCAACCCATGGTCGGTAGCGTACAAATTTGCTTGCCTGTTAATCTTTCTGGCGTTGAAGATGCTTTCCATTTAGATCCAGCCAAATACAATACTGTTAAGCCTTCTTTGATTCTATATTAGCCAATACGGTTTGCAGTGATCAGAAATACTAGTAATTTTTTTAATGGCTTCAACGGGGGGTCTGGTGCCCATAACAAGGACGTTTCTGGCAACTTATTACGACAAGTACCCATTCGATCCACTCCCCGATGGCGTATCTCGTCTTTCCTCTCAGATTCGATCTTTCGCCCAGGATTTGATCCAAGGGTTTCATCCGACTCAAGGTTTTTTAATGTTTATTTTATTTTATAGTTATTAGCTATTCCTGTATTTTTGCCTTAGTCTTAGGATTGGAAATTGAAAATCGGAAATTTAGGGAAAAAATAATGCAAAATCTTTTCAGGGTTTATTTAACTAATTATTAGTATGTATTTATCTCTGAAACGAAGAATGCTTGTTGAAGATATTTGCTTCCTCTTCTATCTGCTTGACTTTGTGTTATTTGGTAGTGTGTTTGCTTCTTTCTTAAAGATGATCTAAAGTAAAGGCTAGAGCAAAAGCACAATCATAACCATAATGTTATTGCTTATAGATAACATAAATGAAATCACTGGGTTTGCTTTTCTTCTAATGGAACAATTATTATAATATAACATGACATCGATTCAATGCCAGCGGTGCAATCATGTGTTTCACATATTCTCTCGCATTTGATGCTCTAGGTGAAAGCTTGTTGATACAAGAAGCAGACAGACAGCCTCCGCATAAAATGGATGAGAACATGTGGAAAAATAGAGAACATATTGAAGAAATTCTCTTTTTACTTGAAAGACCACACTGGCCACCCCTGGTAAGAAAGATGAACTTTTCCCCCTTGGTTTTGGACATACATGCTGACGCTGTCATACTTTATTGCATTTTTAAGTTCCCTCAAAAATTAGCTTCTGCATTATTTTTCTTATCATAATTTATAATTTATCACATACCTGCTTTGCTATTGCAGCTTCTGCAGTCATCAACATCTGAGGTTGGAGAATTTGCTATTGTTCTTGGGAAGCTGAAGGATAAATTTCAGACAACTTTGAGGATATTGGAGTCTTTCCAAGCAAGAAACTCAGAACGAGTATTCAACACAGGTTCGCTCAGTTTTTGTGTTGATTTATGGATGCCCGCATGAACTTAAAATACTTGGGCTTTTTATGTGGGTGCAAACAATAAACATTCTGAGTTAGTGAGTTAATATATTTCAAATAAAATTTTGTTTCGAAGTTTTTTCTGAAACTTCTTACTAATTAGCCATGATAATTGTTAATTCTCTTTCTTTCTTGTAATTCTGGAAGTCTTCCTTTTGCAAATGTATGGAGTTCTTAAGGATGGATTTATACTTTATCTTGAACTTCAAATGCCACAGTATGTTGATGTGTTGCTCTTGGGGTAAATTCCGTTGGTTTTGGAAGGACCAAATTGGTTGCTACTTTAATAAGGTTGAGGATTCAGTTAGAACAATTAGGTTAGATACGGAAATTAAACTAGTTAAAATGTTTAAGAGATATTCAAGAATTTTACTCTTTTCATATTCATTTGCTAAGGAATTTTCTAGGTGTATTCATTTCGATTTGGACTACATTATTTGATGAATGCTATTATTTTCCTCTAGTGAATTGGGTGTGAAAACTTATAGCTATTAACCTGTTGTGAATACTGCAGAGTGCTTACATTATTGCACTTCATATATTGAAAGTGTTCTCTAAAGTTGTAGTACCTTATGCACAGATGACCATGATGTTAGCAGGTGGTGCAGACATCATTTGATGGACGTGTGGTTGAGTACAGTAATGTCTATAATTGGTTTAAGAAGTTTCTAAGGGGAATGTTCCATTTTAGCAATTGAAGCTGTCTTTGTAGGCACATTTGTGGTCATGGTGGTTCAGATTTCCCCCTTTTTCCATAAAAAAAATTAATAACATGTTAGTATGAAGAATATTTTGTTGTGTACCGTGTGAATTTCATGGATTATTTGGGTTGCTTTGTAGAGTCTAGATCATGAAGAGGATAGCTAAGAGAGGACAACGAAGTGCAAAGCTTAAGAAAGCCCTATAGGATGAGAAAGTAGTTTCCATTTTTCTAAGCCTTTTATCATATACTTCCTTTTTACTTTAGTTATATTCCTTCCTTTTGACTTTATATAACAACTGGAAGCATCAAGAGGGACAATGGGTATGGGTACCATACTGTAAGAATATTGAGTTACGTCTATTTTTGAAGGTTTAGGATATAGACGTGGATGATAGTAGTGGATTATATAATAATTAATTTTAATTTCATCATTTTTGAATTAAAAATAAACTGAAATACAGTTAAAGGTCTCTCAGATCATATAATATCATGTAAAAAAACTATTTTTGTAACAAATTCTTAATGGTAAGTTTTATATAATTCAAAATTCTCCGATCTCTTTATTCCACATAGAACCTATACTAAAATAAACTTATGAATCTCTCAATTAAAAGTTCATCTGGCCTTCCCCGATTTTATAGTTTATCTCCGCACTATAAGAAACTCATTTCCCCATCTTATCCAACGCAGTGGTGTTGCTACTTCCCTGAAACACTTCTGTTTTTTTTTTTTCTCTCCTTTGGTGAATGACTACTTCGGCTGAGTTCTTTCACTTATGTATCCAGGTCATGCCCAGGGTGTTGGATGATGGGGTTATGACCTATCTGTGTTTTATAGGTTTAACCTAAAAGGAAGTTCCAACGTGCTTCACTCACCGCCACTTCAAATAGTTTTTTTCATTTAACATCTAAGCATCACAAGGAGTGATGTTATTTTATTTTTCACATCAATGTTCTTCAAAGGTTTAATATTGGTCAGGTGACATTGAAAATTCTGTCTGATTAACATATACGAACTTCCTGATTCTCGGTGAATTTCTGGAAGTGTTGCGCTTTTTGGAAGTGGATTAGGGGGATTGCAATTAATTGTCCCATTCATGTTTTATTTCTGACGTTGAGTAGATCTGTTTCATTTGGCATTTCCCTTTGTGTGATGGTGCCTATGATTAGGAAGGACCTTTCCAATCCATTTTTCTTGCCAGAGACAAGAGGGCCTTCTAAATGCTTGTTCCTCCATTTTATTCTCACAGTAGCTTGGAAAGTGTGCTTCAGGAGCGTGCACAATTTAATTTAGTTCAATTTCTTGGAAGATTTAAACCAAGCTTAATTTTGGTCTCTCATCAGGAAAAAAAATGTTAGAGTTTATCTTTTTCTTTATTTCTTTTTTTTTTTCCCTGAAAAAAATGGTATTCTGATGACCATGCAAAGGATAGCTTTGGAGGGTACCATTATCAAAGCTCCCATGTATGTGGTTCATTGCTTTTTTTATGGTTTTATAAGCAGCATTGGTTGAATGAGCAAGATGTTGGCATTAGGTACAATTCTGCTTTGGCAAGGGTTGATACCCCTTGATAAGCTTGACTTATTGCTTTATGTATTTATATATTTTACATCCAATAGCTTTATATTTTCACTTTAAATTTTCACTTCTTTTGGAATCATCTATGTTTGGCAAGAGTCAAAGTATTTTTATTCAACAGTGTGCAATGCGAACAAGTACTTGTGTTATTGACCTATCAGATGACATTTATAGTTGCGGAGATATTGTATGAGCAACTGATGCATTTTCTTTTGGTGAAGTTATGACCTACATGCCTCAAGATTTTCGAGGAACACTCATCAGACAACAAAAGGAGAGATCAGAGAGAAATAAGCAAGCAGAGGTAGATGCTCTGATTAATTCTGGTGGAAGCATAGGTGATCGATATGCTTTGCTATGGAAACAACAAATGGAACGGTGAGCCTAATGCTGTGATCGATATCCTTTTGCAAGTTTTAATATGTAATGAAGGAAGAGTCTAATGCTGTGATTATGAAACACCATATCAGGAGGAGACAGCTAGTGCAGCTTGGTTCTGCATCAGGTGTCTATAAAACCTTTGTAAAGTACTTGGTTGGAGTTCCACAGGTTTGTCTTCATTGCCTTGTTGTATGTGCCTCTTTGGCATCATTTTGACTGCCACAATCTGTTTGATGGGAATTGATAAGTTGAAGAGTAGTTCTTTGTTTCGGTCATGAAATGGCTATTCTGTAGAAGCAGTGATATAGTAGGGACACTGTTATTTGGATAATATTTCCCTTGACCCTTTCTTTCCCATTATGCCACGCTGTATTGGTAAAGTAGCAATTTTTTTAGTTGAAGGATACAATGATATTTTTGTATTCCTTGATTTTAGTCCATTCAAACAGACACAATACAATAGTAATAATAATATACTACTTTACTACTCTACTCCCATTCTTTGAACGAAATGGAAAAATAGCTCTCTCCTTTAATCTATTTCCATATAAAAGATATTACATGATATGAACAAATCTTACTGTTAGTTTGCATGCATGTTGTCCAATGTAATCTCTCAGCTTTCAACTATGCAGTTTGTCCTGTTTCCTGCAGATGATATTACATTCCTTTAAATCTTTGATGAATAATAAACTGTTTCCTTCCATCCTTTATTTATAACGTGTTAAAAGCTTTTAGATTCAATCCTTTATCTGAATATCTTCTAGCTTACTTGTCTGGTCTTTAGTCATGTCATTAGTGTTTTATGTGAAGAATTGTTTATGTAGATAAACTGTTCTCCTGCTTGTAGCTGTGCTTGGCTTATTAATATTTTGTCCTTAAGTGTAGATACTGAGTTGCACACTCTATAACAACATGCAAATTTAGATGCATATGAAAATTTTGATTAATTTTGGAAAATTCTCTATTACTAAGCATAATACTTGTCTGGTGTTCTAACATCTTGTTCTGCCCTCTAAACCTCTGTGAAGGTTTTATTGGATTTTATTCGGCAAATAAATGATGATGATGGGTAAGTGCTTTTCATTTTATGTAGTTACATGTCTGCCTATTAGAATAATTATAACTGACTAGCAGTTGCTGAGAAGCTCGACTGTCTTCCTATAAATAGGCCCATGGAAGAGCAGCGACAACGCTATGGACCCCCTTTGTATAGCCTTACAAGGATGGTGCTTTTTATCCGTCTCTTTCTTTCATTAGCATGGAGGAGATTTGAAGCTCTTAAACTGTAAGATATCCTTAAGTCCATGCAGATTTAATTATCACTATTATTACTAATTTTGTTTCTTTACATCATGTGGAAATAGACTCACATGACAGATAGATTAATACGGCAAGAACTGTGATTATAGCATCTGACTGGTAGTGGTATACTTTCGTCTGGCTGATTTTCTACCATATCATTTCATCAGAAATAGGCTTCAGATTTCAGTCTTGGAAGAAGCGGTTGATGTCTACACTACCGAGCTACAGAGGTTCATAAACTTTATAAGGTATTGTTTCTCTCTTGATTTATATGGGTTGTATACATCATCAAATTGTTTTTCTTGATGATGATCATGCTTTTATATCAACAATAATGACAACGACACACACACATTAGTTTCTAATAGTTTTTGGAGAGATAGGTGTTACAGATGGTTTTTTGTCTGCCATATGGGTATTGTTTTAACAGTTCCGCCAACTTTTCATTTCCTTACTTTTAGTTATCTGTCTTCTGGCCATCAGAAATGACCATGCTTTCTCATTTGAGTCTTAAACCAGAATATTGAACTGAATACTTATCAGTTATGATCTTTCTTGTTACAAATTACAATCTTGTTACTTGCACAACTTCAGTAGGGTATGTCCTGAAAAATATTTTTGAACTGCCATTTGGTATACTTATCTACCTTATCAAAATGAAATTCAGACTTGGTCCTACGTTGTGTGTCAATAGTAATTACATGAACTCGCAACATAAATGAAATGATTGCTTAAGCAATTTTAGGTATCCCAATGATGATTTAACTATTAAAGTGGTCTCCATCGCTACAAAAGTATAAGCTGCTTGCATTAATTATATAGATGTATGATCAACTTGTTTATCTACATATGCATGTACAGTGAGGTCTTTGCAAATTCTCCGTTCTTTATTTCAGCAGAGGATGGCAGCATGTTGGAAATGAGGTAAGCATCCACATTTCTTCCTGAACTTGGTGTCTATTTTCCCAGTTCAAATAGTTTTTTCTTTTGGTTTTCTTTTTTTTCAGGAAAAATGATGAATACAAGGAGATTACTGTTCCTGCCGGGAAAACTTATGAGGTTTGTTCTTAAAGCAGTTTCATCTCTATATTGATTACCTGGCCTAACCTATCTATGCATGGTAGCTAGTACTGCACGTCTGAGTGCCGTTTGTGTTGACATCACATCCTGCAAAAGGAGACTTAAGTTACATGGCCAACTTAACTCACTTACATTTTAAGCTACTCAAATCTGTATGCATAAGGGTGCTTCTCTATTAGCAGTTCTAACTTCTTCAATACTTCCTTTGAAATAACCTTTCCACTCAACACTGTTACTTCTATAACTGCTTATGTTTTTTAAATTTCTTTAAACCTCCAATTATTCTCCTTCAATTGAATAAACATCAATGTCCACGTTGTCTTCATAATCATCATAAACTAGTCTAATTCCTTTTTAAGCATTTCCAAATTTACAAGATTACCCTTTGTGGACCATGAGAGGCATGTGCTCTTTCACCATGTATGAAAAATGGATCCATCTTTTTCCAAGCTTTAGATGTATCAAACCAGAAATGTTTTGTACTCCATAAGTTGCTCCATTCTTCCTTTTGTCACTTGCCCAATTTACCTTGTTGGGTGTTGCAACTTGCGACCCCCTATAACTTCCGAATGGTTTGTTCATTCTGAAGGCATTGAAGAATGATACACTTATCGTGCCAAGTAATTTCTTACCCATCTATCTTGTAGAAAATAAAGAAAAGTATTTTGGGCAGTGATCAATTTGATTCACTATTTTTCCTTGAATTGATTTGAAGAGTACATACAAGCTAGCTTTATATAGATTTAGTACAAGGGGTTCTAATAAAATTCAAACTAGTCTAGATATAATATGATCCTATAAAAGATAAGAGATAAAGGTTATCTAAACTACTTAGTAGATAAGAGATAAAGGTTATCTAAACTACGTAGTAGATAAGAGTTATAGGCTATCTAAACTACTCTAGGAGATTAGAGTTATAGGATATCTAAATTACTTAGATATTTACAAAAGAATTAACTCTATTTACATGACAATTATCTACATATCTCCTCACACCATAGCATGCAATTTGCTTTACAGCCATTAAAGCATATTTCCTAGCATCTTAAAGTCTAAATGAAGGAACCACTCCTTTATCTTAATATATTATTTTAAACCACTAGGATTTATTGTATTTTGACCTTGGGTTTGTGACTTTAATGAATTAAATTGCATGTGCAATGACTACTGGCTTTATAACTGTTAACATTTCTGTGTCCGCTATTGTCTAATGTCATGAATCAATCTCTCTATCATTGAGGGTAGTGTGAGAAACAAAGTTTTGCTGTACTCTATTTGTTATTATTCATTAGTGAAAGAGGAGTCTATTATATAGACTTTTACAGAGGTGTTTAACACCAAGTAGTTAACCTATAGGATAAGACTCTTATCCTTTACAAAGATCAAATTTAAATTCAAACTACTAGTTAAGATAAAGTAAAGATAACATACAACTCCTACTCTATCTAAAACTCTTACAACACACGGTTATGCATACTAACTAACACTCCCCCTCAAACTGTGTATATGTTGTATATACCCAGTTTGGATGTGAACTCATCAAAAATAACTCTTGGAAGTGCCTTAGTAAAGATGTCAGCTATCCGGCTTCGTAGGAATATAGTTTAGTCATGTGCAATACCACCATTCACTTTCTCATAGATAAAGTGCCTATCTATTTCAATGTGTTTGGTTCTGTCATGTTGCACCGGATTCTTAGCAAGTACTCATTCTTGATCGGCTATCACTATAGATCTCGAACTCAGTCTTTTCATCCAACTCCACTCTTTGAGAAGCCTCTTTATCCACATTCCTTCATATATTCCAAGAGCTAATGCTCTAAATTCGCCTCAAAGACTACTCCTTGACACCACAACTGTTTTTGCTTCTCCAAGTAACCAAGTTGCCCCAAACATAAGCACAATATCCACTAACCGACCTATCGGTGAGCTCTCCCGCCTGACTTGAATCGTGTATACCTTCACCGTTGCATGCGGATTTTTCTTGAAAATTAGCCCAAAGACTGTGTGAATTTTAGGTACCTCGCACTCATTAATCGCCTCCAAATGTTCTTCTCGAGGATCACTCATGTGCTGGCTTATAACACTCACTGAGTATGCAATGTCTGGCCTTGTTAGAGAAAGATAAATTAGTTTTCCAACTAACCTTTGATAGGGTTCTTTGTCAACTGGATTACCAGCTTCTTCTTTGTTGAACTTCAACCCTGGGTCCATGGGTGTCTCTACCGGCTTGCATCCAAGCATCCCGTTTAAAGAAGATCTAGGATGTACTTCCTTTGATTGATGACTAAACCTTCTCTTGACCTTCCTACTTCCATACCCAAAAAATACCTTAGACTCCCCAAGTCCTTTGTTTCAAATTCTCGGGCAAGAACAACCTTCAAATTCTCAATTTCTCTACTATCATCCCCTGTAATAATTATGTCATCAACATACACAATTAATAAGGTTATTTTACCAGTTGCTGCAACCTTTCTGAACAGGGTGTGATCAGCCTGACTTTGTTTGAATCCATTCTTTACCATAGCCTTTGCAAACCTCTCAAACCAGGCCCTTGGAGATTGCTTAAGTCCATACAGTGATTTGTTGAGTTTGCACACTGTATTTCTAGTTGTTTTACCTTCTAGACCAGGTGGTATTTGCATATATACTTCCTCCTCGAGCCTCCCATTGAGAAAGGCATTTTTGATGTCTAGTTGGTGTAATTTCCAGTCCTTGTTTACAGCTATGGACAATAAAATTCTAATAGTATTCAATTTAGCCACTGGTGCAAAGGTTTCTTGATAATCCACCCCATAGGATTGTGTAAAACTTTTAGCCACCAACCTTGCCTTATACCCCTCAATGCTCTCATCTGAGTTGTACTTGATAGTGAAAACCTACTTGCATCCAACAGCCCTCTTTCCCTCTGGTAGATCTGTCAAACACCATGTCTCATTTTTCTCAAGTGCCCTTACTTCTTGCTCGGCAGCTTTCTTCCATTTGGGATTCTTCAAGGCCTCCTCCACTGTTTTAGGAATCTGCACACTGTTTAGGCTGGCTGTAAAGACCTTAAAAGTGGGCTGAAGTTTACCATAGGCAGCAAATTTGTTAATTGGGTGCATAGTACATTTTCTTACTCCCTTTCTAATAGCAATAGGAAAGTCACCAAGGTCACTAGAATCTTGAGGAGCAATGTTACCTTCAATCTCGGCAGTAGCAGGATTTAAGCCCGGTTCAGCAGCAACAGGACTTGAGTCTGGTTCTTGACAAGTGCTAGGCTGGTTATTTACTTCATTAGGGGCTCTTCTTCTCCTGGTATACACCTTAAATTGACTGTCTGCGGGCTGTGAATGCACAGAAGTAGGGGAAATTTGTGCTACAGCCCTAGGTGCTGGAAGAGGTGTTGTACAAGGACTTGGTGATTTGTTGGTATGAGGAGAGTGCATTTCTGTCGGCATAGTATTTTCTGTTCTGGTGGTTTCAGGATAGGGTATGAGAGGAATGTCTGGGTAGAGGAGAAATGATGGAAGGTGGAGGAACAAAGGGATGAAATTCCTCATTTTTCTTCCCCTGAAGTTCAGTCCCTGCAAAATATGGTTTATCCTCAAAGAAAGTGACATCAAAAGAGACATAGGTCTTTTTAGAAATAGGAGAATAGCATTCGTAACCCTTTTGACTAGAGGAATATCTTATAAACACACACCTGATTGATTTAGGGTCCAACTTACTTCTATTTTTATCATGCACATGAACAAAAGCTGTGCAGCCAAATACCCTAAGAGGAAGAACAGATGACAGTAGTTTAAAGTGAGGAAAATGTTTGAATAAGACTTCTGTTGGTACTGCAAAACCCAAGGTTTTGTTGGGCATTCTGTTGATAAGGTAGGTGGCAGTAAGTAACGCTTCCTCCCAAAGATATTTAGGTGCTTTGGCTGAAAAAAGAAGAGACCTCGTAACCTGTAGTAGATGTCTGTTTTTTCTTTCGGCAACTCCATTTTGTTGTGGAGTGTTGACACAGGAAGTAAGATGGAAAATGCCTTTTTCCCGAAAATAACACCCAAGAGATTGACTAAGGTATTCACTCCCATTATCACTCCTCACAACCTTAATACGTTTGTCAAACTGATTTTCAATCATTTGATAGAAAGTTTTGAAAATTGACGCAACTTCCGCCTTTTCCCTCATTAAAAAAGTCCAAGTAGTCCTAGAATAGTCATCAATAAAGGTAATAAACCACCTAGACCCAGATAAGCTTCTAACCTTAGATGGACCCCAAATATCACTGTGGATTATAGAAAATGGAGATGTGGGTGTAAATGAGGAAGGAGCATATGTTTGCCTGGTATGTTTAGCAATTTGACATACTTCACAATTAAAAGAATGAGGCTTTTTATTGCTAAATAACTTGGGAAACAATTTTGAAAGATACACAAAATTTGGATGTCCTAGCCTAAGATGCCACAACATAATATCATCAGGGTTACTTAAAGAAAAAGATGAAGTCTTAAAACAACGTGAAACTGAAGAAATCAGAGGTGGTAATTCATCAAGGATATAAAGACCATTGGATAGCCTAGCACTGCCAATCATCTTCTTCGAGCCATGTTCCTGAAATACACACCCATTAATTCCAAAGTGAGCATCACATTTAGTATCTTGAACTAACTTACTAACTGATATCAAGTTGCAGGCAAGATTAGGAACATATAGCACATTAGGCAAAACCAGTTTATCACCCACTTGAATAGTGCCACTTCCTTTTACTTGGGACAGAGACCCATCTGCAACCTTGATGGAGGTTTTAGAGTTGCAATGGTTAAAGGTGCGAAATAGCTAAAGGTTGCCTGTCATATGGTCAGAGGCACCAGAATCTATAATCCAGGATAGATGATTAGAAGTGGCCAAATAGGAAATTCTACCTTCACTAGCTGATAAGGCAGTTGTGGAAGATTTGGAGGTGAGATGGCCAAAAAACTGTTGAAGGTAATTGTTCCCATTTAGTTTTTAGGATGTGATTGGAGAAAGAGAGGCATTTGAGATCTGAAATTCAGATGCACGAGGGTTATTTTGGGAACTAATTTCAGCTGTGGTGGTTTCGAAAAAAGCCATGGAAATTAAGCAAAGGAGAAACCGAGAGAGATAGGATCGGCTCCTAAACTGATACCATGTGAGAAACAGAGTTTTACTGTACTCTCTTTGTTATTATTCATTAGTGAAAGAGGAGTCTATTATATAGACTTTTACAGAGGTGTTTAACACCCAAGTAGTTAACCTATAGGATAAGACTCTTATCCTTTACAAAGATCAAATTTAAATTCAAACTACTAGTTAAGATAAAGTAAAGATAACATACAACTCCTACTCTATCTAAAACTCTTACAACACACGGTTATGCTTACTAACTAACAGGTAGTGTAACACAAGGTCTCTGAGTATTGTAACTGAATGAAACTTTAGGATAGTATTTTTTTTTTTTGGTATGTGACCTAATATTCTTTTACTTTTTGGGGAACACACATGCCTGCACCCCCCCCCCCCACAGACACACACACACCCTGCATACCTGCACACACACACATGCATACCCGCACCCCCACCCCACTCAGAGACACACACAGATACACGCGCGCATGCGCGAACAGAATTTTGAGAAAAAAATACTTAACTCCCTCTCTCCTTTTTTTTCCTTTTTTGTCTTTCCGATGCATTGTCTTACAGATTTCATTGACAGTGGAGTCAATCAACTCATATATTGCTTGGGATTTCTCATTGGTGCAGGGCAAGATGAACATGGTATTGTCATTACTTTCTCATGAACCTTTAATGAAGCATTTAGTTCACTAGCTTACCCGTTATTTTCAATATGATACTAAAAAAGCAACAAGTTACAAATGGCAGTCTTACTCGAAGGAATTCATAGAAATTTCAAAAAGTAACTAAAACTAGTAATTGAATATATAATTATAACTACAATTATGTAAATGCTCTTTAGCTTTTATTACTATTGTAAAAGTGTTACTTGTGTTACAAACTTATATATGTAATTTTTGTTTTCCAAAATATTCTTTTGATTATTTAGTTTAGCACTCTTTTCTATTCTCTCTCCTCTATACTTGTCTTAAACTTTTCTGATCTCTTGATTTTTCTTGGATTTTAAAATATATAAAATAAAATCTTCTATGGAAGCTGTATATGGATATAAAGATTGTCTCTTGTCAAATAGTAGTTGAGCAAAGTATAAACTACATATATTAGTCATTTGGTTACAAATATAAAATAATTGAATATGACGATACTTCTCTTTCCTTATTTTAAATTCTAGTTGTTTTAAACATGTGTGTATAACAGACAAGGTAAGAAAAGATTCTAAAAGCTATTTTCTTCACTTGAACCCTAAAATTTAAAAACTGTTTTCTATCTTCACGATGGTTCGAAATTTCTCCCAGAAGGAAACTTCCAGTGCTAATGATATCTCAGCAATTCTGATTTAGCTTATAAAATCTTCAATTCATCCACAAAAAATTTAAGAAATCTCTCATCTTACCCTCCCATCTTACTGCATTCCACTCTCCTTCAATGCATTCAAGTTTCATTAAGCTGTTATATAAAATAAAAATTAGGTGGATTACTTTTCACTCTGTTGAACTTTCCATTATTGTGGCAGGATATTGGATTTAGTGTGGAGTGCACAAATAATGGTGGGGAAAAAACAGTAAGTTGGAGAAATATGGTTCCTTTGTTGCTTGATGATGTTCTGGTTTATTTTCTTGAGTTGCAGTCGTGGCTTTCTGTTTTGTTGTCGTTGTACTTTTCGAATCTCCGTGCTAACTCATTTCTTAAATTTCTTGGGCATTACTGATCATTCTTCAGCTAATATTACCTCACCGGCGTTGTGAGTCAGATCAAGTAAGTTATTGGAGTACTGCACTGGCTATGAAATGTTAAGTTTACCTGTCACGAGATTTGTAATTCTTCCATTGTATGTGCATATATATGTATGTATATAGGGAAACTTCAGCACATGCATGGCTGGAAACTACAAACTCATCTGGGATAATTCATATTCAACGTTTTTCAAGAAGGTAGGCAGTGTTGGTGTTTGAGGATTTCTTCATTTTCTCCTTAATGTTACATTTTCGCTGCTTGATGTGATTGTATGCGTAACTCTGTGAACTTCTATGCATTTGAGTAATACTTGTGAAAGGTGATGCATAATACACTGTTGTAAAGTTTGTTTGTCTAGTTCTGTTTGATAATTGAATTGTATTTAGTTTTATATGACCTAAAAATGGTATTATTGATGGGTTATCAAGAGAAATTATTCACACGTTGGATCATTGTTCAATAATCAAGAAGAAAGCCTACGACTCTTATTAAGCATGTAAATCTTAGTATTGATCTAAATCTGGTTGGTTGGACAGGCCCTTCGTTACAAGGTGGATTGTATTCCTCCTGTTCTGGAGGAGTTGGGGGAGGCCAGTGAAAGAAATGAATTGGAAGAATGATAATGATGATGGTTGGTACCCTGGCTTTGTCTTCATCTTTGATGCAACATTTTCATGTTATGCTATATGAATCGGATTCGACTTTTTGTTGCCCAACCTTACCCTTTGTACATTGTTCATCTGTTTGACTGACACAAGAAGACGTACTCGAGCGAAAAGAAATTTCATTGCATAATATAATGTCCATTGTTGTATAACATAATAGTTGGGCAATTAGCATCCGATCCATCAACTGTTCGGTTTCAGTGAGTTCAGGCTTAACTCATTAAAATACGTAGACTTGGACTTGTACTTTGACTTGTGATGAGACTGTCAAAAAGACAGGAATGGAATGTGTGTTATGCGTGCTAGTTCGTAAAATGCTCGATCCCCTTTTATTCTTCATTTTGTTACTGGAAGTCTCCAACTATATGTGTTGTGTTTCGTTCTCAAATTGACTGGCATTTGAGTTTACGAGGCTCAGCTGCTGATTACAGTGGAATTTATCAAACAATCCATCTTACATTATCTCTCTATTTAATTTATCTTTTTATATTTATTTATTTATTGGACAGAAAAGAAACACAAGTTAAACGTTAAGGTCACGAACGGTAAAAAGTAAAACCTGAAAAAGAGTAACGAGCATAAGCAGATGGGGAAATGAATGAATGAATTATAAATGCAAGGTTTCAAGGACCGTTTTCTGAAGCAAGTACATTTGGTCGGTTGGCCGAATTGTTTATCTTTGTTTTTTTATATTCTCTTAGGTTATGAGTTTTAGATTCAGTAAGAACACTCTTTTTTTTTTTCTAGAGTCTTCCCTTCATCTCTCTTCTAAGTAGAATTAGGATTAAATTTAAGAATATATTTATTAAGGGATGATAGAAATCTGATCAACTTTATGAAACATGAATATTAAAGTAATATAATATTTTTTGAATATGTTCCTATGAAGTATGTAATTATTATTTATATCTTTAAAAATAAATCTCAAATCATAAAATTTAAAGTCGAAATTTAAACATTAAACAAATCTCCAATCCAAAAAAATCTCAAAACTTAAATATTATTTTTTAATATTTTATTTTTTTCTTAAACCGAATATAATTTTATTAAAGACAATCATATATAAAAAGGTTATCACATGCTTTATTAAAATTTTCCTAATCCTAAATGGAAGTAAAAAGTACCAGTAATAACCCTAACTCCAACAAATTAGAGACATAGCATTACAAATCAGACCCTCATAATCAATGAAAACATGACCCCATCTACAAATATAAGGCTTGAATCTGCGAAACATAAAAGACCCTCTCATATCACCTTACTTTGGAGCATAAAAATGCAGAGGCCTTCCATAATTGGAGCAACGCCAAGCGGACAACACTTCCAAAGAGAGTACCCTTACCATCCTTAGCCAAAATATCAGCCTCAATGTTTTGCACTCTGGAAATATGCCTGATGCTCCATCTGTCAAACGGAATAATGTTGTGAATTTCTAAGACTAACGCCGCGGGAGACTTAGAGGGGTCGAGCACCCGATCAAGAGCTAACATACTATCCTTTCGATACAAAGTCTACGCCAGCCAAACCAATCGTAATTACGAAAAAAGGCAGCGGCAAACTTAATGGCCAATAACTCAGCCAAAATCGGAGTCCCAGGACCGACACAATTAGAGAATTTCACTAGACATCTACCATTCTCATCCCTAAAGATACCCCAATACCACACGAAGTCCCACCCTCCATACAAGCGCCATCAACGTTAAGTTTCAAGAAACCATTAGTGGAAGATGTGGAGAAGAGATCACACCTCTTAAACAAGGACAAATCCGAACTAAACTGTCTGTAGAGATGGCCACATTTGGGAACGTAGCTTTGAACCACCAAGCCACTCTATATTTGACTGTCCAAAAAAGTTGAAGGAAGTCTAAGGTTTTCCGGTTAAAAACTATATCGTTCCGACAAAAGTCAAATGGACCAGATTATAGAAAAGAGAATTAAGAGCCAAATAGTATTACCCTTAAGATCTCGGGTAGACTCTTGCCAAGGCCATCGGATCTTGGGGAAACACCAAAGATAAACCCCAACAAGAGCAAAATTTGCACCATAATTTCCAAGCAACTTTGCAGGAGAAAAAAGGTGTTGCACCGTCTCACGATCAGAGTTGTACATGGGGCACAAAGTATCCGACACCTGACAAACCTCTCTTAACAAGTTCAACCTTCACCGGGACACGTCCATGAAGAACTAGCCAAATGAAACACTCAACTTTTGGCGGGGCAAAGCCGAGCCAGACTGTATTTTTCCAATCGAAACAAGGCGAGGGACTCGGACAGAGCAATTTGTCGAGGAATTTAACCGAGTACATTCCATCATTTTTTCCAGTCCATTTAACCCAGTCTCTGCCCAAATCTGACGACCGAAACTCATTTAAACTTGAAAGAAAGAGTTCCATTGATCTATTTCCCAATCAAAAGGATGTCTTCTAAGAGCTACGTCCCAAGACCAACCCACTTTGCTTTTCCTTCCAAAGTCTGCAATTACCCCTGATTTATCCACAGCTAGTGCAAAAATTCGAGAGAACTTCTCTTTTAAGGTGAAGCTACCAGCCCAAGCATCTGTCCAGAACACGATCGACTTGCCGTTGCCCACCTGTATGACCATGTTGCTTAGAAGCAAAGAGCCCAAGTGATCCGAATTGAAGAAGGAGCTGGTAATGCCTTTCCAAACCGAAGAAGCTGATCTCGGTAAGTTGACAAGAGGAAAAATACTGGAGGTAACAAAACGATTTTTGCAGCATACTACCGAGCGCCAAAGACTATCATGGTCATTACAGAATCTCTATACCCATTTGCCGAGTTAGGCCCTATTTCTGTCTTCGAGATTTACTATGCCGAGACCACCTTCGTCTAGAGGTTGACATATGAGCAACCACTTCACCCAATGAATTCTCCTTTGATCTTGAGAACTAACCCAAAAGGAAATTTGAAATCATACCCGTGATACGTTTGCAAACAAGGGCTGGCATACGGAAAATTGACATATAATACGTATGGGTGAGCGTTCGAGTAAAAAAAATTTGAGTTATTCGAGTTGACGAGTCTAATTTTACAACATGAACTTAATTTAAATTTTTTTCGATTCGAGTCGAGTTTAGCGAGTTCGAGTCGATTCGAGTTTTCGAGTTTATGTACAAATCTTTATTGTAACTATTTATAATATTATAGTATGTTTTGGTTCAAATTTAAACGACTTTCTCTAATAATATAAGATCTACATACATATAAATTCGAGTCATTTCATTAAATTACGGGCCTCGCTTATCTAGGTAAGGCCAAGGCGAGACCAAAGATAGCAGAAGGAGGAAAAGAGTGCCCCAAAATATATTTTCTAATATAGGGGTTAGGGAAATATTTGATAAATTTAAAACGCACCGTTGTAATAACTAAAATTTTGAGGTATAAGGGTTTTTTTATGGAGGTTTTTTTTGTTTCGAATACATTTTGAAAATGTTTAGGGAAAATAAATGTGTAAATTAAAATATCTGGAAAAGACCGGATTAACATAAATAAAATGCATAAAATAAAATTTCGGAAGCGGATCAGGATGAACAAAATAAAATACGTAAATTAAATTGCAAAAATTTAAATGCGAGAAATTAAAAGTGCGGAAAATTAAAAACGATAAATTAAATACAAAAATTAAAAACATAAAATAAATAGCATAATATAAAAGATACAAATAAAAATTGCATTAAATAAAATAAAAAAATGAATTTGGAAAGTGATCAGATTATAAAGAAAAGAAAATTAAAAGTCAAAAAGAAAAAAAAAGAAAAAAAGAAGACACGACTGAAATAAAACTGAAAATAAAATTACAGGGGTTAAATGTGCAATTAGCCCCTGTAATTTAAAGGGGATATTTTTGAGTTATTCGAAAAATCTAATAACTCGAAATTTGAAAATTTGAACTCGACTCGAAATTGATTTTTTTTTCGAGTTATTCCATTTGACTCGAATAACTTGACTTGAATAACTCAAAATTAAAAAAAAAAAATTTCGATTCGAGTCGAGTTTTGCTCACCCCTAATAATATGACAACAAGCATGAAAGCACCGATTTAACCAAGGTATGTCTACCCCAAACGAAAGAGAAGTCGATTTCTAGCCCGCTAATCTTTGAGACACCTTATCACCGGATCCCAAAGAGCGATCGAATTCCTTCTTGCTCGCAATGGAAGACCCTCGGAAGCTCCAAAAAAATTAGCATACTTCTAATGTGAGACACAAATAGAGTTGTCATTAGACCCTATATGGAAACCAGAAAGGAAACCAGAAAAGAAACCAGATTGCACAGCTTTATTAATGAGGGCTTCCCCAATAAAATTAAATAGAAGAGAGGATAGAGAACAACCCTGTTGAAGACCCCTAGAAATCTTGAAACGGTATGTGTGAGACCCCCATTGACAAGAACTGATATAGAGGCAGAGGAACAACATTTAAGAATCCATTGACACCAGCGTTCTCTGAACCCCATTTCTGTCAAAATACGAATCAGGAAAGCCTAATCCAACGAATCATAAGCTTTCTAAAAATCTATCTTGAAGTCAAGACCACTCTGACCAGATTTAAACGCTTGATCGATGACTTCATTGGCAATTTGGTAACAGTCGAGTGTTTGTCGACCAGGTATGAAAGCGAATAGGTTTTTACTTATTAAAGAATCCATAAGAGGTCGCAATCGATTGGTGAGGACCTTTGCCAGAATTTTGTAAACTCCATTGACCAGGCTTATCGGCCTAAAATCCTCTAAACTCGAAGTATTGAGATTCTTAGGAATGAGTGTAATGAAAGAGTGGTTGATGTTTTCATCCCAACTCCGGTTATGGTAAAAATCCGATAAGAAAGCAACTAGATCGTCCTTCAGCACTGCCCAATATCTTTTGAAAAAATTAAGGTTGAAACCGTCTGGCCTAGGAGCACGGTTCCCATCCGAAGAACTAATAGTTTACCATATTTCAGCTTCGAAAAACATAACTTCCAAGGAATCTGCTTGATCCTTCCCAAGTTTATTAAAAGGTAACTTGAGATCCTTGTCTGATTTGTGACCGTTGGAGATTTCAATTTGCTGCTAGCTTTGTTAATTTAGTTTAATTAGCTGTTTTTCCGTTACTGACTCGGTGTGCGAGTGGGGCCTCTGTCAATAGATAAAACGAGGACGTTTTATCCCTTGTTAGTTTTAAAGGGTTTCGGGAAAAGCTGTAGGGTTTTCATCTGAATATTGAATAAACTCATGTCTTCCCCCAATTTCTCTTCTCAACCTTACTAAATTTCTGAATTCTTCTCTTCGTGATTCTGTTTTAATTCTTGTTCCTGTTTGAATCGTAACAAATGTATCAGAGACATACGTTCCTCGGATACAATGGTCGAAACTCGTCATCAATCGGCTGAGACGGCGTTGGCGGCGCACTCTTCCACTCCTGAAATTTCGAGTCCGGCGACCGTACCTGACTGGCAACGGGTGACCACAAAAATTGAGGAAAAGGTCCAGCGTTTAGAAGATTCTATCACCGATCGTTTCCAGGATATGCAAACAGCAATGTTGGCCAATTTGCACAAAATGCTCGAGATTGCCCTGGGTAAGAAGATTGACACTGGAGAGATGTTAGCACAACACACAGGCGTTTTGGGCTCACCTCAATCGAGCCAGAGAACTACAACTGCAATACCTGCGCCGATAGTGGTCGAGGAGGCAAAGTCCAGTAAACCAGAGCTGATTTTACCCGCGGGTACTTCCGAGGTCCTTGTAGCACAACCAGAAGTGTCATCTCCAACCTCTAACTTTGCCTACAAACTTTTGTGCCCAAAGTTCGATGGGGTAGATTTCAAGGGCTGGTATTCTAAGCTAGAACAGTATTTAGAGGCCGAGATGGTGCCGGACGCTGCTAAAGTGAGAGTGGTGATGTTGCATCTCGAAGGTAAAGCCCTTCAATGACATCAATTCATATCGAAGTCTCATGGAGGTACGAATCAACTTTGTTGGACTACTTATTTAAACTTGTTAAAGGAGCGCTTTGCCCCGGAGGGGTTTGATGACCCTTTTGCTGAATTAGTAGCTTTAAGACAAACTGATTCTTTAGAACACTACTATGAAGAATTTATTCAAGTGTTGAATCAAGTGGAATTACCTGATGACTATGTGTTGAGTTTGTTTAAGAATCATCTCAGGATAGAAATTAGCCCTATGGTCAAGCTGTTTCAGCCAAAGAATTTAGTGGATGCCTTTCATTTGGCAAAACACGTGGAGGCTATGGTGTTCAATGGACAGAAGAAACCATTCCACCAGACCACATGGAAGGGAGCTACACCTTTATCCATTCCTTCTAGGCCAGGCAGTAGTATTTTGAAAGGGCCAGTGACTTCTGGGAATATGACAGACTCTCCAGCTTCTAGAATTTCAACACCAACTGTGGTCTGTCCTACGAACACTAGAATTGGTGGTCAAGGAAGCCAGAAGGGTGTCAGCAAGGTCTTATCAGCTGCTAAGATTGAGGACCGTAGGAAGAAGAGCCTGTGTTTTTGGTGTTCTGCTAAGTATGTACCTGGACACAAGTGTGCCAGAACCCAGTTGTACCAGATTGTGGTGGAGGGTACTGAAGAAGAATGTGAGCCTGAAGTTTTCTTGGACTGTGAGGAATCTGCAGAACTGGGAATGGGAGATAATTCTAGGGTGAAGAACCTGTCTTGTCTCTAAATGCTATGTGGGGAGTAACTAACTGGGAAACTATGAAAGTGAATGTCATGGTTGCTGGGGATTCTTATGTAGCATTGATTGATTCAGGAAGTACTCATAACTTCCTTAACCTTGCTGTGGTTAAGAAGTTAAGATTAATGGTGGACAAGATGAGCCAATTCAAGGTGACTGTGGCTGATGGGAATATGTTAACCACATTGGGGCAATGCAAGGCTTTGACTTGGGAGGCTCAAGAAAAAGTTTTTGTGTCTGATTTCTTGATTCTTCCTCTGAAGAACTGTGATATGGTGCTTGGCATTGAATGGCTATCTACATTGGGGAATATTAATTGGAAATTCTCTGAGTTACGAATGCAATTCACTCATGAGGGAACAAAGGTGGATTTTAAGGGATTGCAAGCTGGTGGGTTACAAATGATGAATACTAGAGTTTGTGAGAAGCTGTTGAGAAGCAACAAAGGACCCTGTACTGCTGCTCTATGGTTGATGAGCCCTCAATTAGAACTGAAGAGTGTACCCAAACAGCTTCCAGTGGAGATACAAGAGCTTATACAAAAATTTAGAGAAGTATTTGAGGCACCTAAAGGTTTACCCCCTGAGCGAGGGCATGAGCACAAAATTGAATTAGTGGATGAGACAATTGTAGTGAAGATGAGGCCATACAGACACCCAACCAACCAAAAAGACAAAATTGAGAAATTAGTTGGGGAAATGCTAGAAGCTGGAATCATTAGAGATAGCAGCAGTTCTTTCTCTTCTCCAATTGTCATGGTTAAGAAGAAGGATGGAGCTTGGCGCATGTGTATTGATTATAAGAAGTTGAACCAATTAACAGTTAAGGCCAGTTTCCCAATGCCTGTGATTGAAGAGCTCTTAGATGAATTAGGGACTGCTTTGTTCTTCTCTAAATTGGATTTGACGTCGGGATATCACCAGATAAGGATGAGAGAGGTTGACATTCCCAAAACTGCATTTCGAACTCATGAAGGTCACTACGAGTTTTTAGTGATGCCATTTGGGCTCACTAATGCACCAGCAACATTTCAAGGCTTGATGAACAAGGTGTTCAAGCAGCAACTAAGGAAGTATGTCTTAGTTTTCTTTGATGACATATTGGCATACTCTCCTGACTGGAATTCGCACTTGTTATATTTACATGAAGTTCTGGGAATTCTGAAGTCCAATCAACTGTATGTTAAACAATCATAGTGCAGTTTTAGGGCAGTGGAAGTGGAGTATTTGGGGTATGTGATCTCAAGGGGGCAAATTTCAATGGATGTCTCTAAGGTCCAATCCATTTTAGAGTGGCCAACTCCAAAGTCAGTAAAGGAGCTCAGAGGGTTTCTAGGATTATATGGCTACTATAGGAGGTTTATTCAAGGTTATGGATGTCTGGCTAGACCACTCACAAATTTGTTGAAAAAGGGAGCTTGGAGATAGGGACCAAAGAAGGAGAAAGTTTTTGAGGCTTTGAAAAGGGCGGTTACTTCTGCTCCAATACTTGCTTTGCCAGATTTTAATGCGGAGTTCACAGTGGAAACAAATGCGTCTGACCAGGGAGTAGGGGCTGTGCTAGTGCAAAAAGGGAAACCTCTAGCATTTTCAGTAAAGGTTTAGGGGTTAGATACCAAGGGTTGTCTGTTTATGAAAAGGAAATGTTGGCAGCCTTAATGGCAATTAAAAAATGGTCACCATATTTGATTGGGAAGCATTTTGTTATTAAGACTGATCATCAAAGTTTGAAGTTTCTATCGGAGAATCAGGCCATTACTCCATTTCAAGAAAAGTGGGTAGTTAAAATGATGGGGTACGATTATGAAGTGCAATATAGGAAGGGGATAGACAACATTGTTGCTGGTGTGTTATCTAGGAGACCTAAAACAGGGAGTTTGTTAGCCATGGGGGTGAGTAACATGAGTACTGACATGATGAGTAAAATTGTGGCTTCCTGGCAGAATGATGAGAGATTGCAAAAGATTATCACAGAACTGAAAGGAGGAAGTACTAGACACAGGAAATAGAGCTGGGATGGCAGAATCTTGAAAAGGAAGGAGAAATTGATGGCGGGGAAGGATACACAGCTGAGAAAGGAGTTAATGCAGTTCTTCCATGGAAGTGCAATTGGGGGTCACTCAGGGGCACATGCAACCATTAAGAGATTAACTACTTGTCTGTATTGGAAGGGCCTTAGGAAGGATGTTAAAAACTTTGTGAGGGAATGTGTGATCTATCAGAAGTGTAAGGGGGAGTTACAACATCCCAAAGGGCTTCTCCAGCCTCTCCCAATTCCAGAAACAGTTTGGTACTCAATTAGCATGGATTTCATTGAAGGGCTGCCATCCTCAAGCAAGAAGAGTTGCTTTTTTGTGGTGGTTGACAGATTGAGTAAGTATGGCCATTTTATAGCTATATCACATCCATTTTCTGCTAAAGATATTTTGCTCAGATCTTCCTTGAGAACATCTTCAAATTACATGGACTACCTCATGACATCGTGTGTGATCGAGACAAGATATTCATGAGCCTGTTTTGGAAAGAGTTAACGGGGAAGTTGGGAGTTATTGTAAATTCTTCAACAGCTTATCATCCACAATCAGACGGGCAAATGGAGAGGGTGAATCAATGTATTGAGACCTACCTCAGGTGCATGTCAGGAGAAAAACCCAAAGAATAGGCAAATTGGATACACCTTGCTGAGTGGTAGTATAACACTACTTTGCATACTGCAATTCAGTCAACCCCTTACCAGGCTCTCTATGGACATGCTCCTCCAGTCCACTTACCATATGTAGCTGGTGAATCTTTAGTAGCTGCAGTGGACAAGAGTCTTCGACAAAGGGAAGCTGGCATTAAAATGCTTCAATTTCACATGAGGAGAGCTCAAGACAGAATGAAATCTCAGGCTGACAAAAGAAGGGTTGATTGTGAGTTCCAAGTGGGAGTGGGTTTTTTTAAAATTGCAACCTTATAGGAAGCAATTTGTGGTGACCAGAAACTGCCAGAAATTGAGGCCGAAGTGGTTTGGTCCTTTCATGATTACAGCTAAGGTGGGAAGAGTGGCTTACAAGTTGCAATTGCCAGACGGGTCTAGGGTCCATCCTGTTTTCCATGTATCACAATTGAAGAAAAGAGTGGGTTCTGAATTGGTGCAGTCTGAGTTACCAATTATCGACCTTGATGGAAGTATCAGTAAGGAACCAGTCAGAGTGATTGACAGAAGAATGATGAAGTGAGGAAACAGGGCAGTGACCGAGGTTCTAGTGGAATGGTCAAATTCATTTCCTGAAGATGCCACATGGGAGATTCTGCGCATGCTACAACAACAGTTTCCTCAGTTTGATCCTTTAGGTCAAGGATCTTTTTGGATGGAGGGAGTATTGTCAAGGACAAAACTGATTATGTGACCATTGGAGATTTCAATTTGCTGTTAGCTTTGTTAATTTAGTTTAATTAGCTGTTTTTCCGTTGTTGACTCAGTGTGCGAGTGGGACCTCTGTCAATAGATAAAACGAGGTCGTTTTATCCCTTGTTAGTTTTAAAGGGTTTCGGGAAAAGCTATAGGGTTTTCATCAGAATATTGAATGAACTCACGTCTTCCCCCAATTTCTCTTCTCAACCGTACTAAATTTCTGAATTCTTCTCTTCTTGATTCTGTTTTAATTATTGTTCCTGTTTGAATCGTAACAATACTCAACCTCCAAAGCAACTTTACAATTGTAAGCCTTGCGAAAGTGATTGAAAACCATGGTTTTGAAGCGGGAGGGGGTCTATAATGAAGTCATATCCAGTACTAAGACCAGGAATAAAATTCTTCTTGTGCCTAATAGAGGCTGAGAGGTGAAAGAATCGAGTGTTCCTATCCCCATCCGAGAATCATTTCAGTCTTGATTTTTAGAGCCAAGAACGTTTTCTTTTCTGTACTCCTTCCAAAGACCATTTCTTAACTTCCTGATTTCGTAGGATACTGAGGGGTTTGCACGCTCAGTTTGTAGTTTTAACTCCAGATCATTGATGTCTTGCTCCAATAGACGGATCTTAGACTAAAAATCATTATTATCTTTGCGCGACCATGCCTTTATTGCCATGTTTGAACCTTTAAGCAGATCTCTGATACTAGCTCTCCTATTACCTTGTTTGAGACTGTGAACAACATCCATCACATATTTATTAAAGCCATCTTCTTCACTCAAGTAATTGAAGAACAGGAAAGGCTTGGGACCCCAGTTCTTTGGAGCCACCTGGAGTAGAATGGCATTGTGATCAGAAATGGACTTATCCAATAACAATTAGGAGATATCAGGGAATGCCAAAGCAAAATCTAGGGAAATTTGGAATCGATCAAGATGGAAAAAGGTGGCATGATCACGATTGTTGCACCACGTAAAATTTCCACCCCCATTGGCAAATATATAAGACTGGAGGCTAGGAGGAAATCATTGAATAAGCCAGTGGAGGAGCTACTATTGGAGGGACCAATCTTCTCCTTTAGGTGTAGGTGGGCGTTGAAATCACCACCAACACACCACGCTATATTGTGAGAGGCCAAGATAGCCAGAACATCAATAAAGAACTCCCTTTTGTTCACATCCTAGCTCGGTCCATATACATTAAGAAAGCCACATCTAAATTTCATGTTTTTGACTTTCCAAAAATAGCAATAAACCGTGAAGAGATGACATGGCTTAAGACCGTGAACAAATTCGGATCCCAAATTCTAAGAAGGCCACCGGCCGAACCCACAGCTGGAGAGTGCACCATAAGACAATTATTAATACCCCGGTTTCTCCTCTAAAGATAATGATGTTGGAAAAATGTGAGGAAAGGGTAACTTTGAGCCACATTACGAAAGGGTAAATGTGGAAATTTGAATAATGATTCTATTGGGTCTTATTCTATTCCGCGAGACCTTTACAACGGTATCTCATATTTTCAAATTGGTTGAGTGATGAATGAAAAATTGATGCTCAAAGTATGATAGTTGTGAATTGAGTAAGGAAGTAAAAACCCCATTTATCTCACATTGGTGGGATAAATAGCACGAGAAATGTTTATAAACACTTACCCTCTGTCGTAATAGGGCTTTTACTCTCTACAAAAAATAAGATATTTTAAAAAATATTTTTACGAAGTCGAAGAAGACATCACCCGGAGACCGGGATGACGCTCCCAACAGAACACCGTAAATGTTTTAAAAATGGAAAATGGTAGAAAATGTGAAAGTTGGAAAATGGATGGAGTCGCCATCGGCCACTTTGGTAGGCCGGACACCGTTAAAATGTAACCAGAGATTCAAAATGTTGGGTTCGGGAGTCAGTTACGCGCGGGGAATGATTAGCACCCCCACACGCCCAAAATTGATACCTCGTTGATCTAGTGTTGTCATTGCAAGAAAATAAAAATTTTAATTTTAATTTAAAATTTAATCCCTAAAAAGCGGTCTAAGGAGAACATTTACTTATTTACGAAAACCGAGGAGAATGACACCTGAATGAATCAGGATGTCACTTCCTAACTGGTTATTTGAAATAAAATGAAAACATTCCCTTAAATGATCCAAGATTAAAAATATATATATCCGAAATAAAATAAGCAAAAAATGTATATACAAGTTTAATAATATAATATACATATAAAATAGAATGCACATACGTTATTTAATAAATAAAAATGATAATAAATAAATATTCTATAATATGCCAAGTATAAAGTAATGTACAAATTATGATAAATATTATAATATAATATATTAAAATAATTCTAAAAATAATAAATAACGTATTAATATATACAAAATTATATACATAATATTAAATATAATAATAGATTATATAATATATAAATATACTGTACATATAATGTAAATAAATAAATAAAAAATATATATGTATATATACCTAACATACTATAATAATAATAATAATAATAATAATAATAATAATAATAATAATAATAATAATAATAATAATAATAATAATAATAATAATAATAATAAACTTGAGAAGTGACCAAATTTTAAGAAATAAAAAACTTACGAAAAAACAAAACAGGGACGAAACTGAAAATTAATTACAAGTTTCAGGGACTTAAAATGGTAATAAACCATGCGATAGTCCCAAAATGAAAATTGGGTTTGTGCGGAGGGACTGCCCGTGTAATTGCTCCCTTTAAATTTGATTCTAATGAATTTAGTGACCGAATTAAAAACAAGTGAAAACTTTCAGGGACCTAAGGGGTGATTATACCATGCGACAGGCTATATTTAAAAGAAGAAATGGTGCGGGAGGACTAAGTGCGTGAATAACCCATTTTCACCCTAAGTATATAAGTTAATGTCTTAAAAAAATCATTTGAATCACACGAAACAAAAAAAACTGAAAAAATAGGGGTTGGTTCTCTGTGATTGAGGCGCTGGGTTGGTCGTCGGCCTCCCAAGTCCGCCGTGGGCCACCGGTCGCCGAAAGTCGAAAGGTCAACCTTTTTTCGGCTCTTTTTGTCGTGCCGAGTTCGATTCTGGTGTCGAATTTTTGAACAAACCGACCTAGGTGAGTAGATCTAAAGAAAAACTTTCGATTTATATATATATATTTTACCTTTTTTCGAATATGCTTACATTTTTTTGCCTTATTCGAAGAGTATTGGGTCTTGAAAAAATATATATTCGAATCTTTTTTTTAACTTCGAATCCCTCTGTTTTTTATTATTTTGAATAAAAAAACTCCTTACATTTGTTTCTCGTATGGGTTTTTATACCCATTTTGGTACATGCATTAATAAAAAAGAAAGCTAACAACTTGTCTGATTTTTTTACAGGTTTCGGGCGGTGGTGGCCAGCAAGTGGTGACGGTGGCCGCCGCGCGTGGAGAGTGGGAAGAGGGGTGTGGAGGCTGAGCAGTGTAGGGGTATCAGGGTTTTCAAGTTTAGGGTTTTTAAGGTTAAAGGGTATTTTCGGGTTTTGTAATTTGGGTTATTAGATTGTAAAGGTTAATAATAAAGAAATGGGTGGATTGGGATTTGGTTTGGGCTTAGGTCTGGACTAAAATGGGTTACTACACCCTCTTGATGGTCATTGAATAACTTGAATGAAAATTATGCCTCGTGCGCAGGTGTAGGGGATGTGGATCGAAGCTCGTCGAACACATTTGGATTGGGGCGCACCCGCACGACGTGAGCGACGAGAATGTCCAGACCGGTTGGGCCTTTTGTGGACCTGCGGATATTTTACCCACTTCGAATAATTTTTTCCTTACAAATAAAACATCCTTTTGAATGTTCTGATTTTAAAAGAAAAATTCTAGCTTCCTTTAAAATTCGAATATTTTTCCTCCTCCATTCCCCTATAAATAACAAGCCTTTTTCTCAGTTTTACACGATCTCAAAAAACTATCTTCTTCAAAACTCTCTGGTATTTTTTGATAATAGGCAGGCAAAGTTCTGTTCGTGATCTCTACAGTCATGCTACTATTGAAGATCATCAGTTGTTGTATCCTAGGAGACTAACGACCAAAACAACTCAAGCACCAATGAGTGGTCGAAATTTGTCTTAAGAAAAATGCGTTCGTGCAGGCCTCAACATGTTTCCTTTCAGTTTGGTTTATTCGAAAATTATTTACTTCCAATAAATATGTATTTTCGTTTCTTTTAATAATATTTATAATTCGTTTTGGATTAACAATTTTGCAACAATCTTAAGACAGATCTACAACCCAAGGCGATTAAAACGGGTTTGCTAAATCTATTCTTCAAAACTGAAAGAGCAAATAAATTCGTTTTCAGGAAATTTTCATGCCGTTTAAACGAGTTTGCTCAAATCTCAAAAAGGGGACAAATTTGTTTTACAAAAATTATCGTTACAAGTAACTAAGGTTACGGATTTTGTGAAATATCAAAATCAAAATAAACAAAATGATATGTATTGTGAGAATACATGCTTGATTTAATATCTTCGCTTATAGCAAGGTTAAAATCATAGGTAAATACATGTTTACATGTATTGTTATGGTATCATGGAAATAAAAGGTTTAAAGCAATGTTGTCTATTGGTGGCAACTAATGAGCTAATATGGCATTTATTCATTATGTGATTGAATTGCTAATTTTCTATGAAATATGGTAATGTTAAAACCATATATGTATATTTAAGGTAATCGTGGATTCCTTAAATAACTTTATCTATTGCTTATTTGTTAAGAAAGAAATAATACACGTGTGCATGGATTTGGTAAATTAATACCTTAATTCATAGTATTATTATGACATATATTTAAGGTAATTGTTTATTCCTTAAATAAGTTTTGGCCTTTAATATGGTATCTTTGTGGCAATACCATATATGTGTATATTTCATTAAGGTAATATTCCTTAATAATTTTGACCTTTAATGGTTTATATAAATACATGTGTGCATGTATTATGCTAATCTTAATACCTTAAATCATGGTATTAGTTTGATAATAATATTATGATATTATTATGTTTAAGGCAATTTATTTATTTCGGAAATAATATTGACCTTAATATTGAAGTTTAAATATGGCATGAAAAAAGAATATATTTTCTTGTGAAATAATAATAATTATTTGTGTTTGGAAACACTTTGGATTATTATTTCAACTAATAATTTTCCCTGAGAAAGTGTAGGATAACCATGAGAGATTTCTTGACTTGTTTTGGAAACAAAGGTCTCGTAAATAATTTGTTTCGGGATTTAATTCCCGTCGTCTTAACAGATTTACGTGATCTTTTCCAAAACAAGAATCAACAAAATTAAAGGATTAATTCCTTTTGATTTGTGTTGCCTTGATATCTCTAGTTTGGGTTTTAGTGCTACTAATCCCAATGTTTAACAGAAGATATAATAAAGGAAATAAATCATCAAATTTATTTCTATGCTAGAATTATGCGTTGTTTCTAACTTGTTAAGGGAAATAAATCGTTGGATATATTTTCGTGATTCAATCTTGAAATAAACTGTTGAATTTATTTTGGAAAAATAAATAACTCAAATTTATTATTTCTTAAGAATTAAGTATGATTGTATTTTGGAAATAAATAGGTGAATTTATTTTTGGAAGTAACATTGGTTACCAAATTCAAAGCGTTGATTCCGACCGAGGTCTCGAATCAAAGCATAGAAGAACTTTGTTCTCTATGTCAAAATTAAATTCTTAAAGCCTATTCTGATGCATGCTATGAAGTGCACAATGTTTAAAAATGGCTAAAGAATTGTGAGGGTCGTTGGACCATAAATGAAAGATGTCGGTGCTAAGAAATTCTTAGTTACCAAATTCTTAATGATTGATTCTAAATTGTTGTGAATCAAATGCAGTGATTTTAATTGATCACTCATATTTGGAATGATTTCAAGAATATAATCCATAAACGGATGATTCAAAGACAATATGAGAGTACATGTCTAGGATTGGTTCTTTGAAAAACTTGGTATTTAAGGGTGCCTAGTGCACCACCTCTCTTTTCATAAGTTACCTACCTGGTGCACTGCTTATTATTGGTCTTTCTAGACCGTGTAAACTTTTGTTTTTGGGTTTTTAGTTTACTAAATTCCTAACGTCTAACAAAAGTTGGAAATTATGTTTCTATTACAGATTTTAGTATTTGGCTAAATTTCGGACAATTAACAGATTCATAATCTTCTGTTTCTGGTTTATGACTATGTAATGCAATCGGAAAATCAGTGAAATTCATGAATTTCAAAACGTGGCAACAAAAGATGTTGCTTATTTGACCATGATAAACTTGATCAAATATATGAAAGGAAGATCCTCCTATTGCTAGAGAGGGAAAAAACAATGAAAGTAAAAAAAATGACTTCAAACCGCAAATTAGGCGGTGTGTTCAAGAAGCTAAATTATGTGAAATGCTTCAATTGCCATAAGATAAGAAACAAGTCCCCAGACTATAGACTTCCAAACGAGATCAATGTTGTGACAAAATTTTGTTATAACAATTGATATAACAAACAACTGATTGAAGGAAAATTTATTACCATTATTGATGATAGCAAAAACTAATGTTATGTGCATTTTCTTAAAAGCAAAGATGCTACAGAGAAATTATTCTCTATAAGCAGGATGTTGAAACTCAAACTTAATTGATTAATTTGGGGAGAAATTCTATGTGAGTAACGCTACAACATCCAAGGGTACAATGATTTTGAAGATAAGAATTGAAACTTCAAAATGTGCCTAACATGTGGGGGGAGTTGTCCTATCAACTAATTACCTTAAAAGACAAGACACCATATGATTTATAGAAGGAAATAAAACCTTCCTACAACTACATAAAAAAGTGGGGGTGTCTTGCAAAATTAACGTCTCCATTAACGAAGTAAATGGACTGTATTTTCATTAACTATTATATGTGATACACAAGAATATGATAATGAAATCAAAAGAATGACTCTTTCTTTTGAAAATATACTTCCTTATATAATTAGGGAAGTTTATCCAAGTTCAACGAAATGAACTTTGGAAAATAGTCCATACATTCAACAAAAGGTTAAAACTAAAACGTTGTCATGATGACAAAGAAGAGTGTGACAAATGTGTGTATGTCAAAATTACCGACATTAGGATATATGATCCTATGTTGATGACATACTTATTGTTATAAGTAACAATGAAATGGTAAACATACCAAAGACTTGTCAAATTCAAAATTGACATAGAAAGTATGAGATTGCCATATTTGATTTTGGACATCCAAATCAAATAGTCACTTGAAGGTCTCACATTGACACAGTCACACTAAATGGACAAAAGAAGTTAACAAGGATGTTTCCAGCATAGCCAGAACTCTAAATAAATATGAGCCAACACTTGTTCAAAAGGAATATGCAAATTTCATAGACAGTCTAAGTAAATTCTACTAGACAAAATATTGCTTTCACTGTGAGCAATTTAAGCAGATTCACAAAAAACAATCTAGGGTCAAACCTCTGGATAACAATTGTGAGAGTGTTGGGATATCTCAAATATACTCAAGATTATGAATTGCATTATTCTATAAGGATTCTTCGATATCAGATATCAAAGGCACAAGTGAATATATTTCACATCGAAGAAAAGAGCTGTGTCATGGGATTTCTTAAGACAAACGGTTACAACCAAATTCATAATGGAATCTGAGTTTTTGCTCTAGACAAGTCTGGAGAAAAAGTCAAATGACTTTAAAATGTCTTGGAAGATATTCATGAATGGCCAAAGCATGTGCCAACAATATTCATATATTGAAAACCAAAAATTGGTAGAGCACAAAGATTTATGTACAACGGTAAGTCGAGATATATGTGTCATCGATATAATACCGTTAGACAACTGATCTCAAATGGAGTTATCAAAGGATAATGTTGCGAATCTGCTAATCAAAGGGTTAAATCGAGATCAAGTTGAGAAAACATCGAAAGGACTGGGACTAAAGCCCAGGAAAATTTAAGGCGTTATGTGAAGGAAAACCCTACCTAGTTGATTGGAGATCCCAAGATCTAAGTTCAAAGGGACAACCTAATTGCATAGAACTATTCGATCACTGTAGGGGTACCTATCACCAAGTCTGTTCCTATGATGTAAACAGTGATCAAAGTGGGATAGGCTAAGCTAAAAGCTTTTAATGACCATTGTGTGATTCTGCGAGCCGAGCAACGTAAGTCACCTATGTAAGAGTGAAGTGAGGCCGCTTTAAAGAGACTGCTGGGCATAGTTCTTTCAAACTCTTGCAGAACCAGGTAATGTCCACGGCCATATGGACATAACCATGAGAACTAATATTCTTGTCAGAGAGGTAGCTGTGTGAAGTATATCATCGTTTACACAAACGACTGAATAGTTTAAGGACATCATGTCTATTGGTTAGTTAGTAAAGTAAATATACTTTCACAAGGTAAAGTTCAAAGAAGGAAACCTACCTATTCTATGCAGTTATCGATCGTAGAACCTATCACCACATCGAGTTAAAATATTTTGATAAAATCATCAATTTCATTCATGTGGGGGATTGTTGGAAAAAATATAAGGAAATGGTAACTTTGAGCCATATTACAAAAGGGTAAAGGTGGAGATTCGAATAATGATTCTATTGGGTCTTATACTACTCCATGAGACCTTTACAACGGTATCTCATATGCTCAAATTAGTTGAGTGATGAATGAGAAATTGATGCTCAAAGTATGGTAGTTGTGAATTGAGTAAGAAAGTAAAACTCCATTTATCCCACATTGGTGGGATAAATAGCATAAGAATTGTTTATATACACTTACCCTCATAGTGGTCATTGAATAACATGAATGGAAACTATACCTCGTGCGCAGACGCGGGGAGAGGGGTACGAATCGAAGCTTGTCGAACCCATTTGGGTTGGGGCGCACCCACATGATGTGGGCGAACCAAATATCCAGACCGGTTGGGCCTTTTGTGGACCTGCAGATATTTTACCCACATCGAATAATTTTTTTTCTTACAAATAATTTTTTTGAATATTCTGAATTTAAAAGGAAAATTTTGGCTTCCTTTAAAATTCAGATATTGAAAGGTAATGAGTGCAATTCACGAGAATATTTCGTTTTGAATATGGTATTAATAGTTTGTTACTATTTTAATTCAGTCAACCATTAATTCAGAATATTATATTTTACATATTTTTCCTTTTCCATTCCCTTATAAATAACAAGCCTTTTTCTCAGTTTTAAACAATCTTGAAAAACTATCTTCTTCAAAACTCTCTGGTATTTTTCGGTGATAAGTAAAGGCAAGGTTCTGTCCGTGATCTCTACAGTTGAGCTACTGTTGAAGATCATCATTTGTTGTATCCTGAGAGACTGATAACCAAAACAACTCAAGCACCAATGAGTGGTCGAAATCTATCTTAAGAAAATTCCGTTCGTGCAGGCCTCAACATGTTTCCTTTCGGTTTGGTTTATTTGAAAATTATTTACTTCCAATGAATCTGTATTTTTGTTTATTTTAATAATATTTATAACTTGTTTTGGATTAAAAATTTTGCAACAAATGATTGAGAGACTCTAACTTAGTCTCTTGGAAGAAAACAATTTGAGCCCTATGCTTGACAATAAGATCATGAGAGGCCTTGACCTTTTTGGATTTTCCAAAGCCCCTTACATTCTATGAGAGAACGAATAAATTCATAATGGAGAAAAAATATAACCCGGAAGAGGAAAGAACAAGATTACCTAGGCACTAGTTTGAGCCACCTCCTCAATTTCACAAACCTTTCAAAATATGGCATATTTCCTACCTTTGAACGAGATTTCAAGTGATTTGCCAATTTCCCAAATTGCTTCAGCCTCGGCGAGGAGGCGGCCAATACCAGAGCCCGAGTCAGAAACAACCGAGGGGAGGGGCTCAAAGGTTTTCAAGTTATTTTCACTTAACCAATAACATATTAACTAATTTTTTCACCGACTTTCTATACCCATATTCATCCAATTGACTTGCATAGCAATCATCCACTTGTTTGGGTCTTTACAACTAATTGCCTTAAAATATGATGATGGTGTTAGAATCAAATCATAAATTAATATGAAATCTAACCTAGGGTATATCATGTCAAATCATCAAGAACAAAATACTAGATGCGAATGCATACCTGAATAAATCGATAAATTGAAAACCTTGAATCTTAAGGTTGAAATCCCAAATCTTTGGTATTGATCTTTCAAGAAGATATGTTATCTCCTGATGCAAAACTCTCTGACGGGGAAGGAGAGAAAAAAATTAACCTATTTTTTGGGGACCGCTACCTCTTAATATAACTAATTATAGTTATTAGGCATTTATAATTTTTCCCCTCATTGAAATATAAATACATCTTATAGTATCTACACTTTTATTTCCATGAGATTTTAATACCCGTGATACACCTAATATAGTTGGTCACTTAATTTTGTGTCATACTTTATAATAGCACCATACATTATACATTTGTGCCCACAATTGCGGATTTTAATCCAACAATCTTCCACTTAAGTAGCATATGTTTCCTGATAAATGTACAACCTTAAAAGCTCAAAATTTGCTATTATATAATAGGTATTCTATAACAATCTCGCCCATCAACTATATCGATGTAGGACCTAAGCGACCTTTGCCATATCAATCATATCTAGACCCATCAATGATCACTTATACAAATATAGTCAAATGACATAGATCAATCATGAATGCGTAGCATGAAATATTACATAAAATGTGAACCGGACATGCCTATTTCCAACTGGTCCTCTTAAACCTTAGTGAGATCAAACTTTACTGAATTCAGAGTGTACATAAACCAAAACAACTTTATTTCTACATAAGATAATCTTAAAATGTATTTAACCTAAAGTGGCTGAAATTGTGTCTAAAACGAATGAGCATTTTTCAAAATTACAAACTCCCACTAAAATTGAATATCCTTAAATAACATTACACCCACATGAGTAGTCTGCTCATGAAAGACGTAAGGTGATCGTTTCTTAATAAGCGCGCAATTATGGAGTATGGACCAACATGCTCTATAGACACACAACCCTTTTGAATTTTCTTTAACAACTAGGAACCTAATATTTATGTGCTTTAAAATTTAGAAGTGGTTTGTGTCTATAGAGCATGTTGGTACAAACTCAATAATTGCGCGCTTATTAAGAAACTATCACCTTATGTCTTTCATGAGCTCACTGGTCACGTGGATATGAGTTTATAGTTTAGGCTTTAGGGTTTTAGGTTTGTGATTTAGGGTTTAGGGTGTTTGGTATAGAGTTTATGATTCATGGTTTAAGGTTTAGGTTTGGTTTAAGGTTTAGGGTTTATAGTTTAAGGTTTAAAATTTAGGGCTTACATTTTTAGGGTTTTTGTATGTTTTAGTGTTTTTAAGGTTTAATGTTTTTTATGTTTTATGGTTTTTGGGTTTATTAGGGTTTCTAGGGTTTAGGCCTATTTAGAGTTTTCTAGGGTCATTTTTAGGTCAATAGGTATTTTTGTAAGTTTGAATTTTTAATTCTTATTATTTGTTTAGAGTTTAAGGTTTAAGTTTCAAGGTCTAGGGTTTAGGGTTTGAGTTTTAGGTTTTATGGTTTAGGTTAAAGATTTAGGGCTTATAGTTTAAGGTTTAAGGTTTAGGATGAAGGGTGAGGATTATCGTTCAAGGCTCAAGGTTTAGGATTTAAGGTTTGTGGATGTGGTTTGTGGATAAAGTTTAGGTTTAGAGTTAAAGGTTTAGGGTTAAGTTTAGGTTTATGGTTTAATATTTAGGTTTTATTATTTAGGGTTAGGGTTAGTGTTGAGTTGATCAATCAATGAAGATGACTAATTGGGGTGAATTGACAATTAAAAAATTGGTGGAAGCAAATGCAAAAAGAAAAGAAATTTGCAGAAGAGATTTTAAAGTGGTTCAACTTTCTCAACAAGGTTTACATCCACTACCTTAGCTATCCATAGTAAGGATTTCACAGATTCACTAATTTGTCTTTCCTTTTAGGCTAAAAGAGATAACCTCACAGATCCTAGAATTATACCCCAAAATCTAGCAATTGCTTTCCCTAAAGATGGAAACAAAGAAGAAAACTATGAATATCTTCTAAAGGAAGATTGTTTGTACAATTTGAAGTTCACTAAACCCCAACACTTGAATGAAAAATAATTATAATGAAGAACACTCAAGTGGGTACAAGATTTTACAATAAAAGCTCTCAAAGATGTTGGATGTGTGCTTGGATGCTTTAGAATAGTTCTATTATTGTTGAAGAAGCTTTGGAGACTTATTTATTTACCCATTCATTGATTTCTAGCCGTTTGGATTATTGGGAAATTGAATAGAGCCGCTGGACTGCAATTTTCCCGCATTAAATGTTGTTTGGCAAGGGTGGGTATTTGATGCTTGCAAAATAGATATGCACTTTAGAGCAAGTATACTCGTCGATCAAGTGATAAAATAGAGTGTCGAACTCACAGGAATTGGATCAATAAATACGAAGCGATCATACTTAAGAGTTGGTGAGCAAGTATTGGTTTGATGATGATTATTGAAACTAAATGCAAATAAAATAAGGTAACAATGATCAAGACAAGCAGATTTTTCAGATGATTATGGAAGTTGAGTTTATTGCCTAGGAATTATATTGATTACTTATTTGAATTCTATAATGTTTGACAATAGATTTCTGCATAAACCAATTAAGTCTTTACCTATTCAAGAGGGTTTTCTAACTTACTTCTGATGTTCTCGATGTTTAGAAGTTGATAATAATGAAGCAAAAGTAATACATGTCTAAGTGAACCCTAACAAATCTATTATCTATTAAAGTTCCCCTTATTAGTCGTTGAAATTCTAAACTTATGTCTAAGCTGGATTAGGACTAAGTTAACAGCTTAGCCCCATTGTTCACGTTTGTTTAACCTAACTTTCTCGATATTAAGCCACAAATCAATAGTTAAAAGGGCTATCTCGACAGCTCTTACAATAACTACGCATGAAGAACGATGAACATAATAGATAAAGGAAAGACTATAACATTAAACAAATTAATCAAAACATAATATCCTAAAACAATAACCCAAGCAAAAGTATTTTGCTCATGTTTGAGCCTAAAATATCCATAATAAAAGTATTAAAAAATATGGCAGATTATCAAGCAAGGAAAAAGAAAGAATCAAGCATCCTCGACGTTCTCCTCCAAGTTCTCTAATTGAGTTGCAAGCCGCGTACTCCTCAAGCCTCTCTCGATATATCTTGTTGTGCGGAGACTCCTCTAGAACTTTGACTCCATTAGTTCTCCGATAGTTGAAGACTAAGGCCTATCGTCTAAGATCAAGTTCCCTTTGTTTGTGGCCCAAGTCTTCTTTATATAGGCGAAAAAATAAGGGTTTGGAAACCCTAAAGCGTGCGAAGCCTCTTTAAAAGAATCTTGCTTTCCTGCTTCATGTAATGAGTTCCGTATCAAATGAGAGTCCACGTGAGCCAAGTTTGATTCATCTTCAACTCTATTTCCTTGTTAGCTCCATACGAAAGGGATGCCATCCTTATGCTCCAGCGTACCTCCAGCTCCAGCAGTTCCCTACGCAAGCACCATTAAAACACACTACCTTCCCCATTAAACGCATCGATACATAAACATTTAAGCACATGTAGTGTAATTTCCTAATTATATGCAAACTACATGCAAATTACTCATACATGCAACTATATGAGCCTAAACACATGCAAAAGCTAAGAAAAAAGGGTATGCAAAATAGGTTATCTATACAGTCATTAAATACCCCTAAACTTGAACTATTACTTGTCCTCAAGTGATGCAAACCTAGACCTAGACTAAAGACAAGAACCTAAGAACAATACCTATTGTTTCCAAGGTTCCAACTAAACTATCCTAAAGACAAAAACAACATATTGTATCAAAAGATCCAACTAAGCTATGGTTTCAAAAGTTCCAAAACATCATGCAACATCAATTCAATCCCCACCTATTTTAAAAATATGCAATGTATCAGAGATTATAGTTTTGTTCCAAGGATCAATTCTACTGTAGGTGTAGTGAGTGTTGGGTTGCATACAATCATCACTTAATGGCCTTAGAAAAATTTAAGGATTACTCTCTTTTATTGCTTTGGCAATTTATTTTTCTTTTAAGCACAATGTTGTACTCCTTAGTTCTTTTTAAGTTCCTTTAATTGTATCATTGAGGTTTTAGCTTATCACGACTACTATTCAAGACTGAAGATAGAGTGGAGCAAACAGCCCATCCCTGAGCTCTACGAGTAGGGTCATCCTGTGAGGTCTTTCATTCACTCTTATGTTATTACTATTATTCCTACCATGGAAAGTTAAATGGAGCAAACACAACTCAACTGGTGTACTAAGCTAGCAAAGCACATTTGAGTATCCTTCAACAGTTTGCCTATGGCATCGAGTTTTTAATTAATTTTTATTATTTTCTCAAATTCTCTGAGAGTTTAAGTTAAGCCATTTATTGCTACATTGAGCATTCAACTCATGTACAAAAAATTATGCTTTTGCATCATAGAGTCGACCTAGAATTTCCCTACGGCTTCTTAAGTTTTTAGAAAGCATGCAACGCGTGGGATAAAAGCTATAGCAATTTAAACCCTATGTTTAAATCACAAAATCTCTTAACATATTTCAAAACATTAAGCATAGATTCATCATAGGAAAATCATCATTAATGCAGCAGCAACTTCAAAACAATAGAACCATTAAAAACAACAAGGCTATTTACAGACTATTTTTTAAATTTTTTTTTACCTAATATATACATAAGATAGCACTCCCCCAAACTTGAGAGAGGCATTTTCCCCAATGCAAAAAGGAAAACAAAAACAAAACAGAAAACATGCAGTATGAAAAACTAAAAATGAAAAATGAAAAACAAAAACTAAAAAGAAAAAAATACTAACCCAAGGTGTTACTAGAGTGGTGGTGAAGCTTCCCAGATCATTACGCCCTTGCCTTTGTCCCGGGAGGACTTTGCGTTCTTGGCAGGGCAGCTAGAAGCACCAGCAGCAGTATCTGGTTGCTCCCTTTTGTGTGGCAGGGTAGAGGGTCGACTGGCATCATGGTCTCGACGCTCAGTTGATTCTAAAGTGGCGGAAGTGGCAGTAGGGGCGGAAAGAAGGTATAGAGGAAGCAAAATGGAACTTCACCTGCGATCTCAGAAGTAGTTCTCTGAATAAAGATCTCACAACCAAATCTCGATCTTGAATATACAAGAAATACGACTATAGGAAGGTAGCAATGGTGTCCATCATTGAGGGGGGTTGAAACAAGAGAAATGGGTGTAGTTGCTTGTTGTGCGAGACCATTTAACTCTTGTACTCGAGAAGGAAACATTCCTTTAGGTGCCTCAAGGATAGTGTTCCCCCTCCATGTGCTCACCCTGGCTTTTTTACAAAGGACCGTGATCAGATTGGGAAAAATCAAATCCCGCTGTCAGTCACCCGACAATGCCCTTTCAACAATGGCTACATGTATCAACTATAAAGGGTATATGTCATGTCCAAAGACCAGAGAGTATAAGAAGCACCATTCGGCGAAGGGAAAGGGTTTCTTAATTTCTAGTGGGCAAGAGGTGATTATTGATGATATGCGCCCAAAATTTCAAAGTTGGCTGCAAGTGTCGCCAATGTACCATCCTATTATGAGCGCCGTCCCCAGCCCATTTTGTCCTTGGAAAATAGAGGTCGCATAGGACCTGCGAATAGGTTCCTTTAGTGACCAAAGCCACAAAGGTGGAATAAGTGTCATGTCGGCTGGGGAACTAGAAATGGGTACTAATCACAGCAGTAGAGAAATCCACCAACTTCTCTCGAACATACACCAGAGTTTCTACAGGATGACCGATATGGGTGTAGAATTCTTGTACCCAAAAGACATTTACATAGCTTGGTCGTTGGATAAAGGTTTGCTATTCTTGTGTTCTAATAACGTGCAGCACATCCGCAACAAACCGAAATAGGCAATGAGGGGTAAATTCTAACCCTTCTTCCATGATAAGCTCCTATTTGCAATGAGCTCATATCTTTGCTTTAATGGCTGGAGAGGAGTAGATTGGCAAACTGGTCTGACGGTGAATGAGAAATAGGAGTGCTGACGAAGTTATCAGAGTTAGACTCAACGGTGACTGATTGGTTGGAGTTCGAGGAAGAAGTATTGCGCACCATCCTTGCAGATTAAAGAGGACAAAGTATGGGATGCTGAAAGACTTTAGAGAAAAAGAAATCTGATTGCCTGAAAGCGAGTTTTGTTTCTCCACTTGTTTGGGTGATATAGTAGGGAAAATGGAAAGATATAGAAAGTGAAGGGACTGTGATATTATGGGGATTCAATCAGCATTCAATGCTGAGTATCTTGTGAAGTAGGAGGAGGAGTTGCAGGCAGCCTGTGGAGTATTGTAACAACGTGTGGCAGTCATAGGGAAGTGGTAATGGCCAAAGTAGGGGAGAGAAGTGAGCAATTATGAGTATGTAGGGAATAAAGAGTAATTAAATACTCAATTATTCCCCTTTTCTCCATACGTGGCCGTCAACTTGTCCTTGTCCAATATTACCCAAGTCAACCAAAAGTTTTTGTCTATCCAAGATCCTAGGAAATCCTTCCAGCTTGTCTCGTGCATTAATAACCCCCAAAATAAAGAAAACATATATGAAATAAAACCTAACCGAAGAATTAATACTAGTAAAAGAATTTTGATAATAAAATTGTGAAAATTAATCAAAAATTAAAAATAAAAGTGCAGAAAAATAAAGTGCATAAAAGTAAAAGGGATATAACTGGATGCCTAAGCATCCAATAACATGACTGAAATTTTGTCACGATGAATAAGTGCTCCTTGATAGGCCTTCAAACGTTAATCATTAACTTTGAAGATTGGCCCGTCTTTGATATCCATAATGTCCACAACACCATGTAGATACACCTTGACAACTTGAAATAGGCCAGACTAACGAGATTTCAACTTGCCAGAGAAGTGCTTTAAGCGAGAGTTGTAGAGTAGGACTTTTTGGCCTTCAACAAAATGCTGAGGCATCAGTTTAACATCATGCCATCTTTTGATTTTCTCCTTGTAAATCTTTACATTTTCATAAGCATCCAGATGATGCTTCTGTAACTCGTTCAACTCTAGCAATCTTCTCTCTCTAGCTAGTTGGCAGTCCATATTGATCTTCTTGATTGCCTATAAGGCTTTGTGCTCAAGCTCAACCTGTAGGTGGAACACCTTGCCATATATAAGTCTATAGGGTGACATACCCAACAGTGTTTTAAATGTGGTCTGATAGGCCCATAAGGCTTCATCCAGGTTCAAAGACCAATCTTTGCGGTTTGGCTTGACCACTTTCTCAAAGATCTACTTTATCTCCCGGTTAGACACTTCGGCTTGTCCATTAGTCTATGGATGATATGTTACGGCAATCTTATGGTGAACTTCATATCTATGCAACACCTTAGCAATCATCATGCTGTCGAAGTGGCTGCCCTAATCACTAATAATAGCTTGAGGTACTCCAAACCGAGTAAAGATATTATTGTGCAAAATTCCTCATGAAGGTATTTGAATCATTCTTGGTTGTTACAATGGCCTCCACCTACTTGGACACATAATCAACCGTTAGCAAAATATACAAGTGTCCACTAGAGGATAGGAAGAGTCTTATGAAGTCGATTCCCCAAACATGAAAAAGTTTAACTTTAAGGATAACTTGCATAGGTAGCTCCAAAATGCCCTCCGCATGGAGTGGAATGGAAATGGTAGAGGATGTTTTCTTGTTCTTTCTCAGGTATATATCTCCAGATCATTTGACCGGCCCATTTCTTGAAAAGGTAGGGTCGTGTTTTGCAGTCGTTTTTGTATAGGTTTTAAACGACTTGGTCTAAATTGGCCATACAATAGGCTTGTTGGAATTTTAACTGAATGAAAAGTAAAAAATATGGTTTTGAATTATAATCATGTTTAAAAGCTCATAATCAATTATATGAACTCATAAAATTTGATTCAAACTTGTTTTGTTGTCCATGTTGTAGAGGTTTTAGACGAGAATGTCTAAATGAGCCTTACAAAAGACCCGTTAGAATTTTAACCGAGTAAAAAGTACAAAAATTTAGATTTCAAATTATATTTATGCTTAAAAGCTCGAAATCAATTATATGAACTCATAAAATTTGATTCAAACTTGTTTTGCAGAGGTTTTAGAAGAGCATGTCTAAATGGGCCATACAATAGACCCGTTGGAATTTTAACCGAGTAAAAAGTATATGAATTGAGGTTTTGAATTAAAATCATGTTTAAAAGCTCGTAATCAATTATATGAACTCATAAAATTTGATTCAAAATTGCTTTGAAATCATTTTTGTAGAGATTTCAGACGTACAGGTCTAAATAGGCCTTACAATGGACCGGTTAGAATTTTAACCGAGTAAAAAGTTCAAAAATTGAGGTTTTGAATTATAATCATGTTTAAAAGCTCATAATCAATTATATGAACTCATAAAATTTCATTCAAACTTGTTTTGCAGTCACTTTTGTAAAGGTTTCAGATGAGAAAGTCTAAATGACCTTACAAAAGACCCGTTGGAATTTTGACCTAGTAAAAAGTGCAGAAATTGAGGTTTTGAATTATAATCATTTTTAAAAGCTTGTAATAAATTATATTAACTCATAAAATTTGATTCAAAGTTGTTTTGCAGTCGTTTTTGCAGAGGTTTCAAATGAGCAGGTCTAAATGAGCATTACAAAAGACCCGTTGGAATTTTAACCAAGTAAAAAGTTCAGAAATTGTGCTTTCGAATTATAATCATGTTGAAAAGTTTTGTAATAAATTATATGAACTCATAAAATTTGATTCAAACTTGTTTTGCGGCCGTTTTTCTAGAGGTTTCAAACGAGTAGGTCTAAATGAACCTTACAATAGACCCGTTGGAATTTCAACCGAGTAAAAAGTTTAGAAATTGAACTTTAGAAATATAATCATGATTAAAAGCTTGTAATCAATTATATGAACTCATAAAACTTGTTTTTAACTTGTTTTGCGGTCGTTTTGTAGAGGTTTCAGATGAGCAGGTTTAAATGGGCTTACAATGGACCCATTGGAATTTTAACCAAGTTAAAAGTTCATGACTTGAGGTTTCAAATTATAATCGTGTTGAAAATCTCGTAATCAATTATATGAACTCATAAAATTTGATTAAAACCTGTTTTGCAGTCATTTTTGAAGAGGTTTTAACGAGCATGTCTAAATAGGCCTTACAAAGGACTCGTTGGAATTTTAACCTAGTAAAAAGTATAGAAATTTAGGTTTTGAATTATAATCAAGTTTAAAAGCTCGTCATAAATTATATTAACTCATAAAATATTATTCAAACTTGTTTTGCGTTCGCTTTTGTATAGGTTTCAGAGGAGCAGGTCTAAATGGGCCTTACAAAGGACCCGTTGGAATTTTAACCGAGTAAAATGTACAAAAATTGAGATTTTGAATTATAATTGTGTTTAAAAGCTTGTAATCAATTATAAGAACTCCGAAAATTTGATTCAAACTTGTTTTGCGGTCGCTTCTGTAGAGATTTCAGACGAGAAGGTATAAATGGTCCTTACAAAGGACCCGTTGAAATTTTAACTGAGTAAAAATTAAAGAAATTGAGGTTTTGAAATATAATCATGTTGAAAAGCTCGTAATCAAATATATGAACTCATAAAACTTGATTCAAACTTATTTTGAAGTTGTTTTTGTAAGGTTTCAAACGAGCAGGTCTAAATGGGACTTACAATGGACCCGTTGAAATTTTAACCTAGTAAAAAGTTCAAAAATTGAAGTTTCCAATTATAATCATGTTGAAAAGCTTGTAATCAATTATATGAATTGATAAAATTTGATTCAAGCGTGTTTTGTTGTCGTTTTTGAGGAGATTTTAGACGAGTAGGTCTAAATTGGCCTTAGAATGGACCCGTTAGAATTTTAACCGAGTAAAAAGTACAAAATTGATGTTTTGTATTATAATTGTGTTTAAAAGCTCCTAATAAATTATATTAACTCACAAATTTTGATTCAAACTTGTTTTGCAGTAGCTTCTGTAGAGGTTTTAGACGAGAAGGTCTAAATGGGCCTTACAAAGGACCCGTTAGAATTTTAACCGAGTAAAAAGTACAGAAATTGTGTTTTTGAATTATAATAATGTCGAAAAGCTCGTAATCACTTATATGAACTCATAAAATTTGATTCAAACCTTTTTGCAGGTGTTTTTGTAGAGGTTTAAAAGGAAAAGGTACCGATACGGGCTTTGGTACCAATACCGCTCTGATAGTTTGTCTCAATCGAATAGTGTTATACAACCTACAACACTAGGGTACCAATACAGGCTCCTCGTGTACCGGTACCAAAGCCCAAAATGGCTTTCGTAGGCTCGAGAATCACCCCAAAGCCTCAAACTCACAACCAACGACCCCTTAAGATGATCTTGCAAATTATGAGAGTTATTTAGGGTGGTTTGCTAGCATTTTTACATGTAATTAACACCAAAACATGGATTTACCATTTACAAGCATTTTCAAGCATTTAAACACCTAAATCACCAAATCAAGCATACAAGGCATCATCCTTATGATGTGCATGAAACAAAAAAAGTTGGAAGCATACTAACCTTAATCCAAAAGTTGGAAAGGCAGACTTTTGCTCAAATCCTCAGGCCTTCCTATTCCCTTGCTCATTTGAGTGTTCTCCAACCTCTTTCACTACAACCAAATATTGTAAAACGAATTACAACATTGCTAAAAGGGATAAAGATGATATAGCAAGAATTTAACAACAAGAAACGTGGTTAAATCTTCTATTCATATTCATATTCTCTAACCCCCACCAAAACCCATTTTCTTATTTCTTCACCATTGGTGACCTGTAATAGCCTCAACGTATATTTAATGATTAAGCACACATTGAAGATGCTACTAAATTATTTAACTGATTTCTTGACTTGTAATTTTTTTATAAAATAATATTTTCTCGAATTTCGAAGTATTCATAACCTATTTGTATAATGCTAGTTTTGACCCTGAATTGATTTATAAAACATGTTAATCAGTTATTAAAATAAGTATGTAACTCAGGGTGAAAACTAGGTATACTACCTAGGCCCCTTTCTTGAATTTTAAATCTTTACGTGATAAACGATAATTTAAAATTTTACTTTTAAAAACATCTAACGAATAATTTGATACATCCCCACTAAATAATATTATAAATTAGAATGTCTTACTGATTCTTGGCAGATTGCAGCTTGATTAATATGCTTGACTCCTCTTTCGGTAAGTTTCCAATAACCTACATGTGAAACAGCACCCGCTAAGTATTCACTTAGTGAGGCAACTATAATTTAAAGTAAATAATTTCAATGTAAAGAATCATATAAAATAGACTTATCAAATCATTCCTCTGTCATATAATAGTGCAATACATTTCTTGCAAAATGGCAAGTGATTCCAGTACAACTCATATCACATCATAAAACAAGTATAAATATCATGTTCTCAGTATTTATCAGTCATCATGTAATCATTTGCAATATAACTTTCCTTTAGAGATAGACCAAAGTATATAATTATAAGATCACGGTACTCGAGTCACATAAATAAGATACCTGAGTGTCTAACTTGAACTTGTAAATGAGTACGTACTAGAAGACGCTCTTTGCTCCTCAATAAAGCACCTCGTTAAGGCCATTAGCACTATGGGCTTGGATCCCCAGGGTGCACACCAAGGGCTTGGGTCCCCAAGGTGGAAGTGACATCATAGTGCCTAACTTGAACATGACAGATGAGTACATACATTGAGCACGCTCTTTGCTCCTCATTAAAGCACCTCTTTAATGCACTTGGCACCATGGGCTTGGATCCCCAAGGTGCAACACCAAGGGCTTAGGTCCTCAAGGTGGGTGTGACATCTTAGTAGTTACAAAAACATGTAATCATATCATAACTTGTGTGATGCAGCTGCTAAGGACTTTATGGTATGCCAACTATACCATGGACTCTCATAAATAAATTCTTGGGCATTTCATTTCATTATCATTCATGTAAACGAGCAATTCACATCCCATATTTCATCATAATTTTTCATATGTACTTGCCATTACTATATTGTGCATCAATATAAATCATATAAGTCGCTATTAGCAGCTCATACCCAATATCTAAAATTCGATTTATCTTAAATAAATCTTTATGCCATATCAATGTATCACATATACCATTTAATATTTCATGCCATTTGCATAACTTTGATCAACATACTTTTTCATTAATATCAAGGTTGACTCATCGCAAGTTTTCCTTATATCATATATATATAATAGGTAAAGATGTACTCACCTTGGCCACTTAACATGATGCATCACTAAGTCCTAATTCGATCCCTCTTTCATAGTAACTCGAACCTTCTCTGATTCGATAAAGTTTCCTATATTCGAAACACATTTTTCTCACATTTTACCTCAACCTTTAAACCTTTACTAAAATACTTATTTTAGTCCCTAAGGAATTTTTCAAGCTTCAAATAGTTAATTTAAGCTTGATCCTTACATTTTCATCCTTTATACTTTAGGACCAAAACTTTGAAAAGTTTCATTTTTGGTCCCTAAACCTCAAGCCGATTTGTCTTCTTGGTCCCAAAGGAATGTTTTTAATCCAATTAATCCATTTCCTATTTTCCACAAATTTTTATTTACTTTTGCTTAATAGCCGAATTCGTCCCTTATATTCTACAAATTGTCGTTTTGGTCCCTAAGTGAATACAAGCTTCTATTCACTTCAAAATCAACATCTAAATCACTTAAATAAATTTTTCCAACATAATACTCTTCAAATACCTAATTATCACATTTCAACCTTTTGTTCTCTAATTTGTCGAAATAGTCACCAATTTACAATTCAAGGATTCTAGCTTTAAAACTTTGCAATTAGGCCCCCAATCATCAACTATACATCATAATCATCACTTATCATAAAAATCAGATTTTTTCCTCTTCTTATACACCATTGCCGAATTGGTTATCCACTTTTAAGAAATTGTCAAAATGGTCACTAGCTCGAATAATCACCGGTTTAGCATTCTAACTTCATTTTCACGCCTCAAACATCACTAAAAAATACATTTTAAACTCGAAAAATCAGAATTGAACCCCTAGCTTTAACACTTTGTTGAATTAATCCTTTAGGATTTAAATTTAGGGTTTTGATTTCAGGCAACAAATCAAGCTTGCTAGATTACAAACTCATCATCACAAACCCTAATTCAAGGTTGGATCCCTAAACCCTAATCTTCTTCAAGGCTAATAAATTATTTAGGTTTTAAATCCTAATTCAAAAATATGAATTTAACATCATTCTTGCTTGACTTCAACATAAAATCGAACATAGATTCATAAAATCATAAAACCCCCAAATTTGAACATAAACCCTAATTTATTTCTCATATCAAATCTCATCAATCAAGCATGAAATACATGAATAATTTACATCAATATATAGAGATTGAACAGAAGAACAACTTTGTAGTTTGGAAGATTACCTAAAAACCAAGTTCAAGGCTTAAATCGAGCTTGTAAGATTTCCTCTTCTTTCTCCTCTTTCTCCACGGTTTGGGAATGAATTTTTGGATGATAACTCTTCATATATCATATATTTATGCCACTTGTATAAATAAAAATGAATTTTTAATTCATTTTATTCCAATTTACCAAAATATCCCCCAACTGAATTCATATTTACTAGTTTACCATTTTGTTAATTTCTAACTAAACTTATTTGAATTCCAACCAACCACTATTAATCCATTAAAGAAATCTCAAAATTCCTTCCATGTCTCTTTTGGGTGAAAAGACCAAAATACCATTTACCATCAACTTTTTATAAAATTGAAATTCTAGGCAATTTCAGTCAAATAAATTTAATCCAAACATTTAACTCTCAAATATCCAAAAAATAATATGTTATAACTCTTCCAAACTCTATAGAATCATCTTCGAAATTTTAGCTTGATCCGATTTACCGATAAATGCCTAGAATTTTATCGGTTACTAAATAAATTCCTTAATCAAAATAAATCATAGGATTCATCATGAATCGAACTAAAATATTTCCAACACTTGGAAATGAATTTTATAACCTTTCTCTATCATATGGTAAAATTTCATAATTTTTTTCAGTTCGATTCGGGTATCCAAATTCCACTTAAACTTTGACTATGATTTTTCAATAATTGAAATATCGGATCAAACCAGTAATTCCACATTCGCTCCACACCAGTAGGTGCTCTATCTATTTATGAAAGAAAACACCTAACTTTTGGAAAATTACAACTTGGTCCTTCAACTTTTCATATTTCAACTTGTACCATACAAGTTTTGAAAACTTATCATTTTGATCACTAAACTTTAACCTTGAATTCCCATTCTAATTTTCCTTGAATTTTAACCAAATTTTGCGAGTATCATATTTTACTCGTTCTCTATCATATGACACCTTAAAACCTCAGAAATTTCTTTTCTACACTCCACAATTAAGAAAATCCTAACTTTTGCATTTTTGTCATTTTAGTCACTAAGTAAGCTTTTAAGCAATCTTAGCACTAAATGACCCTTAAACAGTATTGTAAATTTTGGGGTATTACAATTCTTTCCCCTTAAGAAAATTCATACTCGAATTTTCAGCACGTACTGGTTCATGTTAACTGATAATCCTGATAGAAAATATACCATTACCTTTTTCTTATTTACTTTTTTTTTATAATCATTAAATGCTCGTAAAGAACTATCTTTCTTCTTTACGAATAATTCTAGAGCTTCTCACAATAGCACATTGGATTGATTATAACTTTAGTCTAACAATTCTTACAGATAAGCTTTCAGCTCTTTTAACTCATTCTAGAAAATTTTCCAGGAATAATATTACTTTTTTGTATCCGAATAATACTACTTTGTGGCATTAGTCCACCCAAAAGCAAACATGATCTCTTAGGAATAATATTACTTTTTTGTATCCGAATATCTTAATATCATTTAATCACAAACTTACAGTTCTACGACTGCCTTTTTACCTTGAAATGTGAAGCCTTATTTGACCTCTAAAATTCGTTGATTGAGAAAATCCGTAACGCCTTACTTTTCTTACTATAATCTTATTCTTTCAATACTAATGAGGAGTAGCTTTAAGTCAAAAAATCAACACATCAGTAATATGACATTCTTGAGGCATGTATTTACTGATAAACTTATAACAAACTTGGTTTAGCATTCAAAATCGGCTAAACTTGTAGCTCTATACCACTAAATGTAACAGCCTTCGCGTATATTTAATGATTAAACACACATTAAAGATGTTACTAAATTATTTAACTGATTTCCTGACTTGTAATTTTTTTATAAAATAATCTTTTCTCGACTTTTGAAGTATTCATAGCCTATTTGTATAATACTAGTTTTTACCCTGAATTAATTTATAAAACATGTTAATCAGTTATTAAAATAAGTATGTAACTCAGGGTGAAAACTAGGTATACTGCCTAGGCCCCTTTCTTGAATTTTAAATCTTTACGTGATAAACGATAATTTAAAATTTTATTTTTAAAAGCATCTAACGAATAAACTGATACATGCCCACTAAAGAATATAATAAATTAGAATGTCTTACTGTTTCTTGGCAGATTGCAGCTTGATTAATATGCTTGACTCCTCTTTTGGTAAGTTTCCAATAACCTACATGTGAAATAGCACACGCTAAGTATTCACTTAGTGAGGCAACTATAATTTAAAGTAAATAATTTCAATGTAAAGAATCATATAAAATAGACTTATCAAATCATTCCTCTGTCATATAACAGTGCAATACATTTTCTGCAAAATGCCAAGTGATTTCAGTACAACTTATATCACATCATAAAACAAGTATAAATATCTTGTTCTCAGTATTTATCAGTCATCATGTAATCATTTGCAATATAACCTTCCTTTAGAGATAGCCCAAAGTATATAATTATGAGATCCCGGTACTCGAGTCACATAAATAAGACAGCTGAGTGTTTAACTTGTACTTGTAAATGAGTACGTACTCGAGGATGCTCTTTGCTCCTCATTAAAGCACCTCGTTAATGCCATTAGCACTATGGGCTTGGATCCCCAGGGTGCACACCAAGGGCTTGGGACCCCCAAGGTGGAAAAATGACACCATAGTGCCTAACTTGAACATGACAAATGAGTACGTACATTGAGGATGCTCTTGCTCCTCATAAAAGCACCTCTTTAGTGCACTTGGCACCATGGGCTTGGATCCCTAGGGTGCAACACCAAGGGCTTGGGTCCCAAGGTGGGTGTGACATCTTAGTAGTTACAAAACATGTAATCATATCATAACTTGTGTGATGCAGCTGCTAAGGACTCTATGGCATGCCAACTATACCATGGACTCTCAAAAATAAATAGTTGGGCATTTCATTTCATTATCATTCATGTAAACGGGCAATTCACATCCCATATTTCATCATAATTTTTCATATGTACTCACCATTACTGTATTATGCATCAATATAAATTATATAAGTCAATATTAGGCAGTTCATACCAAATATATAAAATCTGATTTATCTTATATAAATCTTTATGCCATATCAATGTATCACATATACCATTTAATATTTCATGCCTTTTGCATAACTTTAATCAACTTACATTTTCATTAATATTAAGGTTGACTCATCACAAGTCTTCCTCATATCATATATATAAAATAGGTAAAGATGTACTCACCTTGGCCACTTAACATGATGCCTCACTAAGTCCTAATTCGATCCATTATTTCATAATAACTCAAACCTTCTCTGATTCGATAAAGTTTCTTATATTCGAATCACATTTTTCTCACATTTTACCTTAAACTTTCAAACTTTACTAAAATACTTATTTTAGTCCCTAAGGACTTTTTCAAGCTTCAAATAGTTAATTTAATCTTGCTCCTCACATTTTCATCCTTTACACATTAAGACCTAAATTTTGAAAAGTTCTATTTTTGGTCCCTAAACCTCATGCCAATTTGTCTTCTGGTTCCCCAAAGGAATGTTTTTGATCCAATTAATCCATTTCCTATTTTTCCACAATTTTCCTTTACTTTTGCTTAATAGACGAATTGGTCCCTTGTATTCTACAAATTGTCATTTTGTTCCCTAAGTGAATACAAGCTTTTATTCAATTCAAAATCTAAATCTAAATCTAAATCACTTAAATAAAATTTTTCAACATAGTACTCTTCAAATACCTAATTTTCACATTTCAACCCTTTGTTCTCTAATTTGTTGAAATAGTCACCAGTTTCCAATTCAAGGATTCTAGCTTTAAAACTTTGCAATTAGGCCCCCAATCATCAACTATACATCATAATCATCACTTAACATAAAAACCAGAATTTTTCCTCTTCTTATACACCATTGCCGAATTGGTTATCAACTTTTAAGAAATTGTCAAAATGGTCACTAGCTCGAATAATCACCGTTTAGCATTCTAATTTCATTTTCATGCCTCAAACATCACTAACAAAAAAATATTTTAAAACTCCAAAAATCATAATTGAACCCCTAACTTTAAAACTTTGTTTGAATTAGTCCTTTAACACTTTGATTTTAGAATTAAAATCAAGCTTTAGGATTTAAATTTAGGGTTTTTGATTTAAACCCTAAATTCTTCAAATTAAATTGTTTAGGTTTAAATTAATTCAAAAACATCATCACAAACATTCTTGCTAATTCAAGGTTGGATCCCTAAACCCTAATCTTCTTTCAACACGGTTTGGGAATAAATTATTTAGGTTTTAAATCATATAATTCAAAAAATAAAAATGAATTTAACATCATTTTATGCTTGACTTTAAAAAAAAATCAATTTATAGATTCCATTTTGTAAAATCATAAAATTTGGATTCCAACCAAATTTGAACATAAACCCTAATTTATTTCCTCATATCAAATCTCATCAATCAAGCATGAAATACATGAATAATTTAATCAAACATTTAACAGATTGAAAAAATAATATGAATAACTTTCCAAAGTAGTTTGGAAGATTTTACCTAAAAACCAAATTCAAGGCTTTTAAAATAAATTCCTTAATCAAATAAATCATAGATTTCCCCATCTTCTTATTTCCTCTTTCTCCAACGGTTTGGGAATGAATTTTTTTTTGATGATAACTCTTCATATATCATATATTTATGCCACTTGTATAAATAAAAATGAATTTTTAATTCATTTTATTCCAATTTACCAAAATATCCCCCAACTGAATTCATATTTACTAGTTTACCATTTTGTTAATTTCTAACTAAACTTATTTGAATTCCAACCAACCACTATTAATCCATTAAAGAAATCTCAAAATTCCTTCCATGTCTCTTTTGGGTGAAAAGACCAAAATACCATTTACCGATCAACTTTTTTATAAAATTGAAATTCTAGGCAATTTCAGTCAAATAAATTTAATCCAAACATTTAACTCCACAAATATCCATAATATGTTATAACTCTTCCAAACTCTATAGAATCATCTTCGAAATTTTAGCTTGATCCGATTTACCGATAAATGCCTAGAATTTTATCGGTTACTAAATAAATTCCTTAATCAAAATAAATCATAGGATTCATCATGAATCGAACTAAAATATTTCCAACACTTGGAAATGAATTTTATAACCTTTCTCTATCATATGGTAAAATTTCATAATTTTTTTCAGTTCGATTCGGGTATCCAAATTCCACTTAAACTTTGACTATGATTTTTCAATAATTGAAATATCGGATCAAACCAGTAATTCCACATTCGCTCCACACCAGTAGGTGCTCTATCTATTTATGAAAGAAAACACCTAACTTTTGGAAAATTACAACTTGGTCCTTCAACTTTTCATATTTCAACTTGTACCATACAAGTTTTGAAAACTTATCATTTTGATCACTAAACTTTAACCTTGAATTCCCATTCTAATTTTCCTTGAATTTTAACCAAATTTTGCGAGTATCATATTTTACTCGTTCTCTATCATATGACACCTTAAAACCTCAGAAATTTCTTTTCTACAGTCCACAATTAAGAAAATCCTAACTTTTGCATTTTTGTCATTTTAGTCACTAAGTAAGCTTTTAAGCAATCTTAGCACTAAATGACCCTTAAACAGTATTGTAAATTTTGGGGTATTACAATTCTTCCCCTTAAGAAAATTTGTCCTCGAATTTTCAACATGTACTAGTTCATGTTAACTGATAATCCTGATAGAAAATATATCATTACCTTTTTCTTATTTAATTTTTTTATAATCACTACATGGTCGTAAAGAACTATCTTTCTTCTTTACGAATAATTCTGGAGCTTCTAACAATAGCACATTGGATTGATTATAACTCCAGTCTAACAATTCTTACAGCTAAGCTTTCAACTTTTTTAACTAGTTGTAGAAAATTTTCCAGGTCGCTTATATTGTAAGTACTACTTTGTGGCATTAGTCCACCCAAAAGCAAACATGTTCCCTTAGGAATAATATTACTTCTTCGTATCGGAATATCTTAATATCATTTAATCACAAACTTACAGTTCTACGACTGCCTTTTTACCTTGAAACGTAAGTCCTTATTTGACCTCTAAAATTCGTCGATTGAGAAAATCCGGTAACGTCTTACTTTTCTTACTATAATCTTATTCTTTCTTATACTAATGAGGAGCTGCTTTAAGTCATACAATCAACACATCAGTAATATGACATTCTTGAGGCATGTATTTACTGATAAACTTATAACAAACTTGGTTTAGCATTCAAAATCGGCTAAACTTGTAGCTCTATACCACTAAATGTAACAGCCTTCGCGTATATTTAATGATTAAACACACATTAAAGATGTTACTAAATTATTTAACTGATTTCCTGACTTGTAATTTTTTTATAAAATAATCTTTTCTCGACTTTTGAAGTATTCATAGCCTATTTGTATAATACTAGTTTTTACCCTGAATTAATTTATAAAACATGTTAATCAGTTATTAAAATAAGTATGTAACTCAGGGTGAAAACTAGGTATACTGCCTAGGCCCCTTTCTTGAATTTTAAATCTTTACGTGATAAACGATAATTTAAAATTTTATTTTTAAAAGCATCTAACGAATAAACTGATACATGCCCACTAAAGAATATAATAAATTAGAATGTCTTACTGTTTCTTGGCAGATTGCAGCTTGATTAATATGCTTGACTCCTCTTTTGGTAAGTTTCCAATAACCTACATGTGAAATAGCACACGCTAAGTATTCACTTAGTGAGGCAACTATAATTTAAAGTAAATAATTTCAATGTAAAGAATCATATAAAATAGACTTATCAAATCATTTCTCTGTCATATAACAGTGCAATACATTTACTGCAAAATGGCAAGCGGTTCTAATACAACTTATATCACATCATAAAACAAGTATAAATATCATGTTCTCAGTATTTATCAATCATCATGTAATCATTTGCAATATAACCTTCTTTTAAAAATAGCCCAAAGTATATAATTATGAGATCACGGTACTCGAGTCACATGAATAAGATACCCGAGTGTCTAACTTGAACTTGTAAATGAGTACGTACTCGAGGACGCTCTTTGCTCCTCATTAAAGCACCTCGTTAATGCCATTAGCACTATGGGCTTGGATCCCCAGGGTGCACACCAAGGGCTTGGGTCCCCAAGGTGGAAGTGACACTGTAGTGCCTAACTTGAACATGACAAATGAGTACGTACATTGAGGACGCTCTTTGCTCCTCATTAAAGCACCTCTTTAGTGCACTTGGCACCATGGGCTTGGACCCTTAGGGTGCAACACCAAGTGTGACCCCTTAAACTCGCCTATGCGATACGCCTAGTTTAGGAGGTCACATTCGGGTCACCAGAGCGACCCACAGTAAAAACAGAAAAAAGAACATTTAAAAATACATTGAAAAGTGTAAAATAAAATTCTTTTAAAACCATATTAACATTTCGTTTACACAAAACTAAAATCTAGAAAACATATTATAGACACAATCATAAAATAAAACGTGACATACATGCCCACTAATATACGGGTACCGTACTCTACATGCAACGCCAAAGGAACTCCCAAACTGATGTCCGTCACAGATTCCTTTAACCTGAAATGGTGAAACAAAGTGAGCTTGGAAAAGCTCAGTAATACAGAACTACCAAATGATGCTATATGCACATGCAGGTAATTGGCAGACATAACACTGTCATGATGTTCTAGGAAACAACAGACTCCATTTACGATTCGATATTTCAGTAAAGCGGTATATATTTAAAGATGGCCGAATTATCCATTTACGATTCGATATTTCAATAAAGCGGTATATCTTTGGAAGGTTGCCGGGGCATTACACAATCCGAACGGTATTCTTCAAAAAGTATAAGTACCGTATGGGCATGTGAAGGTTGTCTTTTCTTGATCTTCTGGTGCTATGGCAATTTGATTGTAACCTGAATAACCATAAAGAAAATAATAAAAGGATTTACTTGCAAGACGGTCAAGCATTTGATCAATAAAGGGTAATGGGAAGTGATCTTTCCTAGTGGCTTTGTTTAGCTTTCGATAATCCATACAAACCCTCCAACCGGTCACAGTCCTGGTTGGAATGAGTTCATTGTTTTCATTACTTACCATCGTTATACCTCCCCTTTTCGGTACACATTGTACCAGACTTATCCATGTACTATCAGAGATGAGGTATATGATGTCGGCGTCAAGCCACTTGATGATTTCTTTCATTACAACCCCTTTCATGGCATGATTCAGTCTCTTTTGGGCCTCAATCGAAGGTTTGTGATCATCTTCCAACAAAATCTTGTGCATGCACACTGCCGGGCTAATTTCCTTCAAGTCAGAAATTGTCCACCCTATTTCCTTCTTGTGTAGCATCAACATTTTGATTAGCTTCTTTTCCTGCTCAGGCTATAACTTAGAGGAAATAATTACAGGCAATGTATTATAGGTTCCCAAGTAAGCATATTTTAGTTGCCCTAGCAACTGTTTCAACTCAAGAATCGGTGGTTGTTTAATATAGGGCTTTTCGAGCTTACCTTCCTTACCTGAGTAATCAGTGGTTCAAAGTATGTACCTGGTCGATTGACTAACCAATTTTCCTCTTCTTATTGTTCCTCACCGATCGGTTCTTCATACTCCTCAGGTTCCTCTTGATCGGCAATGTAGTTGCCGAGGTAACTAAAATCCTCGTCGAAGTCAAACTCTACCATGGAATGAAGAAGTTGGCATTCTTTCGGATCATCGGCATGCCTTAGTGTTTGGAACACATTTAGTTTAACTTGCTGGTCATTCACCCTCATTGTGAGTTCTCCCTTTTCAACATAGATCAAGGTTCTCCCTGTCGCTAGGAAGGGTCTCCCGAGAATGATAGCAGCATGTTCATCTGCTTCACAATCCAAAACATAAAATTAGCGGGAAAAATAAAATTATCAACTTTTACCAGTATGTGTTCGATTTTTCCCTCTAGATGTACAATAGGATCTGTCGGCTAGCTGTAGCATAACTGTTGTAGGTCTTGCCTTCCCGATTCCTAGTTTCTGGAAAAACGATTTAGGCATCAAGTTTATGCTTGCTCCAAGGTCACATAATGCTTTCTCGACATAGTGGTTTCCGATAGAACAAGGTATTGTGAAACTTCCGGGATCCTTCAACTTGGGTGGCATGCAATTGTGCAACATGGCCATGCATCCCTCTACTGCGGCAACTATTTCGAACTCTCATAGCCTTGTTCTCTTGGACACAATGTCGTTAAGAAACTTGGCATAGTTCGACATTTGTTCAATCGCCTCAACCAACAGCAAGTTGATGTAGACTTGTTTTAGGATATCAAGAAACTTCTTGAATTGATATTCTTGCTTTTGTCGCCTCAACCTCTGTGGGAATGATGGTGGAAGTCGGATATCATCGATCCTTTCATTGGTCTGCAACCTGATTGATGACATTGCCGAGGCAACTGGAGTTACCGCGGCATTGTCAACTGGGGTTGTCGTGGCGTGCCTATCGTTGGTTACCGAGGCATGCTTATCGCTGGTTACCGAGGCATGCTTATCGCTGGTTACCGCGGCAATTCCTGGTTCAGCATCTGAGGCTTTGCCGTTGAGTTCGTCTTGTTTTTTGTGAAGTTTTGTTTGATGAGCGAGCTTGAGCCTTTTTAAGTTGTTGGCCACTTCTAGTGGTGATCGCCTTACATTGCTCATGGCAAGTTCCTCATGCGACTTCAGTATCGCTAGGTAAACCTCCTTGCGGTCTAGTATTCAGGTTTTGAGCAAATTGTCCAACTTGATTTTCCAATGATTTGATTGTCGCCTCTTGGTTTTGCAATCTCATCTCGGTCCTGTTAATAAAAGCATCAGTTCTTTTTATGAAGTTACTATTCTTAGCCATATAAGATTTAGTTTTCAACATAAAAACATTGAGAGAAATTTCCAAAGAACTAGATGTTGTCAGTTGTTGCTACGGCAACTGTTGCCGTGGCATATTCTGCTAGAATCCCAATGCTTGTGCATTCTGATTGTTCTGGTTTAGAGCATTGTTGGGATTACTCCATGAAAAATTCAGGTGCTTCTTCCGAGCTGGATTATATATGTTGGACATCACATTGTTGTTCCGATTGTAATTCCCCACATAAAAGTTGGATTCCGGATTCTGCATACATTCAGAAGAATCATGGTTACCACCACATAACTCACAAAAGAAATCCATTACCTTGACTTCTTGTGTGTTGTTTGGTTTCTTCATGTTCTGGACCATCTTGGTTAGAGTGGCCAATTGTGCCGAAATTGAGTCTGATGATCCCAGTTCATGTATTGTGGCTTGGCGTCTAACTTCTCCTCTTCTAGCATATGGGAATTGATAATCATTCTTGGCAAGCCTGTTTAGAATTTGCATTGCTTCCTCCAGCAACTTATCTAGGAGTATGTCGTTTGCCGAGGCATCTAGCATCATCCTTGTTGGTGTATTCACAGCGTTGTAAAGCATTGTTACTTGTGTCCACACTGGGAATCCGTGTAGGGGGTATTTGTGTAGAAGTTCTATATATCGCTCCCAAGCCTCGTACATGGATTCATCATCTGCCTGCCGAAAAGAAGTAATTTCGTTACGAAGCTTATCAGTCAAATTTGTAGGATTAAATCGAGCAAGGAAATCATGACAAAGATCAGACCAAGATCCTATTGATCTGGCAGGAATACTATTCAACCATGTTTTCGCCCTATCCCTCAGTGAATAGGGAAATAATCTTAGTCGTAAAACATTGGGGGTGACTCCTTGTATTTTGAATGAATTGCAAATCTCGATGAAAGATTTAAGATGTCGTGCATATTCAGTTGCTGAGCCGCCAAATTGACCAATTGTGTTGATCATATTTAACATTACCAGTTTCAACTCAAAGTGGTCGGCTTCAATTTCAGGTGTGACAACTCCTGGATTAAGTCCTTCAAGATCTTCTTCAATATAGTCTCGAATAGTTTTGTTTCGTGCAAGAATCACTCATCTTCCTGCTGGAACATCTTGATTCATATTGCCGTTTTGATTAGCCATTGCTACTCTTAGCCTTTATCTGAGTCTTTGCAAGGTTCGTTCAATTTCTAGATCAAAGGGATATTCTGGTGTAATTGGTCTCACCCTGGTCATATACCAATGCAAAACCAAAGTTTGTTAGCCTTTTGAATCTTAAACAAGAAAAATAAAAAGTTCAAGAAAATAAAAACAAAGTTGCTATTGCCAATCCCCGGCTACGGAGCCAAAAACTTGTTGCGCGTAATAAGTAATCCGCAATTGTGCAAGTGCACACGTCGCAAGTTATAGTATAAAAGATATCGTCTCCACAGGGATTGGTGCCACTTCAAGAATCTAATCTCTTGCACTGTAAAAAGTAAAAACACAAGTAAGTGATTGTAAGAGTTTTAACTAACAACTAAACTAGCAAGCAAATAAGTAAAATAAGATATAATCAAATGAGAGAGAATATGCCAGGTTATCGTGAGTTGAGGAGTGATAGCCGATTGGATCTTCATGGTAAAAGAGTGAAAGGGCAACTCAGTTGTTGTGGCAACTTGTGCAGCGGGGTTGCCTTGGCAACTAATCGACGGCTGCCTGGGCAACTACTTGGGCGACTTGGCAGTAACTTCAAGGTTCGACGCAGCATTCTTCAATGGTTTCTTCTTATCCCTAAGTCAAAACTCTAGCTATTTGTGCATGCCTTGATAATACATCCCTGCGTGAATCAAGGGTGAACAACAACCAATCTTGCGCTCCTTTTAGCCGTTGAAATCCTTAACTTATTCCTAAGCCGGATTAATCTTCACCATCAATAGATTGAATAAAGACCATACTTATTTGTTTCTTGAATCTAAATCTCCCGATATTAGATAAATAGATGAAGTTACGAGATCCTCTCCCAATTCACTCGCAAACTAGAAGAAAAACCAAGAATGAGTAAACCTTGAATTGAAAGTGAAAACTCTTATTACCTAAACAAAATCCAATTGTTTCTCACAACCATAAAACACAATAACCTTAGCCAAATAGATTTAGTTCATGGCTAGGTTCCAAAGAAACACAAGACAAAGAATTCCTAGCATAAACCTAATTGAACAAGAAAGAAAAAGATGAAGAATGGTTGAAGCCTTGTCGAAATCTATCCTTGCTCTTGTCGAAATCTCCTTCCTCTCTTTGTAGAAATTTCTCTCCTCTCCCCCTTGGAGTTGATGGCTTAGTCCTCAATTTATAGGGCTAGGTCAAAGTCTTTTTGAGGAGGAAGTTAAGTTGGAATTAAATATTTTTAAAGAATATAATTCTTTATTATATTTAAATTCCTTCTAGAACTTCTCATATCTTCTTGGGATTTAATTTCTCTTTAACCTCTTCATGGAAATCAAACTCCTTTAGGATTTAACTTTGCTCCACGTCATCTTGGGCTTATCTAGTCATCAATTTTGACTGCCATATCATCTTATCTCTTATCGACAATTGCCCTGGCAACTCGCTCGGCATCTCCTTCATGCATTGCCCTGGAAACTAGCTCGGCATCTCCTTCATGCATTGCCCTGGCAACTGGTTCCAGCCTTGCTTTGGCAAGTGATTCTGCACACACACACAAAACACACCAAAGCAGTATCTTTTTCCACAAAATTAAGCAAAATATGAAATCAAGCTTGTCCACCAAGGAAATCATGCAAACATGCATGAATAGCTAATAATGCAACTAATATGAGCCTAAGTCTAGCAATAATATGAATAAAAAAGGGTGATAAAAATAGTACTTTTGAAAACTTAACAGCAACCAAGCCCACACTCCAAGAAGAGAGTACCAAGGACGCCAATACTATTGAAGGATCTTACGGCCAAAAGAAATACAATCCATACTCAAATACATACAATCCGGGCTGGAAAGACCATCCAAATTTGAGCTATGGGCAAAAAGAACAATCACAAAAAGGTTATGTGCAACCATCTTCATCGAAAAAACCACCCTTGGAGGATGTCGTATGCAAACTTGCCCACAACCTCGAGCAATCCCAAAAAGAGACGAGGTCAAGTATTAAAAACCTTGAAACATAAGTAAGTCAAATTGTCTCATCTCTTAGTCAATCTGAATCTAAAGGTAAGTTACCTTCTCAAACTATTGTGAATCCGAAACAAAACGTGAATGCAATTACTTTGAGAAGTGGCAAGAATTTGCAGGATTCGTCACCCAAGGAGGACGCCGAAAAGAAAAAAGGGAAAGCTAGCAAACCAACAAAATTTTGGCAAACCCCTTTTTCCGATAAGGATAAAAAATTACACAAGCCTGAACAAGAGAAGGGAGATGTTGACACAAGCAAGGTAACTCAGCCTATCGTTGTTCAACTGCCTTTTCCTCAAAGGTTCTCAAAGACCAAGAAAGAGGAGCAAGAAAAGGAGATTCTTGAGACATTCCGAAAAGTCAAGGTAAATATTCCATTGATTGATGCTATAAAACAAATCCCTTGCTATGCAAATTTCTCAAAGAATTATGCACGAACAAGAGGAAGTTGAATGGTAACGAAAAGGTAAGAATGGGTATGTCGTACTTAAACGAAAACTCCTTGAAAAATACAAATATCCAGGTATGTTCACTATCCCTTGTCAAATCGGAAGCATTAAGATTGAAAAGGCCATGCTAAATTTAGGAGCATATATTAATGTTATGTCATATTCTATATATTGTGCTGACAATATGGGTCCTCTTAAAGATATATGTGCAATCATACAGCTTGCCGATAGGTCGAATATCTATCCATAAGGAGTTTTGGAAGATGTTTTGGTGCAAGTCAATAGACTTGTATTTCCCATTGATTTTTATGTTTTAGATATGAAGGAAAATGATTCGTCTAGTCTTAATTTGATTTTGTTAGGAAGACCATTCTTGAAAACATCTAGAACAAATATTAATGTGCATGATGGGATACTTACCATGGAATTTGATGGCAAAGTCATAAAATTCAATATTCATGATGCCATAAAATACAATGAAGATGCATGTTCATTGTTTGCTTTAGATCTTACTAACTCTCCAATGCAGGAAACCATCAAAGAACTTGATTGTGATACGACCCAAGAATACCTCTAAGCACTCAAGGACATCATACCGTGGTATGCCGACATCGCAAATTACCTAGTGACAGGACGTTACCACATCACTTGTCTAGGGTAGAAAAAGACAAAATAAAAAGCGATGCCAAATATTACATATGGGACGATCCATACCTATGAAAGATAGGGGCTGATCAAATAATCTGCATATACGTACACCAATATGAGGCTCATCCAATCCTCCAATTTTGCCACACCGACAATTGTGGATGACACTTCGCTTCAAAGATGATGGCTCACACGGTACTAGAGAGTGGATTTTATTGGCCCACTTTATTCCAAGATACATACATGTTCTGTAAATCTTGTGAGAAATGCCAAAGGACAGGTAATGTAGGACGCCGAAATCAAATGCCACAAACACAAGTTTTATTCTGTGAAATCTTTGATGTTTGGAGCATAGATTTTATGGGTCCTTTTTCTTCTTCATTCAATAATACCTTTATACTTTTGGTCGTCGATTATGTATTGAAGTGGTAGAAGCTAGAGCTACCCGAACTGATGATTCAAAAGTTGTTGTCGATTTTGTCAGGACTAATATCTTTTACAGGTTTGGGACACCCAAGGCCATCATAAGCGATCAAGGGACACATTTTTGCAACAAAATCGTGAAGAACTTACTAAAAAAGTACAACATGGTACACCGAGTCTCGACCGCATATCATCCTTAAACCAACAGTCAAGCTGAAGTCTCTAATAGAGAAATCAAGTCCATATTAGAAAAAAACCATCAAACCCATACGTCGAGATTGGAGTCTACGTCTCAATGATGCTTTATGGGCATATCGGACAGCCTATAAAGCTCCTATAGGAATGTCCCCTTACCGGATTGTCTACGGAAAAGCATGTCATCTACCTGTTGAATTGGAACATCAAGCTATTGGGCGGTCAAGCGATTCAACATGAAGATCGATGAAGCCGGTGAACATAGGAAGTTACAATTACAATAACTTAAAGAAATTGGATATGATGCCTACAATAATGCAACTATCTACAAGGAGAAAACAAAGACCTTCCATGATCAAATGCTTCCTAGAAAAAATTCAAAATTGGGCAAAAAAATTTACTTTACAAATCTCGATTGAAATTATTTTCAGGAAAGTTAAAATCTAAGTGGGAAGGACCTTTTGTTATCACTAACATATTTGCTAATAGTGCAGTTGAGATACAATACGTGCACACCAACAAGATCTTGAAGGTAAACGGACATCAATTGAAACCATTTTATGAAGGATTCGCTGAGAGGAATGAAGAAATGACCGAGTTGGAAGAACCGCACTATAAAGATTAAAGGGAGTTACGTCTAGCCAAAGACGTTAAAGAAAGACGCTTCTTGGGAGGCAACCCATGATTTTTATTATTATTATGTCCTTAGTTTAAGTTTTTATATATTTTAATTTCATTAAGTAATGCAATTTTTATTTCTTAGGTACAGAGGACAAAAACACTCTGGAAATAAGGCGTGCCCACGCCCGTTAAAACTAAACCAGACATAAACACTTGAAGAATAAGGCGTGCACACGCTGCAAAAATTTCATGAAAATTTTTGAGGGAATTTTTACCACGGTGGAAAAGCAAAAATTGGTGAAAAACATTGGTCCCCTTCCTACAAGATAGGTGCCAAAAATTTGGAAAAATGAGGGAAATGATCTTCCTAACAGCAAAGGAAATCTCACCAAGAAATCATTCAAGCATGCCAAGAACAAAGAGTCAAGCAAGGAGGGATGGAGGAAGATACCTCAAACAGCCTCCATCGGTCGAAGAGTAGCTCGAGCAGCCGTCGTTTCGCGCCTCCTCCTCCCACACTCGCAACCGCTACCGCACGCAGCCCCTTCCAATCAATGTTGCCCATGTCGACAACCTTACATTCACGTCAACGAAACACAAGAAAAGGTTAGCTGGCATACAAAAAAGAACCATCCAAGGTTGTAAGTACATTCATCGTGAAACTCTTTCTAGGCTTGGATTGTTAGAGAAGGTAAGAAACTACTTTCATGCAATTGGTTGGATGAACTACATGACTATTACCTTTCTGATTTATGCCGAATTGTTATGGGAATTTTATGCTACCTTTGAGTTTAAGGATGAAGGGTGTGTTGATTTAAATGCTCCTAATGTTATTAAATTTCGATTGATGAACAAACAATTTTCTTTACCTATTACGGAATTTAATCTTGCCATGGGCTTTATTTCTAACGACTATGCACTATCTAATGACTATGTATCGAGCTTGTGTGACTATAGTATAGATTTCAAGCCCACAATCCTCTTCTAAGAATGGTCGACGAGCACCTCGGGGTATAACCCAAGCCACTCGAAATATCATGAACTCAAAAATCTGGCACTAAAATACATCCATCGATTTCTAGCATATTCATTCTCTGGTAGAGTGAACTCGGCAAGCATATTAAAAAAAGTCAAATTTTTCTTCCTTTGGTGCATGGTAAAGGGGAGAAAAGTAAACCCCGGTTATTGGTTCGCGCAACAACTTGCTGCCATAGAAAATTAGAAAAGTAAGCCCTTGATCCTTGGTTCTTAAATTTGTCATTTAGCTTTCAAAGACGGCTTGCTTGCCGCAAATACTAACTTGCAGGTAGTGAGACAAATGGAACCAATCGACATCAATTGCTTACAAACAATGAAGATGCTAGATAAGGATGCAAGGGGGAACTTTGTCATGAAGTCGCCTTATGGAACCATGGTGAAGCCTCCTCTTCGCAAGCCATCACCGTCGAGCAACGTCTAGCTTGCTTGGAATATCGGATGCAACGAGTAGAGGCAAACCAAAGGGTATTCTTGCGAGCACGTGGAGTTTGACCCTCCACACCCATACACTCTCTAAACCGATGCATGTCGCATGAGGGAGCACTCTTCTCCCTTAACTTTTTATTTACATACTTTTATTTTCTGCATGTAGGTTAGGGAACATTGACGACAATGTTAGGTTTAAGTGTGGGGGGTTAATTTTATGTGCTGAATTTGTGCTAGAACCATGGGATTTAATTATGTGAAATTGCATGCCTCTTGATGAATTTGAGTATTACTTTCACATGAAAATTTTTCTTGAACTTAACATGTGGAATTTTTTAAGAAAAATGGATCCCTAGGTAAATATGAGATTGATATGAGAAGTAAAATAGGATTGATAAGATCTTGTTAGACTTGCAAATCGTTTCTCATATTAATTGATTTGATAGTCGGGTGGATAAAAATTGGACACAACAAACCACTTTGTGAGACTTGAACCTTAACAAGCATATATCTTTGTGCTTTATATTTTTCTTCATTGAGTGATTGTCAAGCATGATTAGATTACTTTTAGAACTTGTGATATTATGCACGTTGAGACCACATATGATCAAATTACTTGAGATGATTAAGGCACCTATGTAACACCCTTACTAGTATTTATTACCCAATACTAGTATAGAGTGTCACATGATGTTTAAACCGCATTTTATGCTATTCATACAAGTCAAAAATGACAATTTTGAAATTTTCCTTTTTAATCACGTAAAATTTATTTCCAATTTTTAATCCATCAAATAGACCCCGATTTCATGCAGCAACTTGGCAATTTATAACTATACTTTATGATTAACAAAACTGCCTAAAATAAAAATCATTTTGATTACTCTAAAATTTCATTTTCATAACATTACCCGATTTTCATTACCCGATTTTCATTAAACTAGCATCAAGTCTAACAAAGTCCAATATCGTATACTAACCACTTATGTAGATGTTAATATTACAATCCACATCTAGACTAGTTTAAAAGAGCTAATATTCATTCATACATGCCAACTAGACTTTATTTACTAACAAGACTTGACAATTGTCATTCCATCACCATCTAACTAAATCTAGTTAGAATTCAACCAAATGTAATAAAATATTCATAAAATAATATTTTATGAATTTTCCATAATCCTTAGAACTGTCTTTAAAATTTCAATTCGAACTGATTCCCCTTTTTATCAGTCTCAACTATTGACATGAGACCTTCCCATAAGGTCACCCATCCTAATGCTACTCTAGCTTGAGCACACTTAACTTTTCAGTTCAATCCAATTTCGAATAATATAAGCCTCGTATGAAAAATCTGGGTAACATAGAAATACCACTCTTGGGGTGTAAACTATCCATTTACGGGGTTAAATTACGTAACTTTTTAAAATTACACTTTGGTCCCTAAACTTTTCCAAAGTTCACACTTTAACCCCTAAACTTTCAAAAATTACATTTTGGTCACTAATCCAAAAATTGGGATATTGCAACCTAGGTATGAAACTTGAGCCAAAAAGCCTACCTTGGTAAATATGACCATTAGAGAACCACTTTTGAGCCTAAGCCTTTTGTTTGGAAATAACCACATTACAAACCTAATTCTTTTTTGTTGATTTCCCTAATTTGCACCCGAAATTGAAGAACTACATACATTTCATACTAAAAAAGGAGAAAAATCAAGAAAAAGAAAAAGAAAAGGGAGAAAATCTTGAAAAACAAGGAACATAAATCAAAAAGAAAATTGCCTTGCTTGTTCAAAAAGAAAATTTAAAAGAAAAGATAAGAAGTGTGAAAAAGATTGAATCCTTGTTTTTCCCAAAATTAAATTTGTGCAAAAGCTTGATACAAAAAAAAGGAGTGTTAAGTTCTTCGATTCAAAAAGCCTAAAAGTCTTTCTCATCACACCTTGCCCTATGCCTCGTTACAAACAAATTCAAAAACCTTTTGATCTTGTAATTCAATCCAACTAGTGGTGGAGATGTAATAGATTTGCAAGCCTATGGTAAGTATCTTTTCATGCTTTGACTTGAGTGTTGTTGACCTTTAAACACTTTGAACGATATTGAGTGAATCTTTTGTAAGGGTGTTTTATTTTATTCCATCTTGACTTCATGATAATTAATTGGGATATTATTTGCTTGTGCTAATTTGCAAATTATGATTTATTACTTCTCTTATCCTTTCTTCGTTACCAAAAGGACCCTAGATCTTGAATTTCAATATGCTTGAGGATAAGCGTAATCTAAGTGTGGGGGTATATGATAAGTCATTAATTTGCATGTATTTCATATACTAAATCTTATGTTTTAGCACATTATTCTATATTAAAGCCTTAATCCGTTCCTATCTGGTTTTCCAGGTGTTTTTGGGCCTTAACGACGTTTTATACGTAAAAGCTGAGTTTTAACACCATTTTGGCATCATTGGGAAATCCTTCGCGCAAAACCAGTAGCACTCACAAAATAAGGCATGGGCACGGCGCAAGACAGACTTTTTGACTTGGAGGACAAGCAACCCTACTACAAGTAGACTTATACTTTTACCATAATTAGAGTTGTTTAGGATTGTTGCATTTAATGTAAAGCCTTTCCCTTTATTTTTCTCTATAAATAGAGATCAAAGGGTGAAGAGAAATCAATCCGAAGTAGCCGAAACCCTCTCCATCTTCTTGTGTCGCCGCCAACCACCATGAGTGGCTAACTCCCCTTTTTCTAGTTAAGTGTTGTTACAAGGATATTATTTCAAGTTTTTGGTGAGATTTCTTGTTCCCAAATTATCTTCATCTTTATTCAAGTATTTTCATATCTTTTGTGCTTCATCTTCATGTGTATGTTTGGTTAAATATATGCTACAACCAATTCAATGGTATTTGATACAAGTGGTAAAGAAATTCGGGTTCAATTTCTAAAGGTATGAATTCATGTTCTTAATAAGTTAACGGGTTCGTGCTTAGGAATAATATGCGCTTTGGGTCTCTTGAGATCATTAATACTATTTGATAGATTGTAATTCTTTAGTGGTATCTAGGAATTTAATCTTGATAATAAGAGTTAATCTTTTAATGGTATTTAATTGATTATCTAACTTAGAAGAGATTGGGTTATTTGGTGGTATTCATCTAATCTAAAACCAAGCTATTTGAAGTTGATGTTGATTTATCTTTTGTGGGTCAATGATCTAAATTCTTGATTTAATATTCCAAGTTCTACCTTGACTAGAGTTCCAATTTATATTGAATTCTTCCCTACTTCAATTACTTTCTTCAATTCAAACCACAAACTTCCCCCTTTACTTAAATTGCTTTACTTGTAAAATTAATTTCTTAACCGCTCTCTGTAGGATCGACCCTACTTGCCGCTACTACAAATCCAAATAACAAGTAGGTATTATGTTTTTTGATGGATTTGACACCCATCATCTTATAAAAATGCCAAGGAAGTATGGGACAAACTTGAAGTCACATATGAAGGTAGAAATGAGGTAAAGGAAACCAAGATTGGACTTTTCAACCTCAACTATAAGAACTTCAAGATGGACCCAAAAGAATATATCAAAGTTATGCTCGATCAGTTCTCAACCATAGTCAATGAGCTTAAAGGATTTGGAGAGATGATTTTGGAGGGCAAGCTTGTGAGGAAGTTGATTTACTCACTTCCTGGCTTATGGGATTCTAATAAGACCTTTATCATAGAAGTAAAGAATTTAAAAGAGCTCAAGCTTGATGAGCTTATGGGATCTTTGCTCACCCATGAGATGATGATGTCCAAGGGGAAAAAGAAGATAGAATAGCACATAATTGAATTGAATATTGCTCTTAAATCCTCCTCAAGAATTTAAGAAGAATCAAGTGAAGAGGATAGTGAAGATGAAGAATAAAAGATGGCCAAGCTCTTCAAGAAATTCACCCGATTCATGAAGCAAGAAAAGGAAGAATCAAGACATGAATTGAGAATGAAGAGAATGGATCCCATCATATGCTTTGAGTGTAAGAAGTCAGGGTACACCAAGTATGATTACCCTCGTTTCAAGAAGAATATATCAAGCCATAAGAAGAAGGCATTTGTGGCTACATGGAGTTATGAGGAAGACTCCACCGATGATGATGAAGTAGCTAACCTATGTCTCATGTCCGTACAAGATAAAGAGGTAACTTCTAACTCATCTAATTTAAATTCTTATACGTTTGATGAATTACAAGAAGCCTATGATGATTTGGTTTTGAAATTTAAGGCTTCATTTTCTAAAAACAAAAAGTTGATTTCAAAGTTGAAAATTGAAAATAAATTGCTTTCTAAAACCAATTTGGAACTTGAAGCAAGGTTTAAAGATTTTGAACAAAAGAACCTTGATTTACAAAACTTGTTTCTAAAAGTTTAAGAGGATCATCAAAGGGAAATTGACGACCTTAAAAAGAATTTGTTCAACAAAAATTTTCAAAGAAATGAAAATGGAGTTAGCTCCAAAAAAATTTTTGGTAAAACAAATTTTTATGTTAGACAATCTAGTTCCCCTAGATTTATAAATGAAAAATATGTTAAAAACATTTGGGTCACAAAAGGACTCATCGTTTCAAAGAAAATTTATGAAATTGAAAAATGGATTCCTAAGGGGGCTAAAATTTTTGGGACTAACGCCATTGCATCCAAAGCAATTTGGATATCAAAAATTACTTGATTGTCTTTTGTAGGTGTGCTTGAGCCATTGATGAACAAAGTTGAAATTTTGGAAGCTCATGACACACAAATGAGGAATGACACTTGAAGAAGGAAAGCTTAACATCCTACCTTGGTTCAAGTGGTAAAATTTATTTTTCATGTAATTTGCTTGATCATGCCTATATTGTTTGATTTTAATGATGATCTAAGAATTTTTGTATGACTCCATGTTGTGCCTAATTGCATATAGTTAGAGGGAGTCTCAATTGCATGAGTTACATGTTTTTGGACTAATATGTCTATCTTTATGTTTTTGGCCTTAAACTTGTAATGTTTGGTTGAATTTGGTGAAATTCATGCCTGATTTAATTTAAATGTGTTATTTTGAAAAGCATGTTGTTAATGGTAGCTACCATGCCTTGCTCTCTCTAACTTACAAGCAACGTTTCTACAGAGGCAATAAAATCAGCATTCCCCTTTCAAAAATGAGTGAATTTACCCATCTACCCCTCATCATCCTCATATTTACTCACCCATATAAGGCCTCTAGCCCAACAACAAAAAGAAAGCCCACCAAGGCTCTCTTAACACCCAATGGGCCTAAAATCTCAACCCAACACGCAACGTCTACCGATCGGGTGAATCGACCCACGAATTTCAAAATCCCAATCGTTACAGTAGAGGCCTCAGACAAGGTGATCCTTTGCCCTGTTGCTTTTTCTTCTTATATCTAATTTGTTATCTTGGCTCATTAAAAATGAGCAAACCAATCTCTCTTTCTCAGGGTTTCGGATTGGTAGAAGGTGTCCAATTATCAATTATCTTATGTTTGTGGATGATTGTATTCTTTTTACAAAGGCATATTAGAGTAATTGTGAGTCCGATAAACGGATCCTTAATGACTTCCAAATTGCCGTCGGACAAACTGTGAACCTAAACAAGTCATCAGTGTTTTTCTCTCCTAATATAAGTTCGAGCTTAAAGTCCACTCTTACTGAGACTCTAGGTTTTTGTTCTATGGAAGAAGGGAGTAAATATCTTGGACTCCCTTCAATTTGGGGTAGAGGGAAGAAAGAAGTCCTTGGCTTTATTAGTAAAAGGGTCTGGAATAAACTTCGAGTTGGAAAGCAAACTTCTTGTCACAGGCTTGGAAAGAAATGTTGAATAAAGCGATTGCCACAATCATGCGCTCTTATGTTATGCAATGCTTTCTTTTTCCATCTACTTTCTGCAATGATCTTTGCTCCCTCATTGGTCGATTTTGGCGGAATGGCTCGAAAGAAAACAAAAGAGGTATTCATTGGCTAAATTGGAACAAGCTCTCTAAGGCTAAAGATCAGGGGGACTTGGATTTAGAGACATGAAAACTTTCAGCAAAGCTTTTCTGGCTAAACTTTCTTGGAGAATAATCAAGAATCTTGATTCTCTTGTGGCAAGGGTTTTGAGAGGATTTTACTTTCCGAATGGAAAAATCTTCTCGGCTCCCAAATGTCAGAATCCAACATGGGCATAGAGCAGTATCAAAGATGGTGTGAATACTATTCTAAAAATTTCTCTATAGAGAATTGGTAATGGTCGAAATATTTCTATAAGGGAAGACCGATGGATTCCAAAAGCTCATTCATTATATTTATCTTCTTTACTTCCACCTTTTTGTTAGGATTATATAGTGTCCAGTCTTATTGACGAGGTGAAACGGGAATAGAAAGTTGAAAAACTTCTCTATTTTTTCCGATACTGAGGTAGAGACAATTTGTTCTATCCCAATCGGTGGTCCTAATATCAAAGATGATATGATTTGGTTCGACACTAAAAATGGCGATTACACAGTCAAATCCAGATATCATGCTATCTTTAGTTCTGCTGAACAATGCTCTTGGCCAAATTCTAGCAATGATCTGACCGACCCTCGACTCTGTTCTTTGGAAATCCATTTGGGGTCTAAACGTTTCGCCAAAGATCAAGAATTTCCTTTGGAAAGCATTTTACAACTTACTTCCTACAAATTGAAATCTTAAATCTCGAATGAAAGGATATGGTTTTGCATGCTCTAAATGCCCTCGCTCTGGGGAGGATGATGAGAGTATCGAGCACTTTTCTTTTTTTGCCCTTCTGTCCAAGCAATTTGGCGAACCTCTGGGTTCAGTTACTCTCTTAATAAGGTTGGTTTCCCGGGATTCTTTCAATGGTGGAGTAAGCTTTTTAAGCTTCGAGAGAGGGGAAACTTTTCTGAGGGATTGAAGCTCATCGCTTTCCTGTGCTGACATATTTGGAAATCTCGAAATGGACTCATCTTTTCAGGTTTCCTCAACTCACCTTTCGAAGTTTGGTTCAAAGTGAAAGCTGTGTTTGGCGAGTTCAGTTACAATACCCAGCCGGAGCATTTTATTTCTGCCCCGCGTCCATCTTCTGATCCAGTGGTCTCCTCTTGAACCAGGCTTTGTTGAAGTCAATTGCAATGCATATTTTAACTCAATATGGGAAAAGCAAGTGCTGCTGTCATTATTCAAGGCAAGATGGGACACATTTTAGGAGGTAACTCCTTCTCCTCTTCTGCCAGCCCTATTGCGATTGCTGAGGCCATTACGGTTTGACCCGATACGTTTTTTGCCATTGAAGTAGGCTACTGTAAGGTTGTCATGGAATCTGACAGTGCTGGTGTTATCTTCCTATTTAATTCTAAAATGCTAATTGCATGGGAGTTAGCTGTAATCGAAGAAGATATTTTTGGAATTTCTTCCTCCTTTCCTTATTTTTTCTTTTCTGCTGTTAAGCGTGTCTGTAATCGAGCTACGTATTGGATTGCCAAAGCAGTTCAATCTAGGTCCTGCCCCCATAGTTGGAAGTCGGTTATTCCTCATTGTTTGTGGCCCCTGTTGTAATCTTTTCTGATCTATGATATTTCTTTGTTGTACAGAATCCGATGGTTTAGCTAATTGAGTCAGTGTCGTCTCAGAAGGGGATAAGATAGAGCTCCCGCTTAGGATCTTTATTTTCTACCTTTACAACTTCGATGATTTCTCGAGTGTCAATTTTGTAAATTAATGATTGTCCCTTATTGTTTTAATTGTATCTAAGATATTTTTTTAACAAAATAATATTTTTGACAAAATTTAATTATATTTTTATGATTTATTAATAAAATATTAAATTAATTATTCAAAATAATTACATATATTTTATATATAGTGGTAATTTTAAAATTTTCGCTCATAGTTTAAAAAATATCTGAGACAATTCTAAATCGAGACATTGGTTTGAGATATATGAATTATCTTTACGGGCCATATCGATGCTCTTGACATCATTCTTGGTCTGCTGCATGTATTTATTGTTAATTTTATGGTCAAAGTCAAATCTGCAGTTGTTAGCAAAGTGATCAACGTGGGCGGCCTTGAATCTATTCGCCTCCACTACCGGAGGACGGCGGTTCCCGTCTTAAACAAATCCTTGAAGGGGACAAAAAGAAAGCAATCTTTTGGTTAGTATCAAGCCTAGAAGATAAAGGCATTTATCGAATTTTAAACTATCAAATTAAGTATTACTGAGTTGGCAGCACTTGGAACAACAACTTGCCTTAATTTTGTTTTCAAGTAATAAACAAATATAAACACAATTCTAATTACATATTGTATAGCTAATCATTACTTATAAAATATTAGTAACTTTTTACTTATTGAGCCTAGAGGTGAGTAAAATTCAAGACTCGAAAAAATTGACAAGAAAAAACTCGATTTGTTTTAACTTGACATGATTCAAAATTTTATAAGCTTGACTCGAAAAAATTTTAAATAAAGTTTTAGTTGTAAAATGAAAATTTAAATAATTTGAAATTTTTAGTAATTAAAGAACTAATTTTTAAGTTCAAGTCACGTCCCTCAATTATGCATGTTATATATATACACAACATGTGAAGAAATGTATATGTGCATTTTCGGATTAGATATTCTAATATCCGAATATCAGAAGTTATAACTTATTGTTTTTGAATTTAGTGGTCATATCTATGAAACTTCGAATGTAACAAGTAACAAATTATTGATTATAATAAGATTTGTATCTGTAGAAATTTCAATTTTTCATATATAAAAGTAAAATATCGAATATGATAAGATTCATATCCATAAAAATTTTAAATTTTCAGATTTTCATATATTGCGATATCTCATCTGAATGTCAAATAACTATCCATATTCAATCTAAAATTTCAAATATACCATCTAAATTATCTAAAAATAAAAATATATCAAATATCTAAATTTTAAAATTGGATCAACATATAAACGGATGGGATTTTTTTCACACGCCTACTACATGATATTATAGGGTTGACAATTTCGATGTTAATGGCATCCAAATGTCCAAATACTAGAGTATCCACGTGTAAGGGTTGCGAATTTTATATCACAAAAACCGAGGCCACAAACTTTTTCGTTATTGGCAAAACTAAAGGCAATACTTTCCCATTGTTTTATATGTCACAACTATAAATAATATTACTACTTCAGTTGTATTAAAAAATAATATTAATTTAGTTGATGAAATATTGATTGAATCCGTAAAAATGAGATTAGAAAGTTTTGTATTTGTTCGTTTTAATTTTTTTGTCGTATGTTGATTTTTTATGAAATTTTAGGAGGAAATTTATATAAGATATATTATATAAAATAATTTAAATTATAAGTTTATAATCGGAAGTTAATTTTTATTTTTGTTAAAAAATTAAAAAAAATAAAAAAAAATTATATGTGTCTTATAAAAATTGATGAGTTTTTAAAGTGGTAATTTTAATGAATAATTTTAAAATGGCCTATCTTCAATTAATAATTTAGGATATCACATATAGGTTATGACCTGAATTAGATCGATTCTTTTTTGAATTTCTATACGTACAATTCCCTCGACACCAGATGATAGTCTTATATTTTTTGTACATAATTTTTTATACTGTCTCTTATTTTTTTTATCTTCTTGTAGACCCTCGGAATAATTTTTGGGTTGTGCAAACCAAAGAGACTGATGACTTTGGGTTGTGCCAAGTCTGAAACCGAGTGGATTAATTTTTTGTCCCATAATCATCCACTACTATAAACGGAAATTAATTCGAACTCCCACATGATGAAAAAAGTTAAAGGTCTCGAGAAGAAAATGATCTTATTTGACCACTGTATATTGCTAGTATCAGGAAATGAAATAATCATGAATCTCGAGTAACTGGCCAAGTCGCCAAAGTGACTAAAATGGTGATAAATCCTGTAAGTAAAATGAGCCATATAGAAAGTTTATCTATTGACAATTTTACTGGCAAACGAAATATATTTAAATTTTCTATTAGGTATGAATATCATATATTTGAATTTGATGTGAGTCTAAATATATTTTGATATCAGTCTATTTGTGTGTGAATTATAATGTTTGATTTTAATTATAATCATATAAATATATTTATTGTAATTTTTTTTATAATCCATGATTTATTATATTTAAATAAAGCAATATATTACTACAATATTTATAAATAATACCTAGAAAATGAACATTTGCAAATAAATTTCTATGTAAATAGTTAATTTTTAATCTATACATAATTGTCTATTAACAACATCGATACTCTAGAAAGTAGCATTTTCCAACAATTCATTGTAATTTTATTTGTACAATTCATTATGATTATAATCATATCATATGTATTGTTTATTATTGCAATTAATTTCATAAAACAATCATTATCAGCTGATTTGCAGCAACTTCCACACATAAATTTGACAACTTGAATGAGCTTGGCAACTAGAAGAAAAGAATAGTGACAGGTAAAGTACGATTATTACAGAAGCAAAATGCTGGCTTTGTTTACATTTAGAGGGAGGGAATCTGAACGAGACGAAATTAGACATGATCTAGAATCTTCCTGCTGATATTCTAAAATCATTTAAAACTAGTTTATGCCGTTGCCATTTTAAAATCTGCGATGGAATCTTACAACTTAATTTAATATTACATTAAAAAAATAATCCAATATCAAATTCAAATCTAATATCAATTAAAATTAAAAAGATAGGTACATTGTAAATCTAATATAAGTTCATAAAAGAAGTATATAGATTTTCCATAAGATCATCTAACAGTTGGTAAAAATTAAAGGTATAATTTATTTCACATGGAAATAAATCATCTAATTATATATTATTAATGAACCTAATAATTGTCCCAGTCAAAAAGTGGACAATATTCATGTTAAGAGACATGTTTTGTTTATAAGGTGTATACGCATTTATTAATCTCACTCACCAGGATATAGGAGTATTTACTTCATCTCTAAATTATTAGCCATATAAAAGAAGGTTTGGGTTCCTGAAGAAAAACAACAAATGATAAAGGTTTTAAGTACAGAAATCAAAGAGTTTTATCTGCAACAATATAATGATTAAAACCCTAGCTTGAAAGAATATATGGATTTTATATTTTTATATACCTTCTCACATGCAATTTTAATATCAACATTGTATTTAAAAAGTAGGAAAACAAAGCATAACATATATATAAATATATATGGACCGATTAGTAAAGAGTTGCTTGTAAGTTGGAGAGAGCAAGGAGAGGCAGCTACCATGTGATGAAACTCCATGATTGTTTGGAAAGAAAGGGAAGTATCGAGAGATAAGGAAGTTGGGTCATCATTGTTTTGTTTTTGGTGACTTTCCTTCTTTAAATCAGCTTCACATGAAGAGATCAGACCAGACTTATGTGGAAGAAGATTAAAAGAGACAGAGATTTGGCATTGAATAATCCTCAACTGAGGGTTAAGATCTAAAAAGACATGTCTATGACTTCTGCTTCATCATTGTCCCAAGGGGGAAAAAAGGGTTTGTTGGTTTCTCATAAATGGACAAACAGATAACAGTGGGGGGAGAAGAGTTTTATCAGCTGTGCCTGTGTGTGAAATTTGGAGATATTTGTTTGATACAGCAACGGGTCAAGACTCAAGACCGCAGCAGTACAGGCATGTTAGAAACTTCTACAGCAAATGACTTAAATCAATGGCTCACCCTCACTCTACTTGAAGCCCGGAGTTAAAACATTTACCATGATTTTATTTTAGGCAGTCAAAAAATCTTATAAATAATTATTTTAGCCCTTATTCTTTTTTTATAAAGTAATTTTAAACTCAACGTTTTATTTTGGGTCAAAATGACCCTTTTATTAATGAAAACTATCAGTCAACTAATAATAAACAACTTAAAATGACTTGACAAAATGACATGTCATCAAAAAAATAATTGTATATTTTATAAATTATTTTTTGACTAATGTGTAATTATATATATAAAGTTAACATATTTATCTATATGATACTTTTATATCAGTGTACACTGTCATGTAAGTTTGTCACGTCATTCCAAGCCATTTAATGTTAGTTGACTAATAGTTTTCATCCACGAAAAAATCATTTTAACTCAAAATAAAACGTTGAGGATAAAATACTTCAAGAAAAAATAATATGAGTCAAAATAACTGGTATTTTTTGTATTAAACCATTCTATTTTTCCTTCTTCGCAGAATATCATGTTTGACATTTCTTTTGAACTATCTTGTGTGATTATAAAATATTATTTCTTCATTAATTCTAGTTATTTTAACATATACATATCATATAGATAACTGTTCGAATCTCACCTAAGGTGAATTTTTCTTGTTTTTGTGTTCTAAAAACTGATCATGAGGGGCCTCACAATTAAAGGCCTTGAATGAATCTATAAATGTTTGCAGCTTTAGCCTTTAGGTGGCATGAATTCTTTGGCCAAAAGGTAAACAATTCAAGTGAATTGAATTCTCCTCATCAACAGATTCTACAAAGCCAAGGGAAATGTACGTGCAACTCCCCCAATAACCCTTTGCTGGTGACAAAACAAACCCTAGCTATATAGTAGGTAGTACACAGATATAATCACTCTAAAAAGCCCCATACTTATCCGAACAAGGCTACGGCCACGACACTGATACTCGCATTTTAAGCGACCAATTGAACTTCAATTAAGTTATCAAAACTTTTTGTTATGTCAGAGTCAGGTGGAGTTAAGTGTATTTTTCAATTAGGTGATAATATCCAGCATTTGTCATGCACGAAACCTTTCTCACCGTTCATGCTTCAATAATTTTCTATATCAAAAACTAACAGTAGGACAAACGGGGGCAGACAATGGATTGAAGAAAAAGGCTTAAAAACTTGTGCCACCGATCCATTTTGATAAAAAAAAAAGTTGTACAATATTATTTTATTGGCAATTTACAGAAAAACAAGTGAAACTGGAAATCATACTGCCAACAAGATGCATCCATATTCATAACCCTCAAAAGAAGACACCTTATAGACATCTGCTACTATCAACACACAAAAGGTTCTTTTTTTTTCCTTTTGGTAGATGTGTTTCTTTTTTAAGTGTTTTTTTTAACACATGACATCCTTGAGAAGCTTGTACCTGCGTGTCGTTGGCCTCGGAGAAGGAGTGCCACTGCTCTTCCCTTTGTGTTCCCCGCTGCTCTCTTCTCGATTCTGTTGCTTGATTTTGTCACCCGAATACTCGGATCGCTTTACAATTATTTCAGGTCCGTTCCCAGCCGATGATTTCTTTGAAGAGCTTCTATGTCTTGAGTTTCTTTCCTCGCTTTGGCACCAATCACACAGCTCAATTGGCTCCGCCAACTCACTGTAATAGTTACTGCAATACCTGCCAGGATCAAGAAATAGTTTCAAGCCATAAAATATAAGAGAATTTAAAAAAAATCTAAAAATAAGATGATGATAATAGCTCCGGATGTTCTCTTCGGGTTTTACGAAAAACCATGGTGGTTGGTGGTAGTGGTTGGCATATGATGATGATGGAAGGAAGGAGATCAGAAAAGAGAAGACATACGAGTGTTGAACGCGGTGGTGGCATTTGTTGCAGCGGAAGAGTTTGTCGGGGAAACCAACGTCGCCGCACATGCAGCAGACAGTTTGAATATCCGCCATTACTGAAGAAGAAGATGACGATTTGATGGAGGAGATTAATGAAAGAGAGGAAGAAAGGAGATAACTACAACTACAAGAGAGCCATATGATATCTATATAAAGGAAGAGGATGGTTTCAGAATTCAGAGTCCAATACAATAATTTCTTTACCTTTTATGTAGAAAAAAAATCAATTTTTATATATTCATAGGTAGACCACAGGTTGCCCGCAGTCGTTTTCCGTCTGATAGAGAGAGAAAGATAGGAACCTTAAAGTTTATGTCATGAAAATGACGCTTATGTCCTTGGTTGCTCTGCCCTTTACTTTGCGTCTCTTTTTACCTATTCTTTTTTCTGCTTCTTTTTACATATATTGGGTCATTGGCAACTTATGAGCTTCCGCTCCCACGCGCCTTTTCATTCCCTTACCATTTACCAACAATTTTTTTTTATCATTTTATCCAAAAGAAAGTATCTATATCCAATTTTAAATTTAAATAAATTCACATACCTAAGTTAAATTATTCAAAGTTTGATCATTTTGTATCTTTTTTAATAGAAATCACTAGTCATTTTAAAAATAGAAAATATTTAAAATAACAATAAGAGATTACAGTTATTATCGTAAATTAAATACATAATTTAAACATTTTTCCTATAACGTTGACATAAGAAATTAACCCTTTAGATCATACATGAAAAGGTTAAAAATCCAACAAAAAAACTCGAACAAAAAATATATATGAACAAATATGTCTACATCAGCAAACGAACCACAAAAGAGGATTAAGCTACTGAAAGACTATCGAGAACCGCACAATTAGAGTCAAGAGTCATGAGAAACTATCCACGAATGCAAACTACTTATTCAAATTCAATTCGTGGGTCGAGAGCATGGAAGATCAGCATGATCACAAATAAGCGTCATCTTGATAAGTCTTTGTGTCGTCAATTCAACCCTTAGAAAATATAAAATAAAAAATAGCCAAAATCGAGAAAAAATGAAAATCGTGTTAAAAGACAGAGATAAACGTTTTAAAAAAATATTAAAAATTTAAAAGATCAAAAAAGAAACTCGGCGGTCGACGACCAACATCAAAATTAATGTTGTCATTAAATAAACAAAATTTTAAAAACTATACGATGCTCTATAGAGAAAAAATGGGTTACGTCTCAAACCCTACCATCTATATCTTTTAAATGACAAGTAACTTACAATATACGTAAGGCTTAACTATAAAATAAGTGCTCAAATTATATTTATTTTTAAGATAGATGCTTAAAGTTTTTTTATTAAAATATGTGTTAAAAGTTTTTTGGGTCAAAGTAGGTGTTTTAGTTAAGTTTAAAACAAGCTAAAATTGAAATTTTAGATACCTATTTCAGCAAAAAAATAAAATTTTAAGCTTTTATTTCAGTCAAAAATAATTTAAATATCTAATAAAAAAACATAATTTGAGCTTTTATTTTATAGTTAAGCCTATATGTAGATATGACTTCGTGCTATTATACCTTACAGATGGAATATAATGGCTATTTTAATTAATTTCTATATGGTAACTATTAATCGAGTATATAAGTATAATACCATATTGTAAACAGAGTAATATTTTCTCAAGCTTTAGATAAAAGGTAGACAGGGAGGAGATCAAACCTTGAATATCACAAGTTTTTTTAATGATTAAAATAAAAATGTTGTGGCGAGTTTATATTATTTTAAAATATTATTTAAAAATATATGAGAATTTAAATTTGAGATTTCATTCGATTATTTTATATTACCAATCATTGCAATGTTAAAATAAACTTAGTATCAACAACTTGTGAGTTATCTCATTAAATATAATAGTGGTAAACTCAACAAGTGGTCTTAATAAGAAAGGGGATAATATTTATTTTAAAAAAAATCGGATTCAAATCGTTTTGTCCGCATGATGTGTGTATTGTCAAAAGTTAATAATATATGAACAGATATTACATTATAACCACTTTAAGACTATTCTAAAAAATATAATAGTGATAAGTAATTAAAAAAACTAGAAACTGAGCACCATTAAAAGTATTAATAATAATAATTTATATTAGAATCATCCTAACAATTATAGTTTTAATTATCATAAATAAGATTTAGGTTTTATGTATAAGAATCATTGATTTAGATTTTAGTTATTAAGATTTATAGTAACGTTCTACCTTCGCCTTTGGTCTTCCGTAACAATTTTTTCGTTATTCTCCGCTCCAAATCTAAGACCCTAAAGTCTCTGAAGTTTTCTATGACACGACCGTTTCAAAGAGCTACAATGCTATTCATATGATAGTAAGTTCATTTGACCTACTAGTTAACTCTATTATCTGACGGATATGTCTATATTGTCAACCCATCATTAACTATCACGCATAAGGCAGACACTACGCATATAATGATATTTATATATCATTAGAGGTTAGAAAAAAAATGAGAGATCTGAATCCCACTTGACCACCTCAAAAAAAAAATTCTCGTCTTATTCTTACATCACCACTGACCGCAACTCCCTGCTCAAACAATAAAAGGTGGACCGTCTAAAATCAACACTACCTTGAGATCCACTTATTGACCTAGTGGTTAATGATGCTCATATTGACCCATCTTGTATGGGTTCGAATCCCAGTATGAGAATATAATCTCTATTTAATAAAAAAAATCAACACTACCTTATTCTTATTGTCAACAAATAATATTAATTATTATTTAAAAACCACATCTTATAATAAAAAACACATCTTAAATATTTATTAATTGAATTAATATCTTATTAACTCATTACACTAACTAAATCAAAAGTTTTATAACTAAACATTCACATTCAAATTGATGCAAGTTTAGAAAAAACTGTGGTGCGGCACGCGGAGATAGGGAGAGTGGGTAGGCATTTAGCACTTGTTGGAAATAGTGAAGGCTAAGGGAAGATTTGGTCAACTTGGTTCAGCTTCTGCTGCCTGCCGTGCTTTCTATCTTGGTTGGAAGGGTTAAAAGCGTCATTAAATAAATTCCCGTGGGGTAATTAGGGAAGTCGGGAAAATCACAAGTACACTACTACTGTTTATCAACCTTTAAACAAAGTCCACAACACCATGATCCAAAATGTAAAGGCAGTCCCACCTTTATATCTTCTCACCATGCTCCGCACCTCTACCAACCTTCTTTACATCCCCGTATCTTAACCGTCCATCCATATTTCTCAGATGAGCGAAAATAAAAAAAAAAACCGCTAAAATTCATAAGTTAAATACTTACAAATAGAAAAAAATAATTATATATATAATAAAAAAAACTATGAAAAACAAAATATTGTTATATTTTTATAAATTTTAGATGTTATATTTATTTTTATTTAAAAATCAGTTTATTATGCACACGATGAATTAACAACATTTTAAAAATTAATTTAAGGAACTTTATTTTAATGAATTGCAGAAACCCTAAAATCTTTGAACCGTTTTTAAAATAAGAGGGGGAAGATGGTAACGAAGATGATAAGCATCACGTGGGGGCCAAACGGTGCTTTACATTCGCTTTTTGTTTAAAGAATAGACACAAGCCAAGAAAGCAGCAGATGTGTTGGGCCTCCAAATTCCTCAGCTGTCTTAAATATATTGCATTTAAATCATAAATAAAAAGAAAATTGTTAGAATTATTAGTACAAAAAGATTTTGGTGGATGAAATGATTTTGTAATTGATTATGTCCATTTTGAATTCGCACAAACTTTTGTCAACTAATAATTTATGTTGAATTTAATACAAAACGTAGGACCAAAATCTATTTTTATTTCACCCGCACTGTGTCTATTTATTTAACTTAACCTCACTTATATATTAACTCGAATTTTAGTCAATAATTAATTTTAGTAGTTAAAAATTATTTGAAAATTATATATATTTAATAAATAAATACTTATATTTAAATGAAAAGCCTTATAAGATAAAGTTTTTTGGTGATTAAATATTTAATTTTATAAATATAGGATAAGTTTTAAAAGTAGACTACCATGCCAGCACGATGAACTTCCATGTTTGCTTTGTAATGGTTAACACAAGGTTCTGTTAGTTAAAAGATCAAACTGATTTTTTTTCTCAGCTTAAGGATCGCATTGAGTGTAAAATAAGTGTAAGGACTATGTTAGTTTTTTTTTTCTTCAAAAGTTTAAAGAATCAAGTACCATTAAGTCTAAAAAATAATAACATTCAGTGATGATTATAAAAAATTGTGCTATGTATTAGTATTTTTATTTGTTATAATGTAAAATGTAGGTGTTATTTATGAATTAAATACTCTTAAAACATATAGTTTTTTGGTGAATAAAAACATATAGTTTTTGTATTTATGAATTCAGACCAACTACCGAGCGTCGACACAGGATCTAGATCGAAGGTTCGTAGAGGCTCTTTGATTCCTACCCCGGAATGGAGTATTGATGGTTCTGTTGGAGCATCGCTTCCACCAGCATGCGAGCATTGTGGCAGACATCACCTCAGATTGTGCTTCTTGCTTCGGAGGGTTTGCTATAGGTGCTGGGCACTGGGACACATGGCAAAGGACTGCCCAGTTATGGATGATAATACATCGGTTCAGTCTTAGAGGTGGACTACTTCCCGTCGCGATCAGAGTTTTGCTAGAGGCGGAGCTAGGGCACCGTCAGGTTATCGAGGTGGAGGTCCTGTGAGATCCACTGCCAGGGTTGGAGCGCGAGGCATTACTAGGCAGTCTGCTGCTCAGGTTAGAGATGACAGTGTTGCAACCGAGGATATGCCAGGTAATTAAGTTTTGTGTTGGTCTCAGTTGTTGCGTTAGCCGTTTAGCTCTTCGATTGTGTAGTAAACCGGTTCTTGTGACGTGTATCTTGGTAAATCTTGGGTTTGTTGTTGCTTTAGATGGAAATTAGAGTTGCATCATTTGCTAGATAAGGTTTTATCGTAGATGGTTGTTGAGAGTGCATGCGTTCCGTAAGATGTGAGTGAGAAGTTATGAAGTTTTAGTTTCTTGAATCTAGTTGTTAATGTTGGTTGTGTATGATCTTAAACTCTCTAGGGTGGACGTTGTGCTCCGTAGTGCTAGCTCAAGGAAGGTTCTATAGGTTGCAAGGTGTTCTTAGCTTGCATTGTAGACGCGAAAGTTGAGAGTTCTTAGTCTTAAAGTGATGGATGTTTCGAGGGAATGGAGGTACCCTTAGTGAATGAGCGATCTTACCAATTGATTATGGCTTAGAACCGAGATAAAGGTAAAGTTGAGTTCGTTGTTGTGTCCATCGCTTCGTGGTATGGTACTTAATGAACTCTTAGTTGGGGGCACACTTGTGCAAACGATCAATTGAGTGTCGTTGCCAAGTGCTTCCCCGAGACCCTGTCTGTGTGAGAGTAGTTCGTATGGTGGCTTTGGAAGTGTTAAGCCGTAGTGCAATAGTAGAAGACCGTTATCAATTTCGTGAGATCGATGACCTTATTTTGGCCATAGAATGTGAGAGCTTCGCTTGTTATTGTCGGAGTAAGGTACCGTAGAAAAGGGTAAATAAAGATTGTGATAAACATGGTTGAAGCCCTAGGGGCGAGTCGTGAGAATAATAGCTTAGCTTGTGCACCTGTTGAGCTAGATTTTATGGGGTTGGAGGATTTCCCAATCGAGTTCGACCAAAGTTGTTATCGGTTAAGGTAATAAGTGTGCAAGTTATTAGATTGGTGCAACGAAAATGTGGAGCAATAGTTGTGTTGAGGGTAACCGGATGGTTACTTTGCAAAGAAATGTTGTTAGACAGACCAGTTGGTTATCCTTAAGGACAGTTATATGGCTTTCCACATTTGATGGTTAAGACCGAGGAAAGGGTTAGGAAGAAGGTGTTTAGACCTTCGCAAGTAGAATGGCTAAGTTTTGGGTTACTTGTGTGAGTTTCTAAGTGACGGTGGGCATTTCCCAGAACCAAGTGGTTGGGATCGAGAGTGGTTGTTGACCCTGTTGAAAACAGTTGGAGAAAACGAAGTTTAAATCTCGTCTTGGTGGCCCAAGTCTGGAGAAAAGGGCTGTTAGTTTAAAGTAGATTGATGATAGTGATCGATTGTTAGGGTTTTGCTTGTCCTTTAAAGGTTTGACCGGGACATGGTTGTTTGGCGTGATGCGTTCCTGCCAGTTCCATGTGGGAGTGGTGCAACGTTTTAGATAAAGATGAAGTCTAAGTTTAGTTTGTGGTTGTCGAATGCTTGTAGAAGGGTTGGTTAGCCTAGATAGAATATGATAAAAGTGAGTTATTTAGTGATTGTTTGAACAACGTGAGTCGAGGGTGGTTATGTTACCATGCTTAGCGGTTCGCTGTAAGTGGCATTGGTTGCTGAAAAAGAGTCGTGAGAAATCTCAAAAGAAGTGTTAAGAGCGGGTGGTTTAATGCTATGGTCCTATTTAAAGTGGGTTGGGGGAGAACTCTTCCTAATCAAGATAATCCTGTTTGAATGGTGAAGTGGTTAGATCTGTTTTGGTTACATGTCTCTTACATCCATCTAAGTTTCGAGGATGAAATTTCTTAAAAGAGAGGAGAGTTGTAATGACCCAAATTTCTCAAGTCAATAATGGGTGTTGACCCGGGTCTTGGACCAATACGTTAGGTCAAATGTTTGGGTTATGTTGGGCCTTGTTGTTGGGCTTCATGGGCTTTTATGTGTTGTTGGGCTTGTTTAAGGGTATTGGGCTTGGCTTAGGATGAGTTTTGAGGAAGGGTATTATGGTAAAATCATAAACGATGAGACAAAGGCTGATGGCATTGGTTATTTTATGCAGGGGAAAAGAAGGGTGAAGTCACCTTGTCTCCATCTTCCTCCTTATCTCTTTCCTCTTCAAACTCCCTTCCCAAACACAAAGAAAAGATGAAAACTTGTTGTGGTGGAGTATGAATCTTGGATTGGTCATCAAGGAAGAGTCTATCAGCATCAAAGGATCTTTATTTGAGCTAAGCATCGTTGGAATTGGTAGATGTTGAGTTTGGAAGCTTGGACCAAGAAGAGAGGTGGTAAGAGCTTGATGGGAGCTTTTATTTCGGGTTTTGCTTGTTGAGGTCAGTACATCTCTGACTCCTTTATTTCATGAACCTCATAAGATGATTGCTTTGTGTGGTTTGTAGTTTTGGGTTGTATAGTTAAGGTTTTAAAAGCTTAAACCCCCATTAATGGTAAATTAAAGTTGAGATGTTGATAATGGGTAAAATTGGTAGAAAACCACATATTACACTCTAAATAACTTGTAGGAAAGATTTGAGACTTAACCATGGAGGTTAAGGGTGGAAGTGAGGAAATCCCAAGCTCTAGGTTTTGAAATCTAGGCTCGCATACCGATACGAAGTGGTAGCGTATCGGTACTCTTTTGTATTAAGGGAGCCAGTTTGTAAGGGGCGTACCGGTACGCCTTCCCATATATCGGTACCCCTTGCTTGATTAGAATTTCAGTAGCGTACCGATATGCATATGTGAGAGTACCAGTATGGGGTAGATTGGTACGGAGCGATCCTAGTACCGATACATACCGATACAATACGGAGCGTATCGATATGCCTTTAGGTCTAATTCTTTCGAACCTGAGTTGAATATTGATACTTGAAGAAAAGTACCGGTACCTGGTGAGGCATATCGAGACCCATGTAGGAGTATCGATACTCGCAGAACAATCTGCCCAAGAATTTCAAGGTTGTGTTCGAGGGCTCTATAATTCTTGGTAAAGGGTTCGGTGGGTCCCTAAAGGTTTAAAATAAACTCTAAAACTGAGAAATCAAGGTTAGTAACCCGTATGTGGATCAATGGCTAATGGCTTGGTAATAGTTGGGTAAGTTGCTTAGACTAGTAATCTATAGGGATACGTGGTGGATCGGTTAATGCTACGTGGTAGCTTGGGGTCCTTGTTGTGTGCTGAAGGGACGTACATATAGGCTGGTTGCCGTGAGTAATAAGATAATCTAGCGAGAAAGGGCTTAAATGAGTCCTAAAGACATATATTAACTAGTGTAACAAATGAGTTATCCCTTGGGGCATTGGTAATGGATGGCTGGAAGCCCTTTTATCTCTCGGTGAGATATATTAATGCTCCGGGGAGCATACGTTATCGTATGTGTCTTGGTTAGGAAATCTGGATGTCCTAGAGTTAGTGCAAGGACACTTAAATAAGGGGATGAGTACTCCGGGAAATGTGATCGAGTACATCCGACGTATCCGTGGGCTATGTGATCTGGATGTGGTCCAAAACCTATCATTGGGCTATGTGATCAGGATACGAAAATACAACTCGGGGGTCGTGTGAGCTCGAGTAACTCGAAGGGCTATGTGATCTCGAGTAACCTGATTGGCTAAGTGGCCTTAGAAAAAGATTATTTGTGGCTATTGTGACCCAAGTATGTCTAGGACGTATCTGTGGCTATATTAATTCGGATATGATCCTAACCCGACAGCTATGTGATCACAGGTAACCCGACGGCTGTGTGAGAACGAGAAAAATAGTAGGGATTCGTTGTCCATTAGGGAATGTATGCTTTTTACGTTATTTTATGGATGATAGATGTTGGCTATTTTACCCTTGGGCTATATGATCAAGGTAGGGTAGTTACTCGACGGGCTGTGTGAGCTCGAGTAACTCGATGGGCTGTGTGATCTCTAGTGTAAGCTAGATAACCCTTGGGCTATGTGATCAGGGTAAGAGACGTAACTCGATCGACGGAGTGGCCACGAGTATGGTAAGCCTAGGATGGCTTGGTAGACTTCTTACATAATAGTGGTATCTTGAGACAGTTGTAAGCTCTAGCTAGGATATGCTAGAAGATGATCCTTAGATGTTGAGAAGCCTTTCTGTGCACTCTTGATTATATTATCATGCATGCTTGTTTTATGATATTCATGAATTATGGTAGAGTAGAAATGTACCACTGAGCTTTGTTAGCTCGGCATGCAGAATTGTGGTTTCTTCCGTGCATAGGTTGACAAGTTGCTTTTTGGAGTAGCACATCGAGGAGGATTTCCAAGCACCGGGCTAGTTTTAAAGTATAGTACTTGATGTTTAGTTCGGACTGATTGCATTCATAGGACTTTACCATAGTCGAGTCTGTATTTTATTTTGATTTACTGTTATTTGGTCAAACAGTGTATTTTATTTGGAATTCATATTTTGTAAACCTTTTTAATCTCTTTATTTGGATTTTAGAGAAATGGATCGTTTTGAGAATTGCCAACTTGTAGTTTTAAATGAGAAATTTTGATGGGTCAATTTTAGGTGACCCGAATGTGATGCTCTGAATCCGAGACAGGATCAGGGTGTTACATTTAGTGGTATCAGTGCTTAGGTTTAATCGGTTCTAGGAAACCCCGGGGTGTCATAGAGGTTTTGGTAAGGTGTCTAGTGAATACAAGTCCCTAAATTTAATTGTACTTTATAAGACTGGGAATCCTGATGTGCCACCTTGTTTGTTGTGTTTCAGAAAAGGGTTGATGGAAGGTGGAACCGTTAGTGGAGAGGCGGATCACTTTCGTGACCTTAACTCTGCCCTCTTGCGTGTGGTGCAAGCTATTCTGAGGTAATCTGAGACGCCTCGCAAGATTCCTGTAGAGAGGTTTCATCGTTTTGGGCCTAAGAGTTTCGAAGGCTTGGGTGAGGATGACCTGATCAAGGCTGACCAGTGGTTGCGCGACACAAAAACAAATCTTGAGACATATAAGAGAAGCCCGGAAGATGATCTTGATTGCATTGTTTCTCTTCTTAAAGGCAATGCACACGAGTGGTGGGAGACCATAGAGTTAGGTCTACAGCCTGAACGACCGACATGAGATATCTTCGTGGATGAGTTCTGAAAAAAGTACATCAGCGAGGTACATATGGATGAGATGAGGGACCAGTTTCTGCATCTGGTTCAAGGAGATCGAACGGTGATTGCTTATGAGCAAGAGTTTCTGCGTTTGAGCCGTTATGCTCCAGAGTTTGTTGCCACAGAAGAGTTGAGATGCAAGATGTAATACCCCAAAGTACATCCTAGAACTTTGACATTAAATTTGATGCAATTCAAATTGTAATATTCCAACGTATGCTTAGAAATTTGTATTAAGGTGATCACAAATTAATTATAAAGAATTTGTTACCTATTAGTGAGTGGTGACTACATTGAAAAGGATGGATAAGTGTAGGACTAATTTAGAAATGACCAAATTAAAGGTCTTGCTTGAATGAAAGTTTGCATGTAAACTCAAAAGAAATTGAGGACCAATACGTGTGTCAATGATGGAAGAAAACATGTGGAGGATGGAAATTAGAAGGGGCCGATCAGATTTGGTAAAGCATAAAAGAGGAATTAATTTTGGTGCATGAATAATCATCTTCCCATTTCTAACTCTCACCAAAATCTCCATTGATGAGCAGGTAGAAGCTCTCGATCCAGCAAACCTATCTCCTTAAAAATTGGCTGCCTTTTCTTCTTCCAAATTAGCTCTAAGATAATGTAAGTTCTTCTTTAATTTAAGTTTTTGTAGTATTTTGTTAAGGTTGGAAATAAGTTATTCACGTGTAATTATCTTGAATTAGAGATCTAGTTTTAAATAGAGAGCATTGAATGAGTAGTTAGATTTTGGTTGAAATATAAGAAATTTTTGGACTAGCATTCGTTGGGTGTTTTGGCCATGCAAAATGTATGTACCCTTGAATTGTTATGTTGTTATGTGAATTACTTAGGAAATTTAAACAAAGGCTGTTAGAAATCCTTTGTAGACTAATAGGTTGAATTAAGGTTTGAGCTTGTTAATCTCTATGCTCCATTGTTGCTATGAGGACTGGATTATTCGATTAAAACCATGCATGTTGCTATAATCATGTTCTGTTATAGGAAGCTTTTGACACTCTCGAATTGTTGTTGAGAACAAATTGTTTAATAGACTGCTTTAATATGTAAAAATGTATATAAACGTAAATGCTTTGTTATGATCACATAGATAAGTGAATTAAACTGACCTAGACTTGTATGAGTATGTATATAAATTGAATTAATATGTTATAAGTACCAACCAAGTGATTAAAGAAGCTAGAAGCTCAAACTAGTGTAATCTGCCCAGAATACTCTGTTCTGGGCAGTAACTTTGAAAAATCACTATAAATTTTACAAAGAGAATTTAAGGCTGGAAATTTTATGGATAGTGCCTTAATATGTCTAAATTCAGTAGTAGAAAACAGAATTGAATTCGGGATTGTAGAATGAATTGTAGAAATGAAACACTAAGGACAATGCAAACTGTCCAGTGTTATAAATTGCCCTATCTTTAAACTAAAAACTGTATTAATTGGCAAAGAATTAAAATGCAAGGCCTATATGGTTAGAAAAATAATTAATTTAGCTTTCTAAAGGTGTAAACCAATTGAAATTCTGACGTACGGAATAAAAGTTATGCATATTTTAGTAAGCAGACACAAGCTGCCAAGCAGCAGCCTTGATGTTTTGAAATGAATGAATTATGAGTATTGTTACCTTGTTTTGAATAAATGAATGTACTTGTCTTGACCTTGATTTACTTGTATGGATTGTTAGAGCAAGGAGTAAAACTTGTGGAGGAAGAAAGGAGTGGCCAAGCTAGTGGCAAACACAAAGGGATTTAGATCCAAGATTAGCTAAGCTTGGAGTATTGTGAGTATAGTTTAATATAGGGTTAGGACTTAGGTCCTAACCAAAGATGCATGTCTACTTATTGTTATTTTATGACATGTTAATATACTTGATTTAAGTTTGGTTGCGATGAAAAAGTGGAAGAATGATTTAAGCTAAAACTTGAGATCTAATTGAAACATGTATGTTGTTAAATTATCTAGGAAGAAAATTGAAAACAAATGCTTGAAACTTGATGCCTTGATTGTGATCATTTCAAATGAGTGCTTAAATGTACCTCTATGATTTAAATACTTGTTAACATGATATAAATCACGAATTAAAGATCTTGCTTGATGCCTAAGAGATGACATATGTTAATTGCTTGGTTGAATGACAAGATTAATTGCAAAGTGTAGAGCTAAGGCTCAATTGGTCTAAGGGTTGTGTATATGAACATGATCTTGCAATGTATCACTTGAATTGATCCTTTAATAAGCTATTGCTTGACATAAACATGTAATACTTGAATAAGTGATTCATAACTGAACAAAGCCTTGGTTGTTAGTGGTCATAGGTAGAAGGGCATGCCTTAGGGTCTAGAGCTCATTGTGTCAGGGTGGACTACGGTCCAGGGCTAAGGCCCCTAATTGGCGACAGACGGAGGGTACGTATGTGTGGTCTTTGGCGACAGTAGGAGGGTTGACCAGTACTATGGTACATCTTGTGGTGATAGTTGGTTGGAGACTCGATTACCTGGACAACTAAATACCAAAAGCTTAAACTAAAGAAAGCAAATGAGAATTAATTAAAGAGCAAAGTTTACATGACTTGAGTGTCTTGATACTTGAACTACTTGATACTTGAGTTTCTTGATATATGAACTACTTGATACTTGAATTACATGATACTTGAATTAATTGACACTTGAATGCCTTGATACTAGAATTACTTGATACTTGAATTGCTACTTGAATGGATTATAATCCTTCTTGCATCGATGTGTGCCTAATGTTTTGCTTGAAATGATATGTCCCTAAATTTGAAAAATGATACGTATGCATTTAAAGCTTGAATTCGAATTGCTTCCAACTTTGACTAGGCTCAAACTTAATTAATTGATACATGTCTTAACAATTGGTTAGAACTAGTTACTACCTCACTAAGTACATTCTTGTACTTATCACTCTCGTTTCTATTCTTCCCAATCACAGGTTAAAGGATTCGATCGTTGCTTGATCCTGAAGCCTGAATTATTGGGCTGGTAGCAAGACACAAGCATAGCTAAAGTACGTACATACTTGTTTTGTACTCCCCTTGTTGGTGGCACTTAGTTGTATATAATGTCTAGTGCATGCATTTTGAACACTTGAACTTGTATATATATATATGTCTTAAATGGGCCTATCATGTTATGAACTTGGTGATTAATGTAAATTAAGTAATGAACTATAATTCTATGTAATGTAAATGTATCTTGTTGCGCATATAAGTATTGATATGTGTCTAATGAATGTTCAAAGTAATTGACCTAGACTATTATGTTATTCGAATGTCTTGTGAAAGAATATAGTATCTTGTGTAAACATACCTTGTTGTAGTATTTTTTTATAAGCTTGAATGGTAAATGCCAAAAGGTAAGGATGGCATATGCTTGCTTGGAATCAAGGTACATACAATGGATCATGATTTGTAAATTATGCATGAAATGATATATGTAATCAAGTTTTAATGAACAATGAAATGAAAATGGAAACTTGTTTGCTTTGTGGTTTCGAATGATGATGTTGTATGATGATGATAAGTTTTAAATGTTTGGTAACTTGCTAGTTAAGTAACTCATCTAATAGGAATGGGTTAACCTATTCTTGCCTTGTTCTTTCTTGTATTGTACGTTAGTAACGCTCCTGAACCGGTTTGCAGCCAACCCGGGTAGGGGGTGTTACATTTTATTGGTAATCAGAGCTTTTTAGTCGGTTCTAGGACTAAAATGGGCTCTCTTGCATCATATAGGATACTTGTGCCACCTAGGAAACTTGTATTGTATAGCTTGTGTCTTTGCTTAACTAAATTGAACCCCTAATTATTCTCTTTAAACGTAGAATGTCTGAAACAAGGCTCGCTCGGGATGATGAAAGTCTCGTAGGCTTCTCAAATGAAGGAGATTGTGTGAGGATGGAACAAAATCCTCCACAACAATGAGCTGAACCTAGAGCCCAAGCTGATGCTCAAGAGGAAGCTCCTGCTAGAAATCCTGTACAGCAGGAATGTCTTATAAGCATGAAGGAGATGTTCAACCATTTTGTAACTACCTTGAAATGAGACCATTCTATTCCTCCTCCGGTTCTTACTCCAACTAGAGCCCTTATTGACAAACTGGCTCAACATCAGGCTTATACCTTCATCGGTACTAATAAAACCAATCCCGAAGTAGCTGAGTATTGGTTAGAGGCCACTACTCGAATCCTGGCCAAACAACTGCCTTGTTCTGATGAACACAAACTCGAATGTGCTATAGCTTTATTGGCAGATGAAGCTGTGAGCTAGTGGGAAACCACTACCTTGACTGCTCTTGCTCCTGCTGAAGCTGTAACTTGGAAATTCTTCCTCGATGAATTCAAGAAGAAATACATTAGTGAACAATACATGGCCGAGCGCCGGAAGCGTTTCTTGTACCTCAAGCAAGGTGGTCAACCTATCGAACAGTACATGAGTGACTTCTGCAAGTATTGCAAATACGAGTCGAAATACATCAAGACTGATGCTGACAAGTGTAAGATGTTTATTGATGGATTGAATGATGAATTAAGTCCAATATTCACTATCCTGGGTATCACTGACTTCCAGAATTTGGTGAACCAAGCCATTGCAACCGAGGCAAATATGAAAGCCTCTGAGAAACGCAAAAGCAAAAATTCCTAGAAAGACAAACGATCAAGGAATGATGACAAGCCTCGCTGACAGTCAAAGAAGTCTAAATATTCTAAGGACCACTCTTCGAATTACACTCATGCCCAGAAAAGCAACTACATACTGATACCCCAATCGGTAACAAAGCTTACAGCACCGATCATCTCTGTTGATAGTACGGGGAATTCCGGTAAAGCTGTTCAATATCCTACTTGCAAGTTTTGCCAAAAACACCACACGGGTCATTGTAGAACTCGGCATAACCTATGTTACTTATATGGAGCCTTCGATCACTATATCAGGGATTGTCCTCCGAATCCTAACAAGGTTCCGAATCGAACTCATGTAAATGCTAGCTCAACTTCTTCCATTTGAAACAAAGGTCCGAAACAAGCTCAGTCTGGAAATCAGGGGAAAGGAAAGGGACAACATTCGAATGTCCCTACTTACTAGGAATCTCGGGCTCCTGCTCGAATCTATCATATACGGGGAAAAGAAGATGAAGAATCACCCGACGTTATAGCAGGTACCGTTGAGTTAAATTTGGCTCGTGTTTATGCTTTAATAGACTCGGGATCCATCCATTCTTTTGTATGCTCAACCTTGATTGTAAAATTGAACTTAAAGCCCGAAATTGTAAAACAAAGCCTTGTAGTTTCGAACCCTATATGGGGAATTACAAACATAAGTCTTATATGTAGAAATTGTCCCCTATTCATTCGAAATGTACCATTTCTCGTTGATCTATATGTATTACCAACTTGCGATTTTGATCTAGTACTGGGACTAGATTGGTTAAACAAGCATGAAGCCTGGTAGATTGCCTAAATAAGAGACTTTAACCCTGGAGTTTAGGAAAGGAATCAATTCTTCTAATTGACAAGAAACTGACCTCAATCTTTGCTACTATGGTCTTACAAGATGAACTTGAATTCACTTACCTAGTGTGCCTATTGTATCTGAATATCTCGATGTTTTTCCCGAGGAACTCCCTGGTCTTCCTCCAACCAGAGAAGTAGAGTTTAGGATCGATATCCAACTTGGAACAACTCCAGTGTCCACTATACCTTATCGAATGGCACATGTTGAGTTGAAAGAACTCAAGAAGAAACTCCAAGAGCTACAAGACAAGGGTTTCATTAGGCCTAGATCATCTTCCTAGGGTGCTCCAGTCTTGTTCGTGAAGAAGAAAGATGGGACTTTGAGACTCTGTATTGACTACAGACAATTGAACAAGCTTGCTATCAAGAATCGATATCCTCTCCCAAGGATTGAAGATCTTTTTGATTAACTCAAAGATGTTGTAGTACTCTCAAAGATCGATCTACGATCGAGATACTACCAAATGAGGGTAAAAGAAAAAGATGTACCCAAGACATCCTTTCGTACTCGATATGGCCATTTTGAATTCCTTGTAATGCCATTCGAGTTAACGAATGCTCCAGCTGCTTTCATGAACCGCGTATTCAAGCCATATCTTGACAAATTCGTGGTCGTCTTTATTGATAACATTCTAGTATATTCTCGGAATAAGGAAGAACATTCTGAACACCTTCGAATTGTATTACAAACCCTCCGAGAATGTCAATTGTTTGCAAAGTTCTCTAAGTGTGAATTTTGGCTATCGAAAGTGTCATTCCTTGGCCATGTCATCTCAGCATAAAGGATTAAAGTAGACCCGAGCAAAATTAATCTATCCTGGATTGGAGACCTCCGAGGAATGTTGGTGAGGTCAAAAGCTTTCTCGGTTTAACCGAGTATTATCGACGTTTTGTTAAGGGATTATCATCTATTACCGCAAGTTTGACTAAGCTAACTCGCTAAGATACACCATTTGTTTGGTCGGAGAACCAACAATGAAGCTTCGATTAGCTTAAACAAGCCATGACTCACGCTCTGGTTTTCATACAACCAGTATCGGGCAAGGAGTACATTGTTTACAGTAATGCATCTCATTTGGGTCTAGGATGTGTCCTAATGCAAGATAGAAACGTGGTAGCTTATGCTTCAAAACAACTAAAACCACACGAGTCAAACTACCCTACACACGATCTAGAATTGACAGCTATCGTGTTTGCACTCAAAGTCTGGAGACATTACTTGTACAGGGAGAAATGTAAATTTTTCACAGACCACAAGAGCCTTAAATACCTCCTAACTTATAAAGACTTGAACTTGAGGCAAAAAAGATGGGTAGAGTTACTTAAATACTACAATTTGGTTATCGACTACTATATGGGGAAAGCAAACGTAGTTGCTGATGCCCTTAGTCGCAGACCATATTCTGGTAAACCATTAAATCTAAATACTAGAATAATCTATTCGAAATAGACTTTTCTTGACTTATAAGTAACTATTCAAAAATCTTTCTTAATGATATTTTCCATTCATTTATAGCTTCTTTGGCTATCAATGCTCATTTCTGTTTATCCAAAGGACATAAATTCTTGTTTGAACTTCAAGTTCAATCTAGTCTAATCATGAGAATCAAATAACTCCAACAAATTGATCTAGATCTTCAGAAGATCATGTCCAAGCTAGACTCTGAGTCTAATTTTGACTTCTCTCTCAAGTCGAATGGACCCCTCTATTTCAAAGATAGAGTATGTGTTCCTAACAACGAATAACTAAGACACGAGATGTTACAAGAAGCTCACCAAAGCTCTTTCTCGATTCACCATGGATCGGTTAAGATGTACAAGGACCTAAAGCCACTATATTGGTGGCCATACATGAAATCGGCTATCTCAGACTTTGTTTCAAAGTGCTTAACTTGTCAGAGGGTCAAAGCCGAGCATCAAGTCCCTACTGGATTGCTCCAACCAATCAAATTCCCCCAAGTGGAAATGGGATCGAATTACAATGGACTTCGTTACTGGTCTTCCTTCCACTCCAATAAAGAATGATGTTGTATGGGTGATTGTTGATAGATTCACAAAGTCTACTCACTTCATCCCTATTCGAATAAACATGAGCTTGGAAACCTTAGCCAAGTTATACATTCGTGAAGTGATTCGATTACACGGTGTACCTACAACTATAATCTCTAATCGAGACCCCAAATTTGCTTCCCGGTTCTAGAAATCATTGCAAAAATCCCTTGGAACCAAAGTGCACCTTAGTACAGCCTTTCATCCTCAATCAGATGGCCAATTTGAAAGAATCATACAAGTACTTGAAGACATGCTACGTGCTTGTGTTATAGACTTCGAAAAGAGCTGAGAGAAATCTCTACCCCTAGTATAGTTTGCTTACAACAATAGCTACCATACATCTATCCATATGGCTCATTTCGAAGCTCTATACAGAAGAAAATGTTGAACTCCCTTGTGCTGGTCTGAACTGGGAGAAAACAAAGTATTGGGACCTCAATTGCTCTGAGAAATCGAAGAATAAATGAAGATCGTTCATGATCGATTAAAGCAAGCTTTCGATAGACAAAAAGCCTATGCATACTTGAAAATGAGAGACATCCAATACAATATTGGAGACAAAGTCTTCCTGAAAGTGCCCCCTTAGAAGAAAGTCTTTTGGTTTGAAAGAAAAGGGAAACTTAGTCCCCGATTCAATGGACCATTCGAAATCATTGAAATGATTTGTACATTTTCTTATCAATTGGCACTCCCTAGTGAATTTGATAAGATCCAAAATGTCTTCCATGCTTAGAAAATATCGATCTGATCTATCCCATGTTCTAGAGCATGAAGAAGTAGAATTGAATCCCGACTTATCATATGAAGAAGAGCCAATACGAATACTTGACAAAGAAGTTAGAAGACTCCGAAATAAGAATGTTCCCTTGGTGAAAGTGTTATTGAGGAATCATAAAATAGAAGAGGCAACTTGGGAACCTGAGGCTAGATGAGAGATCAATATCCTCACTTGTTCAACTCAGGTAAATTCGAGGGCGAATTTATTTTTAAGGGGAGGAGAATTGTAATACCCCAAAGTGCAACCTAGAACTTTGACATTAAATTTGATGCAATTCAAATTGTAATATTCCAACGTAGGCTTAGAAATTTGTATTAAGGTGATCACAAGTTAATTATAAAGAATTTGTTACCTATTAGTGAGTGGTGACTACATTGAAAATGATGGATAAGTGTAGGACTAATTTAGAAATGACCAAATTAAAGGTCTTGCTTGAATGAAGGTTTGCATGTAAACTCGAAAAAAATTGAGGATCAATACGTGTGTCAATGATGGAAGAAAACATGTGGAGGATGGAAATTAGAAGGGACCGATCAGATTTGGTAAAGCATAAAAGAGGAATTAATTTTGGTGCATGAATAATCATCTTCCCGTTTCTAACTCTCACCAAAATCTCTATTGATAAGCTGGTAGAAGCTCTCGATCCATCAAACCTATCTCCCTTAAAAATTGACTGTTTTTTCTTCTTCCAAATTAGCTCTAAGATAATGTAAGTTCTTCTTTAATTTAAGTTTTTGTAGTATTTTGTTAAGGTTGGAAATAAGTTATTCACGTGTAATTATCTTGAATTAGAGATATAGTTTTAAATAGAAAGCCTTGAATGGGTAGTTAGATTTTGGTTGAAGTATAAGAAATTTTTGGACTAGCATTCGTTGGGTGTTTTAGCCATGCAAAATGTATGTACCCTTGAATTGTTATGTTGTTATGTGGATTACTTAGGAAATTTAAACAAAGGCTGTTAGAAATCCTTTGTAGACTAATATATTGAATTAAGGTTTGAGCTTGTTAATCTCTATGCTCCATTGTTGCTATGAGGACTGGATTATTCGATTAAAACCATGCATGTTGCTATAATCATGTTCTGCTCTAGGAAGCTTTTGACAATCTCGAATTGTTGTTGAGAACATATTGTTTAATAGACTGCTTTAATATGTAAAAATGTATATAAACGCAAATGCCTTGTTATGATCACATAGATAAGTGAATAAACTGGCCTAGAATTGTATGAGTATGTATATAAATTGAATTAATATGTTAGAAGTACCATCCAAGTGATTAAAGAAGCTAGAAACTCAAACTAGTGTAATACGCCCAGAATACTCTGTTCTGGGCAGTAACTTTGCAAAAATCACTATAAATTGTACAAAGATAATTTAAGGTTGGAAATTTTATGGATAGTGCCTTAATATGTCTAAATTCAATAGTAGAAAACAGAATTGAATTCGGGAATGTATAATGAATTGTAGAAATGAAACACTAAGGATAGTGCAAACTGTCCAGTGTTATAAATTGCCCTGTCTTTAAATTAAAAACTGTATTAATTGGAAAAGAATTAAAATGCAAGGCCTATATGGTTAGAAATATAATTAAGTTATCTTTCCAACGGTGTAAACCAATTGAAATTTCGACGTGCGGAATGAAAGTTATGCATATTTTAGTAAATAGTGTACAAGCTGCCAGGCAGCAACCTTGATGTTTTGAAATGAATGAATTATGAGTATTGTTACCTTGTTTTGAATAAATGAATGTACTTGTCTTGACCTTGATTTACTTGTATGGATTGTTAGAGCAAGGAGTAAAACTTGTGGAGAAAGAAAGGAGTTGCCAAGCTAGTGGCAAACACAAAGGGATTTGGATCCAAGATTAGCTAAGCTTGGAGTATTGTGAGTGTAGTTTAATATAGGGTTAGGACTTAGGTTCTAACCAAAGATGCATGTCTACTTATTGTTATTTTATGCCATGTTAATATATTTGATTTAAGCTTGGTTGCGATGAAAAAGTGGAAGAATGATTTAAGGTAAAACTTGAGATCTAATCGAAACATGTATGTTGTTAAATTATCTAGGAAGAAAAGTGAAAACAAATGCTTAAACCTTGATGCCATGATTGTGATCATTTCGAATGAGTGCTTAAATGTACCTCTATGATTTAAATACTTGTTAACATGATATAAATCATGAATTAAAGATCCTGCTTGATGCTTAAGAGATGGCATATGTTAATTGCTTGCTTGAATGACAAGATTAATTGCAAAGTGTAGAGCTAAGGCTCAATTGGCCTAAGGGATGTGTATACGAACATGATCTTGCAATGTATCACTTGAATTGATCCTTGAATAAGCTATTGCTTGACATAAACATGTAATACTTGAATAAGTGATTCATAACTGAACAAAGCCTTGGTTGTTAGTGGTCATAGGTAGAAGGGCATGCCTTAGAGTCTAGAGCTCATTGTGTCAGGGTGGACTACGGTCCAGGGCTAAGGCCCCTAATTGCCGATAGACGGAGGGTACGTATGTGTGGTCTTTGGCAACAGTAGGAGGGTTGACCAGTACTACAATACATCTTGATTACTACGGTACATCTTGTGGAGATAGTTGGTTGGAGACAAGATTACCTGGACAACTAAATACCAAAGGCTTAAACTAAAGAAAGCAAATAAGAAATAATTAAAAATTAAAGTTTACATGATACTTGAACTACTTGATACTTGAATTACATGATACTTGAGTTTCATGATACATGAACTACTTGATACTGGAATTACATGATACTTGAATTACTTGACACTTGAATGCCTTGATACTTGAATTACTTGATACTTGAATTGCTACTTGAATGGTTTATAATCCTTCTTGCATCGATGTGTGCCTAATGTTTTGCTTGAAATGATATGTCACTAAATTTGAAAATGATAAATATGCATTTAAAGCTTGAATTTGAATTGCTTCCAACTTTGACTGGGCTCAAACTTAGTTAATTGATACATGTCTTAACAATTGGTTAGAACTAGTTACTACCTTACTAAGTAAATTCTTGTACTTATCACTCTCGTTTCCATTCTTCTCAACCACAAGTTAAAGGATTCGATCGTTGCGTCATCCCAAAGCTTGAATTCTTGAGCTGGAAGCAAGACACAAGCATAGCTAAAGTATGGACATGTTTTTTACTCCCCTAGTTGGCGGCACTTAGCTGTACATAATGTCTAGTGCTTGCATTTGAACACTTGAACTTTTTATGTATATATGTCTTAAATTGTCCTATCATGTTATGAACTTGGCGGTTCATGTAAATTAAGTAAGGAACTAAAATTGTATGTAATAGAAATGTATCTTGCTGGGCATATAAGTATTGATATGTGTCTAATGAATGTTCAATGTAATTGACCTAGACTATTATATTATTCGAATGTCTTGTGAAAGAATATAGTCTCTTGTGTAAACATACCTTGTCGTAGTATTTTTATGAGCTTGAATGGTAAATGCTAAAAGATAAGGGTGGCATATGCTTGCTTGGAATCAAGGTACGTGTAATGGATCATGATTTGTAAGTTATGTATGAAATGATATATGTAATCAAGTTAATAGACAATGAAATGAAAATGGAAACTTGTTTGCTTTGTGGTTTCGAATGATGATGTTGTATGTTGATAATATGTTTTAAATGTTTGGTAACTTGCTATTTAAGTAACTCATCTAATAGGGATGAGTTAACCTATTATTGCCTTGTTCTTGCTTGTATTGTACGTTAGTAACGCTCCCGAACCAGTTTACTGCCAACCCAGGTATGGGGTGTTACACAAGAGGTTCAGACAAGGCTTGAATGTTGACATTTAGTTGTACAACGGGTCCGCTTAGGACATTCTTCGAGTTATCCAATAGTGCAAAGGCACTTGAGCGGTTTCAATGTTCAATATCTAATCAGTTCGAGGATTCTAGAGGTCTTGATATGGAGACCCATAATATCATATGTCATTCTCCCTATTCGCATAAGAGGTTTTGTGCTTCAAGGAGTTCGAAGAGAGTTGATTCAGATCAGCTACCGAAAGTTGGCATAGGATCTAGATCGAGGGTACATAAAGGCTCTTTGATTCCTACCCTGAAAGGGAGTATTGATGGTTCTATTGGAGGATCGCTTCCACCAGCGTACGAGCATTGTGGCAGACATCACCTCAAAGTGTGTTTCTTGCTTCGGAGGGTTTGCTATAGGTGTCGGGCACCGAGACACATGGCAAAAGACTGTCCAGTTTTGGATGAGGATACATCAGTTCAGTCTCAGAAGTTGGCTACTTCCCATCGCGATCAGATTTTTGCTAGAGGTGGAGCTAGGTCACTATCAGGTTATCGAGGTGGAGGTCATGTGAGATCCACCGCCAGGGTTGGCGTGCGAGGTATTTCTAGGCAGACTGCTGCTCAGGTTAGAGATGACAGTGTTGCAACCGAGGATATGTCAGGTAATTAAGTTTTATGTCGGCCTCTACTTTTGCGTTAGCCATTTAGCTCTTTGATTCTGTAGTAGACCGATTTTTTTGACGTGTATCTTGGTAAATCTTGGGTTTGTTGTTGCTTTAGATGGCAATTAGAGTTACATCATTTGATAGATAAGGTTTTATCGTAGATGGTTGTTGAGAGTGCATGTATGCTGTAAGATGTGAGTGAGAAGTTATGAAGCTTTAGTTTGCTTGAATCTAGTTGTTACTGTTGGTTGTGTGGGATCTTAACCTCTCTAGGGCAGACGTTGTACTCTGTAGTGATAGCTCAAGGAAGGTTCTATAGGTTGTAAGGTGTTCTTAGCTTGCGTTGTAGACGCGAAAGTTGAGAGTTTCTGGTCCTAATATGATGTGTGTTTCGAGGAAATGGAGGTACCCTTGGTGAATGAGCGATCTTACCAGTTGATTATGGTTTAGAACCGCGATAAAGGTAAGGTTGAGTTCGTTGTTGTGTCTATCGCATCGTGGTATGGTACTTAACAAACTCTTAGTTGGGGTCACACGTGTATAAGTGACCAATTGGGTGTCGTAGCCAAGTACTTCGCCGAGATCGTGTCTGCATGAGAGTAGCTTGTATGGTGGCTTTGGATGTGTTGAGTCGTAGAGCAATAATAGAAGACCGTTGTCGGTTACGTAAGATAGTGACCTTGTTTTGGCCATAGAATGTGAGAGCTACGCTTGTTGTTGTTGGAGTAAGGTACCGTAGAAAAGGGTAAATAGAGGTTGTGATGAACATGGTTGAAGCCCTAGAGGCGAGTCGTGAGAATAATAGCTTATCTTGTGCACCTGTTGAGCTAGATTTTGTGGGGTTGGATGACTGCTCAATTGAGTTTGACCAAAGTTGTTATCAGTTAAGGCAAGCAGTGTGCAAGTTATCAGAGTGGCGCAACGGAAATGTAGAGCAATAGTTGTGTTGAGGGTAACCGGATGGTTATTTTGCAAAGAAATGTTGTTAGACAGACCAGTTGGCGATCTTTTAGGGTAGTTATATGGCTTTTCACATTTGATGGTTGAGACTGAGGTAAGGGTTAGGAAAAAGGTGTTTAGACCTTCGCAAGTAGAATGGCTAAGTTTTGGGTTGCTTGTGTGAGTTCCTAAGTGACAATGGTCATTTCCTGAAACCAAGTGGTTGTGATAGAGAGTGGTTGTTGACCCTGTTGAAAATAGTTGGATAAAGCGAAGTTTAAATCTCATCTTGGTGGCCCAAGTCTGGAGAAAAGGGTTGTTAGTTCAAAGTAGATTGATGATAATGATCGGTTGTTAGGGTTTTTCTTGTCCTTTAATGGTTTGACCGGGACATGGTTGTTTGGCGTGATGTGTTCCTGGCAGTGCCATGTGGGAGTGGTGCATCATTTTAGATAAAGATGAAGTCTAAGTTTAGTTTGTGGTTGTCAAATGCTTGTAGAAGGGTTGGTTAGCCGAGATAAAATCTGATAAAATTGAGTTATTTAACTGAATATTTAAACAACGTGGGTCGAGGGTGGTTTTGTTACCATGCTTAGCGGTTCTCTGTAAGTGGCGTTGGTTGCTGAAAATAAGTCGTGGAAAATCTCAAAAAAGTGTTAAGAGCGAGTGGTTTAATGCTATGGTTCTGTTTAAAGTGGGTTGTGGGATAACTCTCCCTAATCAAGGTAATTCTATTTGAATAGTGAACTGGTTAGATCTGTTTTGGTTACATCTCTCTTGCATCCATCTAAATTTCAAGGATAAAATTTCTTAAAGGAAGTGAGAGTTGTAACGATCCAAATTTCTCAAGTCAACAATGGGCGTTGACATGGGTCTTGGACCAATACGTTGGGTCAAATGTTCAGGTTATGTTGAGCCTTGTTGTTGGGTTTCATGTGTTTCTATGTGTTGTTGGGCTTGTTTAAGGGTATTAGGATTGGCTTAGGATGAAGTTTGAGGAAGTGTATTATGGTAAAATTATAAATGAGGAGACAAAGGCTGATGGTATTGGTTATTTTCTAAAGAGGGAAAATAGGGGTGAAGTCACCTTGTCTCTATCTCTTTCCTCTTCAATCTCCCTTCCCAAACACAAAGAAAAGATGGAAACCTGCTGTGGTGGAGTGTGAATCTCGGATTGATCATCAAGGAAGAGTTTATCAGCATCAAATGATCTTCATTTCAAGCTAAACATCATTGGAATTGGTGGAGGTTGAGTTTGGAATCTTGGACCAAGAAGAGATGTGGTAAGAGCTTGGTGGGAGCTTCATTTCGGGTTTTGCTTGTTGAGGTCAGTACATCTCTGACTCCTTCATTTCATGAGCCTCATAAGATGATTGCTTTGTGTGGTTTGTAGTTTTGGGTTGTATAGTTGAGGTTTTAGAAGCCTAAACCCCCATTAATGGTAAATCAAAGTTGAGATGTTGATAATGGGTAAAATTTGTAGAAAGCCACCTATTATACTCTAAATAACTTGTAGGAAAGATTTGAGACTTAACCATGGAGGTTAAGGGTAGGAGTGAGGAAATCCTGAGCTCCAAGTTTTGAAAATTGGGCTCGTGTACCGATACAGAGTGGTAGCGTATCAGTACTCATTTGTATTAAGGGAGCCAGTTTGTGAGGGGCGTACCGTTATGCCTTCCCGTGTATCGGTACCCCTTGCTTGATTAGAATTCCAGTAGCGCTTGGGCGTACCGGTACGCTAGGGGCGTATCGGTACTTACTGTTGTATTGCTTGGGAAAGGCTTAGCGTACCGGTACGCGTATGTGAGAGTACCAGTACGGGGTAGATCAAAACGAGGGTAGATCGGTACGGGGTAATCCTAATACCGATAATGCGTTCCGATACAGTACAGAGCGTATCGGTACGACTTTGGGTCTAATTATTTCGAACCTGAGTTGAGTATCAGTACTTGAGGAGGAGTACTGGTACCTAGTGAGGAGTACCGGTACCTATTGAGGCGTACCGATACCCATGTAGGAGTATTGGTACTCACAGAGCAATCTGCCCAAGCATTTCAAGGTTGTGTTGAGGGCTCTATAATTCATGGTAAAGGGTCCGGTGGGTCTCTAAAGGTTTAAAACAAACTCTAAAACTGAGAAATTGAGGTTAGTAACCCGTATGTGGATTAATGGCTAATGGCTTGGTAATAGTTGGGTAAGTTGCTTGGACTAGTAATCCATAGGGATCCGTGGGAGATCGGTTAATGCTACGTAGTAGCTGGGGTCCTTGTTGTGTGCTGAAGGGACGTCTATATAGGGTGGTTGTCGTGAGTAATAAGATAACTAGCGAGAAAAGGCTTAAATGAATCCTAAAGACATATATCAATTAGTGTAACAAACGAGTTATCCCTTGGGGCATTGCAAATGGTTGGCTGGATGCCTTTTATCTCTCGGTGAGATATATTGATGCTCGAGGGAGCATGCGTTATCGTATGTGTCTTGATTAGGAAATTTGGATGTCCTAGAGTTAGTGCAAGGGCACTTAAATAAGGGGATGGGTACTCCGGGCTATGTGATCTGGATACGGTCCGAAACCTATCATTGGGCTATGTGATTAGGATATGGAAATACAACTCGGGGGCTGTGTGAGCTTGAGTAACTCGAAGGGCTATGTGATCTCGAGTAACCTAAATGGCTAAGTGACCTCATGAAAAGACTGTTTGTGGCTATTGTGATCCAAGTATGTCTAGGACGTATCTGTGGCTATAGTGATTCGGATATGATCCTAACCCGACGGTTATGTAATCACGGGTAACCCGACGGCTGTGTGAGCATAGGAAAAATAGTAGGGCTTCGTTGGCCATTAGGGAATGTATGTTTTTTACGTTGTTGTATGGATGATAGATGTTGGCTATTTTACCCTTGGGCTATGTGATCAGGGTAGGGTTGTTACTCGACGGGCTGTGTGAGCTCGAGTAACTCGATGGGCTGTGTGATCTCTAGTATGGGTTAGATAACCCTTGGGCTATGTGATCAGGGTAAGAGACGTAACTCGATAGACGGAGTGGCCACGAGTATGGTAAGCCTAGGATGGCTTGGTAGACTTCTTACATAATAGTGGTATCTTGAAACAGTTGTAAGCTCTAGCTAGGATAGGCTAGAAGATGATCTTTAGATGTTGAGAAGCCTTTCTGTGCACTCTTGATTATATTATCATGCATGCTTGTTTTATGATATTCATGAATCGTGGTAGAGTAGAAATGTACCACTAAGCTTTTTTAGCTCAACGTGCAGAATTGTAGTTTCTTCCGTGCGTAGGTTGACAGGTTGCTTTTTAGAGGAGCACATCAAGGAGGATTTCCCAGCACCAATCCAGTTTCAGAGTACATTACTTGATGTTTAGTTCGGACTGATTGTATTCATAGGACCTTACCACAGTCGAGTCTGTATTTTATTTTGATTTATTGTTATTTGGTCAAACAGTGTATTTTATTTGGAATTCATATTTTGTAAACCCTTTTAATCTCTTTATCTACGTGGATTTTATGAAAATGGATCATTTTGAGAATTGCCAACTTGTGGTTTTAAATGAGAAATTTTGATGAGTCGATTTTGGGTGACCTGAATGTGATGCTTCGGATCCGGGACGGGATCGGGGTGTTACATCTTAGATCAACTATCTCAAGGCATCAACACATCTATAAGAAGTCTTACAAGTTTCACATACTTCACCATACTCGGGGTCACATAGCCTATCGAGTTACTCGTGCTCACACAGCCCATCGAGTTAATTCATATCGTACCCTGATCTCTCATCCATCGGGTACATAAACCATCATCTATAGCATCCACACAACATACATAAACACATCCATGCATCATCTACATAATGGCCAACGAAGCCCTACTTTACCCGTGCTCACATAGCCGTCGAGTACCCGTGTTCCCATAGCCGTCGGGTTAAATAGACTATATATGGATCACCATAGCCACATATACGTCCTAGACATACTTGGATCACATTAGTCACAAGTTGTCATACCTAACGTCAATCAGCCTATCAGATTACTCGAGCTCACTCAGCCTATCGAGTTTATTACCTTATCCGAATCACCATAGCCACAGATAGGTTTCTAACCACACCCAGATCACTTAGCCCATGGGTACGTCAGATGTACTTGCTCACTCAGCCTGAAGTACGCATCCCCTTATATAAGTACCATAGTACTAACTCTAGGACATCCGGATTCCTTTATACATCATTCATAAGATAAGTAATGCTCTCCAAGCATTGATACACCCCATCAAGGGGTAAGGGCCCCATGGCCGTACCATCAAGCCTTGAGTACATTGTGGAAGATATCTACTCAATTCTACAATTCAAGTCTTATTATTGAATTATCATCGGCTTATTAATCAACACCATCACCTTTAGTGAATACACATTTTTTATTCAAGGTTTTAATCATGTCGTTAGCCATTAATTGATGAAACATCTCTTCTATGCTCATTCAAAACATTTCTCAACATTTAGAACAATGCCCAACATCGTCCTTCATAAGGTATGGAAACCTCCCTAAAGGTATATAAACATTTCCCCAAAAGTATGGAAACCTTTCTTGAATGTATGGAAACCTTTGCCTAGAGGATTGGAAACCTTTTTAAAGGTATGAAAACATTTTCCCAGAGGTTTCGAAACCTTTGCTCCAGAATCTAATTTTTTTCATAGAAATTCATAAGGTATTGAAATCTGTTCATATGGTTTCGAAACCTTAATCCCAGAACCACTCTTAATCCCCAAAAACCATTATAATATGCCACAAAACATCCCCTACAAGATCCTAATGATTACCAAAAGTTACTAAGTCATATTGGAGCATCCAATGATCATTTAATCATACTTTTAACACCAAAACCATTACTTAAATCCTCAAATCATGTTTAGCACATAAACACCCAACAAAACTATAAAATCAAGCAAGGCAAGTAATTTATGATCCTCAAGAATTAAAGGAGTCATAGATGTACTGACCTTTAAAACAATCCCGAATTTAAGCTCCCACACAAAGCTCTTTCAACTTCCCCTTTAACTCAAGCTTGTAAGAAACCCCCTTTTTGCCATACACACATGGACAATGAAACAAGACTTGAGATAACATCTAAGGGAAGGTTTTACTACAAAGTTACAACAAAAGAAATGGGTAAAAATTATTAAAACCCCAAATCCTTCAAAAACCCATTGATGGAGAACTTATCATTTTTCCCTTAAAATTATACTTTTCTCGAAGCTTACGGGGAGAAGATTAACATACTAGAAACTTGGACCTTGGATGGAAGAATAGATGAAGAAAGTTTGGATTTTTAGGATGAAACTTTGATGGAGAAATAGAATGGTGACGATGGAGAAGATAGAGATGAAGGAAAAGATGATGCAAGGGTGTCTCCCCCTTTCCCAATGTGAGACAAGGGAAATAAATGGAGAGGTCATTCTTTACTTTAAAAGGTGGTTAAATAGCATCATTAAACCCCAATTTTTACCCCTTTTACAAAATGGTCACCTTCAAAGCCCATATAGCTCAAATCTCATCCAACAAGGCCCCAACTTGGCCCAAAGGGTCCAATCACTTCAACCAACACGAAGGTCCACAACTCGGTCAATGCCCAAACCGTTGACTTAAAATTTTGGGTTGTTACAATTATTATCCCAAACGTTGATGGTGGAAACTTTAGTTTCCTCAAGTTAGTTAGTTTACGGGTTTAGGGTTTAGAGATTAGGGGTTTAGACTGTAAGGTATAGAATTTAGATTTCATGGTTGAAGTTTAAGGTTTAGTGTTTAGTATCTAAGAGTTTATGGTTAAAAGTTTTAATTTTAGATTTTTAGCCTTGGATTAGGTATACTTGTAAAAAAGAACTTTACACCGTTTGTATATGGGATAATTTTCCATAAAGTAAGGATCATTATGTCATACACGGACAGTGGAAACTTTAGCTCTACAAGCAGGTTAGAATAGGAGTTCAAGGTTTAACAATCTATTTAAAAGTCAAATATTTAACTTGGATATTACATCTATTTTTACATTCATAGCATATTCACCCGTCAAAATATCATATTGGCCTTGTTTGGCAATTAGCGGATTACATTAGTTGATAGTTGATAACTGATTGCATTAGCTGATTTGACTAACGGATTGTATTAACTGATTGTATAAAAGTGTTTGATAAAATTAACTGATAGCTGTTTGATTATTTAAACAAGCAAAATAACATATAAGGACAAGATTATATTCGATACTTATTTAATTAATTTGATTATGAAAAATAATTTTTTTAATATAACATTACTAAGCATATTTAAAGGATCTATATATTAATTTATTATTTATATAATTATTTTTAATACAATTTAATTAATTATTAAATTTAAATACAAATATAAATGTGTGAGAATAAAAAGAAAAAAAGTATTAGTTTAGAGGCTAAATTTTGGGTTATTTTGAGATTTTTTATGATTATTAAGGGTAAAATAGTCTTTATAACTCTTACGTCAAAACTTCTAATTTAAAAAATCTACTATTAGCAGCTTTTTCAAAATTAGAGATTTTACCCCAATCCGCTATTCACCAAACATTTAAATTAACGAATTTAACTAGTCAAACCTCTAAAATTAGCTCAAACCTCTAATATAGCAAATAATAACCAAAATACAATACAAAATTCGATAAATGTACTTTAATATATATATATATATATATAGTCATAGATTCTTTTATATAGATATATGTATCGGACACAATATTATAATGTTCTTTTATGTAAATATCATATTACTTGTTGTACCAAAGCTAGACAATACAAAAGGGTTAAATAACTCATTACGTAACTAATGTCTCAACTACAAATGGCAAAAATAAATTGGATTATGACACGGAATTTTGCTAATATCTACCACAAATTGCGAAAACAAATTAGATTATGGCAATGGGATCATTGCTAAGAGACACGATTGCTTTATCTCTTGATAGAAAGTTTAATCTGCATGCGTGTTGGGAGTTTTCATTGTCTTGTACTTGTCTTTTTATGCGGTTTAGTCCTAAAAATATGTCAGGTGATGGGAGGGTTTCTCGAATTTAGTTCATCCACTTTAAGAAAAATATTCAAAATTTTGTTTATACACAAAATTAATTATTAGGGTAAACTACTAAAATAACCATTTACGTTTAGTAAGTGTACACTTTTGATTACGATTTTAAAAAATAAATATTATGGTTACTTACGTTTTCGTTGTATAAACTTATAGTCACTTGAATGTTTCTTGTCGTTAAACTTTAAGGGAAGCTGATCTTGTAGGGGTAAAAAATAGGGTAAACACTAAAATGATCACTTACATTGAGTAACTATATACTTTTGGTCACCAATTTCAAAAATGAACGTTATGGTCACTTACATTTTCGTTGTGTAAACCTATGGTCACTCGAACGTTTCTCGTCATTAAACATTAATCCCATCTAAATGAGCCAATTGTAAGCATTGTATCGGTCCGTAATCGTCAAGGAAACACTCTTAAAGCCTCAAACCCCGTCTTCAAGAGTCATGTCTACAGCCATAATGCTCCGCTCACTTTCTTCGAGAAATGTCGGTCTCAAACAGACCCTTTTATCACATTCATATACTTACGAAATCGTATAACCACTGTATTTCAGTCACCATGTGTGTTGTAGTGGCTTTAGGTTTTGGCTAAGGGTGAGCAGTGTGGTGTGGGTTTAGAGTGTTGGGGCTTCGAGTATGCTAAGTCTCGGACGCATGGACAATGGTATGAGAATTGGTTTTAGAGCTCATGGGGGTGACCGAGAGGACTGGTGTATATGGCACTATGGCTGAGAGGCCATATCTTATTTTTTATGCTCACTTTCTTTTATCCATAGCTTCCCCTTAATTCGTAATTACCCCCATGTGCTCGTAGCTAACCCCCTGGCCAAGAGGCCATTTTTCTTTTTGGTTTTCCTCTGTTAATCGTGACTTCTCTGTTAGTTCCCATAACCACATCGCTCACCCTTATCCAAAACCTAAACCCACTACAACGCACAACCCATAGCTCACACACACTGTCGTAGTCCCATAACAACAATCTAGCTCGATGCACCACATGTTGCACTAAACCGAAAATGTAACCATAACGTTCATTCTTTGAAATCGGTGACTAAAAGTGTACACTTACTAAACTTAAGTGACAATTTCAATAGTTTACCCTATTTTTTACCCTTGTTAGATCAACTTTCTGGTAACATTTAACGGCAAGAAACGTTCGAGTGGCCATAAGTTTACACAGTGAAAGCGTAAGTAACCATAGCGTTCATTTTTTTTAAACCGGCGACCAAAAGTGTATACGTAAGTACCCATTTTAATAGTTTACGCTACTTATTAATGTTTATCCTTTTCCACTTAGATTCTTATTTATTTTTGTAATACTCGTATTTGGTCTAGTTGTTATGATCAAATTATGGAGGTCGTCAAAGGAAGAACCTGCTGGGACATGATCCCCACAAAAATTAAAAAATAAAAAAAATCATTAAGACAATGGTAAAATTGTATTTTAACCCCTCCAAAAAATATATAATTCATTGTTATCCCTTTAAGTTTAGAAATTTTAAAAAAACTCCCCTAATAAATAATGTTGAATTCCAACACTTGGGTCTTATTGGTCACGGGAGTGACCCTTGAAAATATTTCAGAAATCTTAACTAATTTACAAGTGGAAGAGCATTTTAGAATATGTAGTTATTGAAACCGATGCAATACTCTCGATAAACCGAAGATTTATGAAAGCAAACTCATGTCACGATTTGAAAATAAATTCTAATGTAAACATACTTTACTTTGATATGAAGAAAAATTTGAGACTCCTCCATATATCGAACCGATCTTAACATCCTGAGATATATGAAATGGGGGAAACATAAGTGGAGGTGAGTTAATAAAAAAAATATAGTTTGATCAGAAAAGTGCGACAAATAAAATAACAGCTAAATATAAAACATTTTATTTAGTAAAAAGGGCAATCAAAAGATTATCACATCATAAAACAAAACATAAACAGAAAACACAAATTTATCAGACATCCATATTGTTGAATCATAAATCCAAATTTATGTTCATGATATACACACGTACAACAAGAATTTATGTAATCGTGATCCCATGATACTGTAACTTTATTCATAGTTCGTAAAATAAAAAAAAATACTCGAAATCATGAAATAAAAAATTCAAACAATATTATTGATGCAAAATACTCAGTGATTTTGTCACTTATTGTCTTTTTTTTTCTCTGCAAATTAGATTTTATTATAAGGTAAAAAAACTCAACTCAACGTTGAGTGTCTCATTAAAAAGTTTTTTAAACTTAAATGAAGAAAAAGAGTACACACAACGAGGTATAAATTACACCCAAAACATAACCACAAAATACATGATACACCCAAAGCAAATCCAATAATCCGTTGACTATAACACCTGGTTCAGTCGTCGCCTCTAATGACCTGCAAGTCCTTGTATTTTCCTTTAAGGAAACACAATTTTTTCAGCCAACAATCCGTTAACCATACAAATGCATCACAAGTAAATCAAAATACTTGGCAATACGATTAAAATGATTTGACACTCCTTTACATGCTAAGCTAACCAAGCCAAATACCAAAGAAATTAAGTCCACCGCCAACTTGAATTCTCAATCCAACACACAATCAATGAATTACTTAAATCAAAACCATAGGAACATTTTTACATATATCCCTACGAAGTGCAGCAAGTGATTTTTTTTTATTTTCTAAGGGAAGAAAAATTTCAACCAAACAATTGATGATTGTATTAAGGTTTCCTATTTTGTGCTCCACAAAATATTTCTTGACATGACTTTTCTCCAATCAATTAAATTACTCCATCATTATCGACAGACAACTTACGAGGCTTGCCAAATAATTTATGGTTGAGAGGTCAATTTCAGGACATTGGAAAAGTAGAGCTTCATGCAGCATATTCAAATAAATATATAATATATTAACGGAATTAATTTAAGTGGTAAGTGAGTTGATATCGTTTAAACAAGTCTTGAATTTAAGGCTTTGTGTATGTAAAAAAATCTTGTTAAAAGGCTCACCTACTAAAATCAGGTGTGCGACGCAAGTCGATTCGGTTTAATCAAGACAAAACTTTGGGAAACAGAGAAAACAAAAAAAAAATATAATACGATCATGGACAAAATCTCAAGTTCTATCACCACTTACGGACATGGGTTTCGAAATATGTCAAACCCTAGATTCTGGATCAGTTTTCAATGATATTCTAATGAATTCCCAAGATCTTGTTCCATCATTATTTGGTAGAATTGGTTTTTATAGTGTCTCAATGCAGATCTTGTGTCACTTCTCTCGTGTTATATAATATTATTAAATTAATTTTAATTAAATCAATCACATTTATTAAATAAAGGCAATTTGTATGAAATATTTGGAAAAACGATGGGCCCCAGTAAAATTGTCCACATCCCTAGCATTATCAGTAAGGGGATTGATTCAATCATGGTCATTGTCTTGATCACATCGAGAGAACTTAATTTAGTGTTTAGGCTGCCTGTATTTGAATGATTTAAGAAACCCATTGGCCATTACAAACAACAAGTTCATAGTTTATTAAGATTTGTAGGACAATATTATACCTCATGTAAAAGTTATCTCAATTCATTGGAGTATATTGTATTAAAAACAATTAAGCAATGCTTTTAGTTTTATGTTTGAGTTATTTTAGGTGTTCAAAGTATTATAATTTATATAAATTTTCATACTTTCCCTACACTGATTTTAACCCGTTCAACCATTTTATGTGCTAATGCTATCTTTTATATATCACTTTAATTCACTTTGACATCTATTCTTCTTTTATAGCATTTTAACCCTCGACATTTTATTTTAGGTCAAAATAAGGATAAAAACTATTAAGGAAAATTTTGACATTATACCTAAAAATTATGTAGTATTGTTGTGGATTTCTAACAATCAGTATTATATTTTAGGGTGTTTATGTATGATTTTAACTTCGAGATTTTCCCACCCAATCCTTAGGAGGGTATCAAGAGTAGGATGAGAAAATCTCGATTCGAAAAAAACTCAACTCGTATTACTCAAATCGTAATTTTATTAACTTGACTCGAAAAAATTTCAAATAAATTTTGAGTTACAAAATGGAGCTTCGAATAACTCAAAATGTTTAGTAATTAATGGATTGATTTTCAAGTTCAAGTTAAGTCTCTCAACTCTGACTAATATATTTCTTTTGCATAAGAAAAAATATGAAAAATATATATGTATATCATATATGATTATATAAAACCATTTTAAATTAGAACCAATTAATATCACAACATTATAAATGTTTAAAATTAAATTTGAATAGAAATTCGAACAACTCAACTCCAAAAAATTTCAAATAAAGTTTGAATTATAAAATAAGACTTGTCAACTCGATTAAATCAAAAATTTTTGACTCGACCCGGTCGAATGTTTACATCTAATCAAGAGTGCCTTAGATGGTTCATACGATTTAGGAGACTGTGTGAAGAGTAGGGATGGTATTGGGTTAGGTTTTTGACCGACCGAACCCAACATGATCCTTATAAAATCCAATCCTGACCTGACCCGAACTTAAATATGATTTTACTTGCCATGAACCCAACCCAAGCATTTAATGAGAACTCAACCACGACTTATCTTGATTTAACATTATTTTTTACATATATTTTTGCCAAAATAGGAAATAACTGAATAAGTTTTAATTTATTCAATTTAATAACATAAAGTAAAATTTAATTTAGTATGCACCTTAATTATAATCTTTTACATATATTTTTCATTAAAATTTAACTGAATATATTTTTGTTCATAATTGCATGACCTTAATATCTACGTATGGTTTGGCTTGACATATCTACAATTATAAGGATTTGGTTATGAACAAAATTCATTTGCCTCTCATTTTTATCCCTTGTTTCTGCCCCGCCAATACTTCATTGACGTGTGGATATGTAAATTTTAGGTTGAATTTCGCCGTCAACTTTATTTCCTATTTGTCGTTTCTCCTTCTCCTTCTCCTTCTCCTTCTCCTTCACATTTACTTTTCCTTTACAAAACCCATTAAAATTCAAAGTTAACACCTTAACTCTGAATAATTTGAAAATCGTTTGCATTCAAAATACTAAGATAATATAGACTAAATCCAAACAAAAATGACAGTGAAGAGAACTCCCAACTCGTTTTATCTTTTTAAATCAAATTTTCATGTTGTGAATTGAATTCATCATCAAGCAGAATTCGATTTCTTGGACCTGTTGTAAGGTAAATACATAGTGTTGTTTCCTCAAAATCAATAAATAGAGAATTAAATACATGTCGATGTACTATTACACCAATTCTTACCCTCACCTACAAAATGAATAGTGTAAACAGGGATGAATAGAAATCTTCTGACTTTTTCTATGTCCCGTACTAAAAAAATTAAGTTTAGGGTTTAGGATTAAGATTTAAGATTAGGGTTTATGAAATTATGGGTAAGGTATATTTCTTAGGGCTTAAAGTTTATGATTTAAAATTTAGGATTAGGGTTTAAATTTTATTTTTAGTGTTGGGCATAAAAAGAGACAGTGTTGTACTACTTACATTTTTTTTTTGCATGGGAGGAAAGGCTTGTGTTTTTTTGGTCTGTTTTGAGCCTCTAGGAGTGTGTGAGATTAGGAATGTGGTTTCTTTGGTCTGCCATTTTGACTTCGTTTTTGCCCTTGGTTGGCTTCTTTTATCACTTCATTAATAAAATGAAATTGTTTTGCGAAAATAATTATGAGACTCATCTCTAATCAAATCTTTTAGACTTAAGACTATGATCTGAATTACATAAACAGTTTTTTTTTATGTTGGCTGTTTCAATTATTGCTATTTGTGCGAATACTTGTGCCATACCACAATTCAGTAGGAAACAGATTTATGACTCCCAATTATTTGTTTACTGGTCTCTCTTGCTGAATTGTTAATCCATGCATGCATATTTCCATCACTGGTTTAATTTGTTTCATATTTGAAAAATAACATAAATTATAATAATTGTTTTGTAATTCAATATTGCAATAAGTAGTTCCAAGTTTTTGTACCCTAGAATTTCATATTCAGCGAACTGTATAATGAGGCAATAATATCAAAGCTGCAAGGGCAAGGTATTGGTAAAGCCTTATCAGTCATCGCCATGGGGAATGCATGCATGTGCTGGTATTTGTTTCTAGGCGTTGACGACGCCGTTGAGACGACCGAGCAGAGACGTAAGGCTGAAAATGCCGATGGATGTCTAGGAAGGGTGAAACTTCAGGTGCAATTGCAGGACAAAGTAAGTTCTTTTTTTTGGCGTAGGGTAAAACACACGCATGGAAAGTGTAGCCCAGACGAAAAGGGTGTTTCACAGTGACTTGCCAGCCTTTCAACCATGAATGATGGATCACCGGGACCACCAAAGATCTGCACCAGAATTCCATAAATTGGGATCAGTACTAGTCTGTCGTAACTCAGACATCTTTTGAGTGCTAGTCGTCCACGTGTCATTGTTTCAGCTTTACTTCACCCTCCACTTCTTATATCTCCCTCGCTTGTAATCATAATACTGTAACGATAAAAGATACTTCTATAAATATTATTTTTTATTAATTTTTTTAAAGTTAAAATTTTTAAATTTTAACTATAATTATATTAAATATTTTAAATAATTAAATTTTATAAAATATATAATTAAAATTTATTTGATTAGAAGTTTTTAAAATATATTTTTTATATTTTTATTAATAATAAATTTTAAATAATTACGAGTTAAAATTTAAAATTTTTGATAAAAAAAAGTTAATAAAAAATATTTGTTTTGGGACAGAGAGTATTTATCTGCTTCATACGCAATAGTTTTTATGCATTTTGTGTGGATGAAAGTTAAAGTATAGACCCGACTGTTTCTATGCAATATGAGATGCGTGTAGCAAATGGATATCACTAGTTTTGGCTCTTCTTTCAATATGGAATAAACTGCTTTCAAGTGTCAGTTTAAACCAATCTAGACCACTCATCTGCAGAAGTGGACCCATATATTTAAATTTGATTATTTATTTATCTTATTTAGAGGTTTAAAGTTTTAAATTTTTTCAGACAATCAATCTGACTATAATAGACTAAATAGCATCAAAAAATATATTTTGTTAAAGAAATCTCTTTATTTGAAAAAAATTAAAATTGAAAGGTCTTAAAAGGTAATTAAACTAAAAAATAAGGGGTCAAAGTTTAATTTTATTAATTCTAAATAATAGGATCCTAACATAATAATAAACCAAAAAATTTAGGAGGGGCAAGGGTTTAATTGCAATGGTTTTAAAATTATTTGGACCTAACATATAATTAATCCATCAAGTTTGGGGGCAATTGCCCCTCATGTAGCAACGTCCCTAGGGATGAGTAGAGAAATTCAGGATCAACCATTTTTTTCATGTTAAACGCTTACAAAGATAAGTGTGATATCGTGAAAGTTCTTCTGAGTTTCAAAGCCGAATGTTATCAAAAGTTCAAACATTTGAGGATTGACCAAAATGTATTTTTTTTAAATATGAAGTGTGACCAAAATGTAACTTTACCCATAATTAATTACCAAAATGAAACTTTACCCATTTGAGTGACTAAAATATAATTTTTAAAATTTAAGTTATCTAAATATAATCTTACTCATAATTAAGTGACCTCTGTAATAATTTACTTAAAAAATTAATGGCGGATCACGTGCCCGCTAGGTCCTTAATAGATTCCCATGCTCATCTGGATATGGAACAATTCCCTACATTATAACGAAAAGACTGATCCCAATGCCCTGGATCTCAAGCTGAGATCAGCATCTTTATAGAATCATATTCCGTTTTATAGTAGATGGATTCTAACACCACTCTTCATTACCTAGTGCTACAACTAGTACTTGATTATTCAAAACAAATCCAACAACACATATGCTGCAGTCTTTTCTCCCCTTTTCCCCAACCCAATAATGTCTATATCACGCAATAATAAAGTAGAATGAAAAAGAGAGAGAAAAGTTGAACCTAAACTTTGTCGAAGTTCGATGTTATTAATTATTGTGGAGGGAAAAGAGAATCCCATTTTGTTAAAGTAGAACTGAAGGGAGTGGTTCAAGAGTGCAACGTCGTAAGGCAACAGGCAACAGCCGCTCTTCTTGCCGGTTCATTTGGGGGGGTTTACACAACATTATTAGAGAATCTGAGAGGTGCAATTTTTGGTACAAAAGTAGCTTCCTTTTGGAGGGTGAAATTGAATCACACCCATGTTTCCATGAAATTTCATCTCTCAGCCGGTCCCATGCACCCGCCATTACATGTGAATCGCAATCTTCTGTGGGCCTAACTAGATTTGGGGGAGCAACTTCCACCTCCACATTTGCACTCCAGACCAAGCCTGTATTTCTATACTCTGGAGTCTACGTTTAACCTTCTTTGTATAAAAAGAAAAATGTATGAAAAAATTGTAAGTTTGTCCCTATATTAGCGGATGGTGAAATTGAATACAAACTTCAAAATGAAATTGAACGTATTAAAAAATGGTTAAGCAGAGTACAGAAGATGATGCAAATGAATTCACAAAGATTCTACCTTCATACAGAGAGAGTACCAAAGATGAAGGATTGTTATACTTATATAGCAAAACATCCCTAGTGTTTGATTCCTAAAATTTTGATTATTTCTATAAACACAAACACCACAATCTTTTGCATGATTTAATTCAATTATTATATACTCCAATATTTTATTAGTTTACAACTTTCAAGCAGTTGATTCCTTTGGGCAATCAGGTCCTATCAGGGACGGACGCAGGACTTTATATTAGGGGAGACGAGCCTATAAATTTTTAGAGGGGTGAACTTATAAAATTTTAAGAAGGGCATAAATAGATTTCCCATAGAAAATACCTATAAAATTTTTAAAATTTTTCTAAATCATATAGAAATTTCAATTTTTTAGGGGGAGTGACCGCCTACTCCAGCCCCCTCTAGGTCCATCCCTGAGTTCGACGCTGGCTACTCCTGCTCTTGCCATGCGAATACCTAATTTTCCTGGAGCGGTCTTCCTTAGCTTTTGATGCATTATTGTTGTTTGCTTTGTTGCTTCCGTATGCCCCAGGATGTGCACTGACGTCGCCGAGCTAACGTTGCTGAATGGTTCACCCGGTGCAGTGTTGGAATCTCTCTTAATATGCTTATGGTCTCGTGCATTTTGTTGATTCATCATCTCTTCAGATTTGTTGAGACATTGTTCTCGTATGTGGTTTTGAGCATTAAATAATGGTCTATCCTTCTTCTCTTTCCCTTGTCCAAAGTATTTTTTAGATCACTCTGGAGTGAATTTTAAACAAAATTCATTTTTATTAAATAGAATAATTCTTTACTTGAACCTATTGATCGGTATTCTGGATTTGAATAGTCTAGTTTGCATGTGTAAGTTCATCTAAATTTGAAAGTATAATAAAATACTACATTATAATTTAATTTTATTTGGTTATATTAATTTGTTTAATAAATTGATTTACAGCTCCACAGTTTCTCTCATTCTCCATTTCATCTGTTTTTGCACGTAAACAACACTTAGACTGCCACGTACAAAAACCTTATTTGGCTTGTACCACATGCCACATCAATTGCATTGGACGAAAAATTATTCGATGAGTCTGGCTCACCATATCCTTCATGGTCTCATCCAATAACATTTTTCCATCTCAATTTTTTTCCAAAATGAATCTTCACCTCTTTCTTACATGTTACTAAAGAACAGGTAGTTACTTGAAAGTTATATTAAAATGAGTGAATGTTATTGGATGACGTGATGAACTAAATCCATCAAATAATTCCTCGCATCGGACGAAGATAAAAATCAAAGACACTTTTTATTGGTTAAAAAGAGAGAGCAAAATTATTTTTCAAGTTCAGGGGCTCATATATCACTGAGCCATTTTTATTTAAATAATTTATATTTCATCATATATAATTGAAATATATTCCCATCCTATTACTATATATTTTGTTAAGATATTAGAAATTAAAGTATAAATATTTAAAAAGCATAGATAAACTCGAAACGATACATAAAAATATACCACCACCGGAACATACCATCAGAACAAATATAGTACATCCAGCGGTATGCTACTAATGACCTTGGATTTAGTACAATTACATTTTTCATATATTGGACCAAATTAAAGGCCTCCAAGCCAAACCTTGAGAAATGGAAAACTAGAATTCATGCGGGAAGGAAGGTTTGATGGTCTGTTTCATACATGTTCCCTGTGTGCAAACATCACATGTGCAATCACCAGGCTCCGATTAAAAATTTAGTATAACAATAGATCCTCCTGCAAAAATGTATTCACTCAAAACATCTTGTGTTAGTGATGAAAACACACGGACAAGGGATTCCTCAAACTGCAATTCATGATTACTAATTTTCGAAACCTCCTTTGACAACACATTCCGTTCTCGCTTTGCTTGAGAAGCAAGGTTGGAAACCTGCACATGAATGATTATAAGCAATAACTTCCAAGGAAAACAGCACCAGTCATCCGCGTTTATGGTCTATGCATTTCATTATATCACAATCAATAAATATCTTCAAAAATCAAGTCCATTTATTAATATTCAGAAAGCTTACCTGCGATCTAAATTGAGATGCTTCTCTGCTTGGAAGTCCCCCAAGGGTGTCTTTTAATCCTGATGCAATACAGAAAGGGAGTTTTCTCAGCCACATAAATGCTGACAATAATTCAATGAACCTAATTGAGAGAAAGTACTTGAATACCTGCTGCTTGTCTTTCAATCTTGTAAGCTGACTGAATTACACTTCGGATTTGCTTTCCTGCTTGCCTGCAACAAAATTGAACATGTTCCGATGGGAAACATTAGCTTCAAGAAGCAGAAGTTAACATTTCACTCACTTCACTTGAAATTACAAACCTGAGTTTTGTCTTGCCATGGATCAGCTCTTCTTCAGCTACTGATGCACTCCGCTGGAAACATCAATTATTTGAAATATATTTCACAAATCCTTGATCAAAGGAACTATAATTTCAAATTAATAAACAGTTTCTAGTGATATTCTAATATAACTTAAAATTTTATCGTCTAGGAGCTAGATGTCAATGTACTTCCAGGATGTCTATTCAGAAAAAGAAACGTTTGAAGTAGGCTATAAACATCACCAGATGAACGCTTCACTGGATAAAAGCTGTTTGAGAAGTCAATTCAGCAATTTAAATATTTTTACATTCCTGGGGGTTACAAATTCCCTTGAACACAAAACCCAAAACACTAATTAAAACAGCTCAAGTATACCTTTGGAGATGGTGATATCTCTGTTTTCGTCAACATTCCATTATTACCTTCTGATTATTATTAAATAAAGGGGAGAAGGTTATTACTTATGTGTTTAAAACAGAAGAATTCTAGAATCAGCTGAAACCAAGAGTAAAAGTTCTCTTCCATTAAGGAACACACGTGTATCAACTACGTAGTTTTTTTTGGAAAAGTTGTATTTCATTATCCAATAAGCAGAGAAAAGCATGCTATTTAAAAACCAGCACAAACCAGAGGAAGCTGATGTTTGCTTCAAAGTTCAAAATCCTAATTTCTGGAAACAGCCTGTTTGTAGAAATATCAGGAAAAATAAAAATAGAAAACCTAAATTTTATATCACCAAGAATAGCCTATAGAACAAAACTAAAAGAGGGAGCAGATATGCTAAACAATAAACTAGTAGCTAACACTGTACATGAATAAACGTCCAATATAATTGACGCATGAAATAACAGTCGCATGATACTAGAATACTTGTAAATACTTGTATGATCAAATGGGGAAAATGTTACCTCCAACTTCTCAGCTCCTTTACTCTAGTATCAGCTTTGGAAATCAAGGACTGCAAGAACAAATAGTAGGATTATAATAGTATTTTATACTGATATAGAATTTTAATGAGCACAGCCTATAATAAGTGTTTTTTTTGTGAAAAATAGTTTAATAAAATTCAGAAAGATGCTTCCTGACCTGGGTGATTGTGTCATAAACAGCAAAAACTGATAAAAATATCACTGCATGAACCATGATGTGCAAAAAGAAATAAAAGTTTCGAAAAGCAGAACAATAGTTCCATTCTTGGGGAGGCATTAAAGCTATATGGAATGGGAACATAAGAAGCTAGAAAAGCTTCTCCAACATTACTACAACAGGCTATTCCAACTTTCCCTTGACATTTCAAAATTAAATAATCTTTGCAAACTTAAATAATCTTTGCATGCACTTTGAAATCTCATTCATGTCCTCTTCTAAATTCCAAATTGAAAATAAGCAGTGGTCTTCTAAAATCCAAATTGTGTATATGTATTTATAATCTAATAAACCTACCAACAAAAATCAGGTAGCGAGGAGAGAAAGGGGGCTCCAGAAATCATAACTTAGAAAGACAACAATATTTATGTTACCTCTTCGCTCTGAAAAAGACGCAAAGTCTTGTAATATAGTAAACGTCTTGGCCCTGCACATTGAAAGTTACAAAACAATTTCAATTAGATTCAAGTTGTAGATCCAGTTTAAAACAACTTAAGTAAGAAGTTGAAGGGAATTGCTTAACATGTCATTTAATGAATTATATCTGCAAGACAAGGAATCATAAACCTGTAAGTTAGGTAAGCAACAACTTAATCAAGACCCCTTTACTATTGCAAAAAACTTGAACTAGTCATTGAAATTGGTTATGAAATAACAGCACTACAACAGAGAAAGAGCTAGTTTCGATGAACAGCGTGTTATGCATATACATGCGCTTAAATTTACATGGAAGCATCATTTTCATTATATATAAGAAGAGGATAGAATCATAGAAATGGATATATTTGATCCCGCTGTTGCATATACAACCTAGGAATGCAGAAACTGGCCAAAAATATTAAAAAATTTATAGAACCATACTTTTAAGTACCAGAAATCCCAAGCCAAGAGCAGCGCCGCCCGTGATCAATGGATTAGAAGCTGCAATGGTAATCCCCTCTGCAACAAAATGTGAAACATGGAAACTGAAAATTAGTTCTCCCAGATACAAACAGAATGTGAATGGACTGAATCCATTGATGGAACAGACCTTTAACTTTATCATATGCCATGTCCTCGCAAACACCAAGTTGTGATTTGACATCTTTAAATGAATCCTAGCGATTCCAAAAAAAAATATGATAAATTTCACGTTCTAATTCTCGGCTCAGAAAGAAAAACGAAAGAGAAGCGTACAATGGTTTGATTAAAATGAGCAGAGGACGTGGAGCGAATTTCGGTAAGTCGAGTTCTAGAAGCTTTGAGTGTGGCGTTAATGTTCCCATCGATGATTTTCTGGTACAGAATAGCTTGCTCCACAGCGTAATCGATCCAGGGAATGACTTGTTGAGTAAAATTTGATTCGGTTTTGAACGGAGAATCGCTGGGCAGAGGCGTTGGCGGCGATGGTGGACTAGGGTTTGGGAATTCTTCCGGTGATTCAGATACCGTTGCCATGGGGAGGAGAGATTGTTTTGCTCTCTATGAAATATTTTTCTCCTGCATAGTATTGTAAACGAATACAACATTTAACGAAACCTGGGAGTTGTTTATGTTTGCTTATTTATTAAATCAACAAAAAAAATAATAATTTTTTTAATTAAATAAACGAATACGAAAAAATAGTTTATTTATTTATGTTTGTAAAAATTTAGTAATTTTTTTATTTCTGTTTATTCGTTTAAAATTTTTATATACGATCATTTATATTTATTATTTTTTATAATAAAAGTATTATATGTAAAAAAATTAAACTTATTCTCATATGTTCGTTTATGTTCGTTTACAGTCATTTATAATTTTAACAAATTAATATGAACAAACACGAACAAGCTACATTCCTTAACGAACGAACACGAACAAGAAATTATGTCCATTTAGTTGTTCGTGTTAGTTCGCTTGTTCAGTTAAAATTAAACGAATATAAACATACACTCGTTCATGTTCCTTTGATTCGTTTACAATGCCTACTCTGCCCAAATTTTTGTTTTAAGGTGTACCAACTACCAATACTGAAAAATGCTCCATTATTTGTAGGGTGTAAATGAAATGAGCTTAAACTAACAACGTTCTATTTGTTTGGGTTCCTCTATTTATTTTTGAAAGTGATTATGTTCGACCTGTATTCATTTAAATTTGAAATATCATGATAATTTATTTACTTTTGAAGGTGTTCGTTTATATGTTCGTGAATATGTTTGTGTAACGTTTGCGAACACGTTCGTTTAACGTTCGCGATTATGTAAATCTATTTGTTCGCCAAAATAGTCCTTAAACTCCTTAGGCTATACAATTTGAACTTCAAAATTTATATTGTGTTCAATTTAGTCCCTACCTTCACCAATATTTAAAATGTAGAAAATAACAAGGGAAATGGAAACCGATTAAACAATCTTATAAACGGATCAATAAACAAGCTTGTTCGTGAACATAACGAATCGAATACACCTCTGCCCATGTTCGCTCATTTATTAAAAGAACATAAAAATTTTGTTCATATTCGTTTATTTAGCTTAATAAACAAACATAAACAAATGCTATACAAACGATTCACGAACAGTTCGTCGAACTCTCTGTTCATTTACGCCCCTAATTTTATATTTGAAGGAATCCATTATAAATTGGGTCATCACAAGGTAAAGAACCTGTTTATCGGGTCAGATTTACATAATGCCCACTCGTTTATTTACTTGACGCCTAAAAAGTTTGAGGGGAGATAAAGACATAAGAATACATGAAAAAAGGTTATTAATAGTGGTGAATAAAATGGATGGGTAAAAAATGACCAGTTTTAAAAATAGGATATATCATATTGAGGGTTCCTTTTGTTTTAGTATGTTTGCTTTTTGTTACTGGTTTTGAAAAGGTTATGTTTCGATCACTTGTGTTATCGATTTATTACATTTCAACCACTAAGTTATTAACTCTTGTTAGTTTGATGGCATGGCACATTAACAAAAATGGTTAGTTTTTAATTTGACCCATCAATTTTTAAATTATTTTTTCACCCTATTTCAAAAAAAACTATTTCCCCAAAACATTTTGATCTCCCTTGGAAACCTTGTTCATCCCCATAACATCACCATTGATCCACTGCTGCAAGTGAATCTCATATACAAATCTTCCATGCAATTGCACATTTGATACATGGAAGCCTAATAAATCTATTTGATCTACAACTACCAGAAAAAGCCAAAGCTTTCAATAAATCATTAGCAATATTAGCTTGAGTATTAAATACCACCAAAATAGTACCTTGAGATCTCTTTGCAAAGCTTGATAATACATAGTTTTAGTATAACAATCCATCATATGAATCCAAGCAAGGCCTCATTTTTTTTTCTTCAAATAAATTATATAAATGTTTTTGTTGTACCCACCTCCAGATTCGAGGCCTCCGAAAGTCACCAGAGTAGCACCTGACACCGCTTCCTACAAAGGCTCACCCCTGAAATCTATGAAGCCTTCGAGATCTACAAGCCTTTGGAATCTGCAAGCCTCTGCTGTAGAACCTCCGGAGCCCTTAGTCTCAGCACCATTCTTCTGCATGTGAGTCACCATAGGCTCCAGAGCTCTCATCTCTGGATTACTGTCCATACTCAATTATCGAACTTCGACAGGACATCTATCAAGTCCGCTTGACCTCGCCTATTGAGCCTATTACTTGACAGTCAAGTCTACTATGTCAGCTCATCAATAGCTATCATGATGCTAGACTTGGCCTTGTCTCATCAAACAGTACTACTTGGCTATAAATACTCGTTGAGCTGCAGAGGATAGGCAGGTCAACTCCCTTCATCTTATCCTTCGCCAGTTCACTCAACTTCACTTGATAGCATCATCTTTGGCTCTCCGCCCATTTTTAGAATGGGTGAAACACCACCAACCTCCTCCTTGATCCTCATCTCCACCACTTCGTCCCGTGTCTAACACCTTGGACACCAACGACATCAACATTGGTGCGGTAAACGGGGAGATCCTCCCAACCGAAAGAATCAGTCGTGATAACTTTCCTGCTCCAAGCTATCTCAGCCTTAACTTTTACTTTTCGCAGTGATGCTTTTGGCGTACTTGATCTTTGCGACCGGCGAAATGGATGACAAGGTCGACGACGACAGTAAACCATTCAAGATCATAGACCGCCTCCAAGTTCATTTGGCGTGTCTGGTTTTTTCAAGTGGTAACGATGAGAAATAAACCTCGAACTAAAAGGCTCGATGTCTTCAACCGAAATAGCGCCGATGAAAGGTGTAGAGGTTTCTTTGGAAATCGGGAAAACAAAAATCGAAAAAGAAATAACAATTTTACACGATCGATTTTAGAGTGGTTTGACCTTCTAACCAAGGTCAACATCTACTACCTTAACCTCCACACTAAGGATTTTCCAATTCACTAACAATGAATTCTTCCCTTTTTACGGGTTCAAGGGGTAACCTTATGTCTCTATCTTTTCCCGGGCCAAGATAGAACCGTCTCCTTAGTTTTTTTTCTTAGGCTAAACTAGAACCTATCCCTCAACAATGAGGTCTTGACTTTTGTAACAAAATACCTCTCTAGGTGAGTGTTTACACATTTTGGCTCACTAGGATTGGACTAAAGAATTTACAAGAGATTAAAAAGAAATAAACACATTAAGACTCTTCTCTCTTGAACTTTAGGCTTGGATGTCCATCATCTTCTTCAAGTGTCTTTGACTTGTATTTATAGTGTGGAACGAAAAACTAGCCGTTAGAAAACTAGCTGTTGGAAAACTAGCCGTTGGGGACTTTTAAATTACTTGAAAATATATGTTTGAGTCAAAAACACTTTTAAAAGCTTTCAAACGTATTTTTCAAATTAAATATACTTTGAATTGTTTTTGCAATATTTGTTCAAGTCCAAAAACATTTTCACTTTGTTATATCAAAATAAATATCTCAACAATCGCCTCTTTTTATATAAACGAAACCACTTAAAAAATTAAGCTCGTAGGTTACCCATCTTTAATGTGTGAGCATGCCACCATTGTAATTGAGAGGAGAATTGATGGTTCATCTTTGAATCCTTGAGCTTGATCTCGAACAAAATAGCTCTTCAAGGTCGGTTGAATATAGAGATGGATCGAGCACTCTTAAGATCTTCATCTTCTCAAAGGTTGTTAGACCGTCGATTTGAGTCCCGCTCTGATACCAATTGAAAGGCTCGATGTCTTCAACCGAAATAGCACCGATGGAGGGTGTAGAGTTTTCTTTGGAAATTGGGAAAACAAAAACCGAAAAAGAAATAACAATTTGACACGATCGATTTTAGAGTGGTTTGACCTTCTAACCAAGGTCTACATCTACTACCTTAGCATTCACACTAAGGATTTCCCAATTCACTAACAATGAATTCTTCTATTTTTAATGGTTCAAGGGGTAACCTTATATCCTTATCTTTTCACGGGCTAAGATAGAACTCTCTCCCTAGTTTTTTCTTAGGCTAAACTAGAACCTATCCTTCAACAATGAGGTCTTGACATTTGTAAACAAAATACCTCTCTAGGTGGGTGTTTACACATTTTGGCTCACTAGGATTGGACTAAAGAATTTACAAGAGATTAAAAAGAAATAAACACATTAAGACTCTTCTCTCTTGAACTTTAGGCTTGGATGTCCATCATCTTCTTCAAGTGTCTTTGACTTGTATTTATAGTGTGGAACGAAAAACTAGCCGTTAGAAAACTAGCTGTTGGAAAACTAGCCGTTGGGGACTTTTAAATTACTTGAAAATATATGTTTGAGTCAAAAACACTTTTAAAAGCTTTCAAACGTATTTTTCAAATTAAATATACTTTGAATTGTTTTTGCAATATTTGTTCAAGTCCAAAAACATTTTCACTTTGTTATATCAAAATAAATATCTCAACAATCTGCCTCTTTTTTATATAACGAAACCACTTAAAAAATTAAGCTCAGAGGTTACCCATCTTTAATGTGTGAGCATGCCACCATTGTAATTGAGAGGAGAATTGATGGTTCATCTTTGAATCCTTGAGCTTGATCTCGAACAAAATAGCTCTTCAAGGTCGGTTGAATATAGAGATGGATCGAGCACTCTTAAGATCTTCATCTTCTCAAAGGTTGTTAGACCGTCGATTTGAGTCCCGCTCTGATACCAATTGAAAGGCTCGATGTCTTCAACCGAAATAGCACCGATGGAGGGTGTAGAGTTTTCTTTGGAAATTGGGAAAACAAAAACCGAAAAAGAAATAACAATTTGACACGATCGATTTTAGAGTGGTTTGACCTTCTAACCAAGGTCTACATCTACTACCTTAGCATTCACACTAAGGATTTCCCAATTCACTAACAATGAATTCTTCTATTTTTAATGGTTCAAGGGGTAACCTTATATCCTTATCTTTTCACGGGCTAAGATAGAACTCTCTCCCTAGTTTTTTCTTAGGCTAAACTAGAACCTATCCTTCAACAATGAGGTCTTGACATTTGTAAACAAAATACCTCTCTAGGTGGGTGTTTACACATTTTGGCTCACTAGGATTGGACTAAAGAATTTACAAGAGATTAAAAAGAAATAAACACATTAAGACTCTTCTCTCTTGAACTTTAGGTTTGGATGTCTATCATCTTATTCTTCAAGTGTCTTTGGCTTGTATTTATAGTGTGGAATGAAAAACTAGCCGTTGGGGACTTTTAAATTACTTGAAAATATATGTTTGAGTCAAAAACACTTTTAAAAGCTTTCAAACATATTTTTCAAATTAAATGGACTTTGAATTGTTTTTGCAATATTTTTTCAAGTCTAAAAACATTTTTCACTTTGTTATATCAAAATAAATATCTCAACATGAACTTCTTTAGGCGTTGGAAGAAGATGGTACATCTAGTGCCTACCGTTGACATCTTCGAAGCATGTCTGAGTCGCCCCCTAAGGGTCCATGAAGTATATATTCCATTGACAAAAATGTTGGAGGATCATCATGTGTCGCATACTTCGAATCATCAGGGCACATCCTCCGTAAAAGTGATGTAAGTTTAAAAAATCGTTAAAGGTATCTGACAACTTCTCTTGAATATTTCATGAAGGTATATAACAACATTATCACTTCCAGGGAAATTGTCTTCCTCCAAATATTACATAATATTCTGAACAAATGCTGTAAGTCTATGAAATTGTCAAAGGTACTTGACTCATTTACTTAAGTGTTTCAGGAAAGAACATTATTATCTCCACGCTTCTAGAGCGTTCACCTTCCTTCAAACATGCACTTATCCTCTACAAAAGCACTTGTTTTAGGGAGGAATACTACGTACGTGCCGCATACTTCGAAATATATAGGCAACGATACTATCCTCTATAAACACTTCTAGCCAACATAAGCGTCGATCCCCTGCCAAACGGCGTCGAGTTGTCATCTTCAACATTAGGCCCTATAAAAGTGACAACCCTCCATCGCAAAATATTGTACCCTAAAGCACTATAAGTTGGTATCTAGGAGAGTCTACAAATGTTTAAATGAATGTATTTCGTTACAGCTTGTCTCCACAAGAGTGTCAAGATGCCTCTATCCATTCAATGCCATCGACATTGCGTTTCTAAAAGGAAGTTGAGATGCTCGTGTTTTAATGCCAATTAAGGCATGTTGTTTTATATTTTTTCTTATTTATTTTATATTTACATTGTCGTTTTATTTTTTGTAATTTTACCTATTATGTTGATTTCCAATTAATGTAAAAAACATTAAATTAAAAGTGTAATATTATCTAAGAAGTTGTTTGGAGAACTATTGATGCAGAAAAGAAGAGGCATTGAACAAGGGAGGTGGAGAGGAGAAACACGATGGTTGATGGCGATTTTGGGCAGTTCACTCCTTGTAGATTTGGAGTGGAGAGTCGTGTAGATAATATGGTGGTCGGAGTAAAGAAAACGAAAATATGAAGAGATGAGGGGCACATCCCACTTAGTTTAGCCTTAACCAGGCACATCCTATCAGTTCTAACCCCTTGCCCTTCTCTTAGTGGGGCGCAGGTACTTATAGTCCCTTAGCACTGTTGGCAATTGGACAACGTCATGTCCTATGACAACCTATGGATGGCTCGACACAGGTAGACTCAAGTTCCCAGTAGTTAGGCTTTGCATGCTGACCATGTGGTAGCTTGCAGTGATGCCTGATAACATCAGTTTCTAAGGTGGCCTGAAGACTCCAGTAATATTGATCTCTCTGGAAGGGCTTATCTCTAGAGAAGTTACTATTGTGGATTTTCTCTAAGATTATGCAGAGACAGAATTTGAGTGTAACACGAATACACTTATATTTCATAATCATAACATAATTAAACATGTGAGATTTTGAACGCTGGATAATGTTTGTGAATCAAACAACTTGGGAGGGAGAATAACATTCTCTGAATAAGCTTAAAAAATTCGAATGAGCATACCATGATTGAACGATACTGAGTTATTATTAGAGGCAGAGGCTGAAATATGCAAAACCAATTTGGTTGCAAGAAATTGGCAACCCATTATGTTGCCTTGTTAAATTTAAACCAGATCGTCATTATGCTTATAATGAAATGGTAGGACTAGGAAGCTTCCTTCATTACATATACGCGAATTCTGATAAAAAAGATCTCATGTTCTATTATATTTGGAACCATGAAATGATGGATGAGTCAATAGAGATAGATCTGAATTGAGAGCAACAACGAGCAACCAAGAGGGATATGGAGAAAAATGGCTTAGCTATGGTAAATTTTTACTTTTTAACTTGCCGAACAAGTTGTTTCATCTGCTGGAAAGGTAGCCCAAACATATTTTTATGTTTCTGTCCTAATTAAACAACGGGCCGCCCAGGCTAGACTCTCTTTATTACAATTAATATTTTAATACAGTTTCTTTTGTAAGAACATAAAAGAAGTTAGGGTTTCTTAGGTATCTAGTTGGTTATTGAACTTTTTGATATATTTGGCCACTGGACTTGGCCTTGGATATTTACTTTTTAACTTGCTGAGTAAGTTGTTTCATCTGCTAGAAAAGTAGCCCAAACATATTTTTATGATCCGGTCCTAATTAAACGATGGGCCGACCAGGCCATATTCTCTTTAATACAATTAATCTTTAATACGGTTTCTTTTTGTAAGAACATAATCGTTAAGGTTTCTTAGGTATCTACTTGGTTATTGAACTTTTTGATTTGTTGGGCCTCTGAATTTGGTCTTAGATATTAACTTTTTTTAACTTGCTAAGCAGTTTGTTTCATCTGCTAGAAAGGTAGCCCAAACATATTTTTATGTTCCGGTCCTAATTAAACGATGGGCCACCCATGCCAGACTCTCTCTAATACAATTAATCTTTAATACGATTTCTTTTGTAAGAAGATAAAAAAAAAGTTAAGGTTTCTTTGGTATCTAGTTGGTTATTGAACTTTTTGATTTATTTGGCCTCTGAATTTGGTCTTAGGTATTAAATTAGTTTTTCAACTTGAAAACCATCACATATATTAATTCAAAAACTTAATTTCATTCAAATTTTGTTGATGTCTCGCCTTTAGTTCATCCACGTGTCTTTCAAAATCAACCCATAAACCTGACTACGGGTAGCAATCGGGTCGTTCGGTTCGGTTCGATTTAATTTTCGATTCAGGTCACATTCGGTTTATGTTCGATTCAAATTTGATTTTGATTTAGATTTAGATCGAGTCTATGCAATTTTAGGCCGGGTCGGATCAATATTGGATCGGTTGAATTTCGGGTCGGGACAATTGTCAGATCTGTTGATTTTTCGGGTCGGGTCAATATCATATCAGTTGGTTCTCGGTTCGGGCCAATTTCGGTTCGATTGATATTTCAGGTCGGGTTAATATCAGATTTGATCGGCTTTTGGTTTGGGTTAATATCAGATAGCTCGTTTTCGATTTTAGTCAATCCTCGGATCTCTAGGTCAATTCGAGTTGAGTTGGGTATGTATTCAATTGAGCATATATAGAATTATTGATATATTCGCATAAAAATGTATTTTTTTTCAATCTTATTATTTAGGCTCAATTTCAACTCTTGCCCTTTTGATGGTTCGAATTAAACATCATTAAGAGATGATAATCTGACACAAACTCAACCTATAAGGCTTGTTAAAGTTTAAAACTTGAATTTTGTACTGTGTTCATTATCGAGTTTCAATTGATTGTTTTCTATTTTTAAAACAAAGTTTTGCATAATTTCTAAGACGAAAAATTTTGATTTTACGAGATTAGAATTGGAATATTTGGAAATTATTTAATAAAATATAATTTTATCATATTTATTTATGGATTAAAATCAATTTAGGTATGTTTTAATTGTTTGAGATTTAATTAGATATTTAAACTTTTGATATCGATATTTAATTAATATCATAAATTAAATAAAAGAGTAAACCAAATAAACAATTAAAAGTAAATGAATAAATAAAATTATATATATATATATATATATATATATGAAAGTTGGCTTGAAATAGAGTAACTTTATTTTATAATCCTTTATATCAAATATTTTTTAAATAAAAAATTATCAAATGATATGAAAATTTTCTTTTAAAGGAGAATATATATATTAAACCATTAAACTTTTACTAGTTGGTTGCTAATCAATAATATAATAAAAAATGAGAATGATATATATATATTTACTATTTATCATACTACTAAAAAATAAATAAAATAATTTATTCTTTCATTTCGGCTCAATTATGTTCGATTTGGATCAGATTTAGGTAAATTAAATTCAGGTTATTTTTTGTTCGAGTTGGTTTCGATTCAGGTTGATTTTCGATTCAGGTTGATTTTCGATTCAGGTTACTTTTGGTTCGGGTTGGTTTCAGTTTCAGTTATTTTCGGTTCTGGTTACTTTTAGTTTGGATTGATTTTCGGTTCAGTAAATTTTGAGTCGATTTTAGTTCGGGTTCAGGTCAAATTTAGACCACAATGTTCGGGTCTATATCGGATCTCAAGTCGAATAAATCGTTTCGAGTTTCGAATCTCAGATTAAGTTTGTCGGGTCTAAACCTGACCTTAAGTACCATGATTTAACATAAAAGAAAGTTCAAATGAAAACACACTTTGCGGGTGTTGGACTTGTGTAATTACATGAAAATAAAATTATTGCCCTAGTAATTACATGAGTGTAATTATAAAAAAATAATTTCATATATATATTTGACTAAAGAAGTGTAATTACATCTAGTTACATTTCTGGGGAAAATTCTAACGTCGAACATTACTGAACACCACTAACACTGTTGAATGTCATTAAATTAATTAATAAAAATTAAAAATTTTAAAAATTTAATATATAATTAATAATTATATAAAATAAAATTTTAATTAAATTAATTTAAATATAATATATATTTTTAGTTTTTTCGAATAATTTGATCAAATAAGAATAGTAGCCAATCCTTAAATTAAAAAAACCCTAAATAGATTTTCTTTGTCATTCTAGTCGCCGTTAGCCAACGTCTGCCGGCGAGATTGTCGCCGCCGTACCTCTGTCCTTGCGTGACCGCCGTTCGAGTCTGGTCACCGTTCCCTGCCATTCGCACATCAAATCCGGTAAGGTTACTATTTTTTTGATTTGGACTTGCCGGCAGTCCAAACCGTCACCGGTTGCCGTCTTACCAGCAGTTGTCGCGACTGTCCGTGTGCGACGCCCAACATCCCCTAATCCTCAAATTCTCAAACCCTATCCACCACTCAAACTCTAATCCCCAAATTAAAACCCCAAATCTGTACCGGTACGCTATTTCCCGAGTGCCGATACATGGTCTCACTGGAAAATATTTCCCAAACATGAGCTATTCACAACATGCCATGGGCTCTGGTTTGTTGCTTTCTTGATTCATTAACAGTTTTCTAGCAATGTTTTATGTTGTTTGAATTTAGCCTTTTCATTGATGTTGTTTTGTAGGTAGTAGAACTATTAGAAAGACGTTTGAGTTTCGAAGGACGCATGTTGTTCGACCAAAAGGAAAACACCAGGCAACCATCGTTTGGCTTCATGGCCTTGGTGACAATGGTTCAAAGTAAACTTATCTTTTCAATTTGCAGTTTTATACACTCTTGCATTTGTCACTTTTACTAGAAACAATCTATTCCCAAGGTGTTTGCATTTACATACAGTTTCATGCTATCCTTTTAGTATTTAAGCAAAAACCATGTATCATGCCATGTTTAAGGATGTCAACATCTTGGCATGTTTTATTTGTAAGGAAAGGGGTCATTTCACTTTTTAGTTTTTTTCTTTCTTGAAATTTTAAATGGAACAAGTTGGATGAAGAAAGCGGTGCAGTTGTGAAATCATCATCATAATCATAATCATAATCATAATCATTGTATTATTTTTTCTTTTTTGTCTCATCTGAATGTTAAGCTTAATTTGTGAAAAATCCTCTAAATGTGAAAAAGAGTACATTCCATGTTCATATATGGGGGACCACAAATTAGTTTGACTTCTCATTGCCTAATTAACAAAACTTCATCTATCGTTTTGACAAAGAGGATATTCATTTTTATTTAGTATTATATGTGTCCAATACAATAAAGCTCAAATTGTTGATTCAAGTTAAAACTGTTTGTTTTTGTTTTTATCCCACCCCAGTATTTGAGAGAGTTTTTATTTCTTTATTTTCTGTTGCATTTACATATTGTATTTTCCCCAGTGTTTAGATAGGAAACATAAAGTTAATTAAGAAAATAAAAAGTAGCATATCATCCTAAACTTTAATCTTGGTTGTTGATCGTAATAGCCTACAGTTTGTTGTACTTCCATAATATTTTTGGCATTCATTAATGCGATATTCGAAAAGTAGTGGGGCTTGATATGATATCAACAGTGACGAGAGGTGAAAACGCTACAAAACGGTGACATGATGTTGAGTTGCGGCCGCTTTTTAAATATTTGGTCACAGATACTAACCTGATTATCGCCAAAAGGAAAGGAAAGTCACTTCACAGTGGCACCATAAGAGCATCCAAATAAAGCCTAAATAAAGGTGAATACTTGTGCAGTCATAATGATCAGAGATAGAAACTTCCCTACTCTGCCTGAATCACCATAACAAACTCAAAAACTCCATTTCATTGAGATAAGCTGTACCAGCCCAACCCCAAAACCTCCGAATATTAATCATAATATACATACAGAAACTTAAGTTCATATTTTGTTACATGCAACAAAACCATAAGACTTTAGGATTAAATTGTGGATAATGCCTTACAGGTCGAGTACAATCTTCATAAATTTTAGCAAAGTAATCACCAATCAGAATACGACAACTAAAAATAAAAAGGAAAAACAAAAGAAAGAAAAGAACAATACCTAGCCAGCATCAAACATCGAGCTCTCAATTCATGTTGAAAACTACCAGGATTCATGCCTAATTGAGAAAGGTAGTAATCCGAACAAAATCCCTTAAAAATTGCACCCACCTTCCAACTCCACCAATCAGTCAATGAATCCTCCATCTTTAATGCCATGGATCTTGACATAGATGTTATACAACAAGTAGTTTCCTTTCTGAATCTAAAAGTTAATTTTCTTTTTAGATGTTGGTCTTTGTTGTTTCCTAGGCCATAGATGCAACACTTATTGAAGATTATACAAGCAAAGCTTTAATTCTTGGCTTGTGTTTGACGAAGGATTCACTAATTGTATATTAATAACGGTTCACTTATTGTATATACTTGATACAGTGGATCCAATAAAATGATATTTTCCAACAACATTTTAAGCAATATCCACACTGTAAATAATAAAAAATTATAAAAGACAAGGGAACGAATGATTTTTTTGCAAAAGTAGATAATATTTCCAAAGACGAAATTGATATTTTTAACATTAAACATTGTTTATGTGACATTTAAATAAAAGAAAAAAAGGGAAAACAAGGACGTCACTTTCTACTTCCAAATCTAACATGACCTAATAAACCTAAGCTGTGCTTTTATTTCCATCTGCAATGCAGAAAACCAAAGCATAGAAACGAATAAGGACATAAAAGCCAGCTAGAGAAACAATAATTAATATTAAAATTAAGCAAAAAACATTTGCACCTTGGACAACATAAATCATTAAACAATGTGCTCCGATTATCGCACATTATTGGAGGACCATCTTGGTGTTCGCCATCGCAATCCACCTTGGCCACGACGTGTTCTGTCAGCTTATGAACTCTGGTGCCTCCCTTGGAAAACTCTATCTGATGCTGAACTACGATTTCTTTATTGGAGAATGCCCCAAGAGCCATGACGTCTACCTGAAAGTCTCTCTTCTGGCATATGATTGTTGTGGTAACCAAGGAGTGCTCGATCAGATAAAAAGCTATTATTCTCCCTAGTACCAAGATCAGACTCTCGATCATACCTAAACCACCCACTCCCCGATCTTCTCCTAGAACTATCTTCATCGGTACTTTTGGAATCACTGATGAACTCAAGTGCAAGTGTCAAGTATGCAAGATTTATAGTCAACCAAGAACGAAAATCCTTTAGATCTGAAAGGCTTTCTCTATTACTTTCTTCCCCAGAAACTGATTGGATTGAGCTAAGCGTGTCCTCGTAATCCCTTTCACGCTCTAACCTAGTCCAATCATGTTGTCGTTTCGGATTCACTTCTGTTGGCTGGACTAAAGGATGAGTAGACCTGACATGCTTCCTAAGTTCACTATAAGTCCCACTGAAATCACATGTCTCAGAAGAACAACTCATAACTTTGGAATTCATGAACTGAAGTGCTGGTTCTACCACACTCCAGCCGTAAATATCTTCTCAAAAAGATGGCAAAGAAGCTTTGGTTGCAGATCACTACCAGCCTTATTTTGATGATCATAGAAATGTGGATTCCTCCAACCACTAGAAGTAAAGGTCATGTTTCTCAAAGGAATTTCTTGTAACACAGCAGCGGAAGGAAATGACACCGACGACTTACAAAATTGGTCAAGGCAATTTGAATGGCGGTAGCTTGTATTGCACATGACAACCATTTTCAAAGGAAGAACACCGCAAAAGTATAGCATTGTGTGGGTGTTCCATGCAAATGGGGCACCTTGCATCCTCCCACTCTTTAACATCCTCAACCGATCCAAATCCTGATTCCAATGGATTTTTCGGTTGGCATTGCTTAGGATCCTTGCCCCTAGAACTACACGGGTAAGGGGAGACCCTAGAGAGTTCAAAAGATAAGGAACCAACTATTCTATCCTTTGGCATTTTTTTAAAATTGACAGTAACAAACTTTAAAAAGTAGCACTCTTTGAATCCCTATCATAATAATAATATCAAATTTATGAGATCGAAAGTCAATGTGTGCGAATAAATTGCAAGAATGAATATGTGCATCAGTTGCATCGCTTCGACCTTTCAAAATGTTATTCTGGCATTCATTATAGATTAAGCGTAATAAAAATCAGACAACAACCAAAATTGAAGCATATAAAAACAAACCCAATTTAGTTACGATCATATACACTAGGGAAAAAATACCGTCCAAAAACCAAGAATTAAAACCAAATATCAAAGATTAATCAAGAAAGATATTACTTCATGTATTGGTCAAATTAAAGAAAAAAACAGCAGAAGTGAACCAATCATAAACCCAGATGCAATTAAAATGAATATAAAGGAATTGTATCGTTATTCGTTAATGAAATTAGACTATAGATTATGCTTAGGGTTCGAGCTTACTGGAGTTCTCTGGAAATAGAAGAATTGATTATAACACTCCAACTCTAAAAATTCTGTAATGGCAAAAGAAAAATATTTAGGTTTTTTAATTTAGGGATCGATTATGGTTCTTATTTAATCAAATTATTTAAATTTTTTTAAAAAAATATAATATATATTAAAATTAATTTAACTGAAATTTTGTTTTAAATAATTAGTAATTGTATATTGAGTCATTGAGATTTTTAATCTTTATTAATTAATTTAATAGTGTCCAGCGATCTTCAGCGTTAGTGGTGTTCAGCGGTGTTCGACGCACGTGGTAGACTCTTCCTATTTTTTTATAATTATTTCGACATTTTTATCAAAACAGCACCGAAAAATTTATGTAAGAAAATAGTATATTTTTAGCTTTACTATAAAATAAGTGTTCTAACTATTTCTTTATTATAATAGGTGTCTAATGTTTTTTTGTCAAAATAGATGTCTAACGTTTATATCGTTGTCATTTTAGATGCATGACTGTTAGCGGTCGTTAAAAAAATTCGTTGGCCAATAAAACATGACATGTGGTATAATTTATTTTATTTTTCTTTTACTCTTTAAAAAATTAGAATTTTCAAAATTATCTCGAAATTCTAAAAAAATCTCAAAATAGTCTCTAAATTCCTAAGTCCCAAATCATGATTCCAGCCGTTGTCGCATGCAATTGTTGATGGCGTGCCCACCATTTTTGTCGTTGGACCCTTACGATCATTTACCCCATCATCTCGTTACTAAAGTAGACGGACAACGTGCATAACGTCGAAAGAACACTGAACTCATGAAACAAAAAAAAAAGGAATGATGAGCGCGAACGGGTGGCCGACCGGATGATGAACAATGCGCGGGTCTTGCAAAGAGAGGATGATGCTTTATTCTATCGCCGACAGCGTGATGAACGGCGATGATAGTGCAAGATTTAGGGATTTGGGTTATTTTGGGAATTTTAGGGTTTTTAAAATTAAATTAAAAGAAATTGAAATAAAAAACACGTGTAATGTTTTGATTGGTTAAAGAATTTTTTAAACAAACGTTAATGGCTAGACACCTATTGCAAAAAGTGTATAATTTGGACATTTATTTTGTAGTTAAGCTTTTTCTTGTAGGCTTAATAGTTAAATAAGTGCTCAAACTATACCCTTTTTTTCCAGATAGGTGCCCGAACTATATTTTGGGCCAAATAGGTGCCTAATGTTTCATTTTGTCGCCCATTGAAGGTTTTTCTGTGACAGGCGTTACTTTTTTTTCCGTTATCTAATGAAAGTCAAACATGTGGCATGGTTTTCTCATTTTTTGAAATTAAAATCCGAAAATGAAAAAAAATAAAAATATTAATTAACCCAACAATCTTTAATTTCTCTAAAAACCCAAATCCTAACCCTAAATTCCTCCACTCTGACCACTTATTCAACTACCATCAGCCACCCTTATCTTCATCAGACCCTCTCTACTGAAAACCCATCATCTCATTGTCAAAAACCAACGAATGAACCACCGATTGCACTGTTGACGAACACTCAACAATGAAGAAAAAAGAGGTTGTTTGGGTTTCGATCGACGACTAGAGGGAGAGAATATCGAACGGTGAGGTACCCGACACTTGGCAGTGAACGATGAAGCCACCGACGTGTGGGGGATGTCGGACGACGAGAAAGATGTGATTTGGGGGTTTGATTGAAAGAATTAAAACTTTGGGATTTAAAAAAAGCCATATTTATAAAGAAATTCAAAAATTAAAAATATACAAAAATAGGTCACATGTCATGTTCTGATTGGATGACAAAAAAATTTTAACGAACGTTGACGGGAGAACATTAAATGGGTCATAGAATGAAACATTAGACACCTATTTAGCCCAAAATATAGTTCAGATATCTATCTAAAAAATGGTATAATTTGGACATTTATTTGACTGTTAAGTATTTTTTTAATATTTAAGCCAAAGATCTTTGTGCCAACCATTAGTGGAGCCAGCTTGTGAAATTCGGTGTCAGTTGACACCTCAAAAAGTCTAAGATTTTTTTTAAATACATATATTTTATATAAAAATGAGATATTGACACATTTTAAAAACAAATTGACATTGATTTAAAAAATAATTAAAAATTTTTAAAAAATTAATACTCATCATTTAACTCCGTTCACTTTTAATAAATATAAATTAATACAAGATTTTAACATCGTAATCTAAATTTTATGGTCCGCCCCTGGTGCCAACCGCCAACCGTGTCTTTTGAAAGCACTCCATGCAGAACACGATCTATGCAAAACGTATCTTTACCTGTATGACGGTACGATTGTTAGAATTTGTAAATGAATGATTAAAAAAGAAACAAAGGAAAACAAGGGGTAAAAATGTGAAAACGTACAAATTTTGTCCAAAACATACTAGCAGAACCACAAGCACAAGTCAAGCCGGGTGGCGGCGTGCGTCGACGACTTTGCTCCAATTTTTTAGCATTTTCAAGACAAAATTGAAAGAAATTAAAGTGTATAGACCAAAATGAACTTTTTTAAGAAGTTACATTTTTCATGCATTTAAGTTATGTTGATGTTTGAATTATGAGTATATGAAATTAAAATTATATTGATCAAAATGAAAAAAATTCAAAAAGTTTAAACAGTGTTTAGATTTAAATATTTATCAATAATTTTAAATCTTTGATTTTGTCCATTGGTGGCAAATACCAACGAGTTTGGTTTCATTGCAATTTTATTTTGCACCACATAAATCAAATTAAAAGAGAATTAACATTAAAGTGACTAAAAAGAAACTTTAAAAAATTTTGCAGTAGAATTACACATATTAAATATTTATAAACAACTATATATTTTTATACAGAAAAAATCAATGTTTATGTTTGATGGGTTAAAAGAGAACGATGTTCAACATTTAAAATTAACAATAAAAACTTAAAAATTCAATGTCAAAACAACATTTTTTGTGACGAAAACGGAGACAAGACACTTTTACAATATGATTAATGATTTAATATGAAACAACACAAATTAACAACACACTATTTCCCTTATTTTTATTTTAGTCCTTATCGGTGCAACCTTTAGAAACTATGATCGACTTTCTGCCACGTAAACAAAGGTATACCCTGTGAGACGCGCCTTCTGAAAAACGCGACTGACACGACATTGTCACGGACCAAACTTTTCGGATCGAGACATTGGCGCGAGCATCATATAGGGAGGTTGTGCGCAATGTAACGGGCTTGCCAAATGTGGCCCAACACTTGGAGAAAGGCGTGGACCAAACCTTTGGGACCAAGGCATTGGCGCAAGAATCAGCCAAAGAAGGTTTGCGCAGTGTAACGGGCTTGCCAAGACCATTACACTTGGCCCAGCACTTGGAGAAAGGCGTGGACCAAACTTTTGGGACCGAGGCGTTGGCGCAAGAATCAACCAAAGAGGGTTTGCGCGGTGTAACGGGCTTGCCAAGACCATCACACTTGGCCCGACACTTGGAGAATGCTAAAGAGCCCTCAAGCCCACAGGACTTAGCCAAATCCATGGAGGATTCAGGAGGGTAATTTGGTCAAAGCATCATCTATTTATTTGAAATATAATTTGTAGATAATGTTTGTGATAATTAGAGATTTGAATTGAGATTTGATTAGATAAGATCAATCTCGACCGTCGATGTAATTTAAATTGAGCCGTTGGATGTAGGGGAGTTCAACTATAAATAGAGGCTCCCTCCTCACTTGTAAATCACTTCACTTCACTTCACTTCACTTATTCATTCACTTTGAGTAATACAAGAAGCATTTACTCTAAACTCTTTGAGTGTTCTTCATTGTTCTTGAGTGTTCTTCGTTGTTCTAGTTGTCAATCTCTTTCCGTTGTTCTTTGATTAGCTTTCGCTTAGAACGATATTTCGTTCGAGAGCTTCGGGAAGTGTTTGATCTTTCGGAGCGAGAATCCTGGCTGAGTTAGGTGTTTGTCGGGAGAGCTTCACCTAAGGCTGTGACAAGGGATTTCAGGGTGACTTAGCCGACATTTCAACCGAGAAAGTGACTAAGGTTTGCACGATTCGTCTGGCGAAAGTCTAGCCCGTGACAAGATCCATCCAAGCTTGGAGGGCTTGTCGGAGCCGTTGTCGAACAAGAGTACTCACAAGGCTGGTTGAAGGCTAACTTAGGCGTAGGAATCGACCGATTAGCGTCAAAGGCGTCTAAGGCCGCACGGATCCGCTGGGGTCAAATCTAGCCCTGTGACAAGTGGTATCAGAGCGAGTCGAGGAAGGGACTTTCGTTCGAGCCAACTCGCAGTTGCATTCAAGCGTGATGGTGACTTGCGTTCAAGCCAGCTTGCAGGTGCAGTCAAGTGTGGTGGATTCCAGCTTGTAGTTGCAGTCAAGCGTGGTGGTGATTTATGTTCGAGTTAGTCGAAGTGATCAGGGATCGGACTAGTTCGTGGCAAAGTGGTGATTGAGATGGCACCAAAGAAGAAGACACTGAAGATGGACGAAGTAAGAAAGACTCTTAATGAATTTGATGAGATGAGCAACCGTCTTGAAAATAAGGTGCAATCGAATCTCGAATTCATAACGGTCGTGGAGGCTTGGGTCGATAAACTCTTAGACTTCGAGAAGGAGGCCAAGGTGGTGTTTGAACAGCTAGAGTCGGTAAACCTTGAGAAGCTGGGTTCGTTGGATTTTGAGATGTTAGAGTCTCTGGAAGGGATCCAGGAGGAGGTTCAATGGGCTCTTAATGGCTTGGATGTGAAGATATATGATCGTGGCAATTCCTTAGAGGCTATAGTGGAAACTCTAAGAGAGGAGGCCAAAAAGATCCAAAGTGTTGTGGAGTTACGTCTTGAAAAGTTAGAGTCCATAGAGGGCAAGTTCAATGACGAGACACAACGCATCCTTAACGAGTTAGAGATAGTTCGAGAGAGTTGTGCTTGTGAAGCCAAGATGGGGGCTTTGCAAAAAGAGGAGGATTCTTCCAAGGAGAAAACCGTGAAGGAGATCCAAGAAGTTCTCAACTCGGTGTATGATAAGTTGAACCAACAAGATAATTCCCTTCAAGATACAGTGGAGGCAATGAAGGCAGAATTAGAGTCGTTGGGAAAGAGGGTTCTTAGACTTGAAAAATCCGAAGAGGAGGCCAAGCAGACCCAAGGTGTTTTCGAGTCCCGTCTTGAAGAAGTAGAGTCCATAGATGATCGGTTCAAGGATGAGACATGAGAAGTTCTCAACAAGTTGGTGACTGTTCGAGGGAGTAATGCTAGTGAAGCTGAGATGGAAGCTTTGCGGAAAGAAGTGGATGAGCTCAAGAGGGAGCTGCTCAGTTGCAAGACCACAATGAGTGAATGTGGTGCGCTCAAGACCTTCTTAGAGGGACTTAGACCGGGGGTGAAGCTCGCAGTAGAGCAGAGAGATACCCAGATACTTTTAGAGACTCTCGTTGTTGCCGAACCTCTGACCGAGCCCGCATAATGCAAGCAGATGAGTGTTGAGTCAACCAGGCCTAGTTCGAGAGACAAGGGGAATGGTGAGGCTAAGTCCATGCCAGAAAAGAAGGGGAGCAAGAAGTTGAAGTGCTACTTCTGTGATGATCCTCATTTGATAAGGGGATATCCGAGAAGAACCGCCTAGCTGCCATGGTGAAGACAACAGACGAATCAAAGGGTGAAGTAGCGATACTTGGGGTGATTGTGTGTGCCAATGCCGCCAAGCGAAGTGAGAGCAGTGGTTCGACTACGAGTGCCAAAGTAGTCCAGTCAGTGATGAGACTTGGTGCGATAGCAAGTGAGGAAGCTGTCAAGCCAAGGGTAAAGACAAGGCGATTGGAGTGCTACCGATGCTAGAGACCTCATAAGTTACGGAGATGCCCGGTTCGAGCCAAGTGGTTCGAGGGACAGGACAAGGTCAAGAGTAAAGAGCCTGCGAAACTTGGTTCGGAGTTGTCTAGTTCTGCCAAGGTAAGTGGAGACCATGAGCAGAATGGGTTGAAGATGTCCAGGAAGGTTGAGAAAGAGCTTGTCGAGGATGTTCGAGTGAAGAACATTGCTTTTGAGACTAGTAGAGTGTCGAAGGGGGTTGAGCCTTTGAGGGACATAGCAACCGTTAAGATGCCACCTATGGGCAAGGTGGGAAAGAAGCGAAGGACTTTGAGGAAGAAATGCCGACGCAAGTTGAAGCAACTAGAGTGCTAGCAGTGTAAGGGGCCTCACAAATTGCGAGAGTGTCTGGATCGAGTCAAGCCATCCAAGGAGTTGGGTGAGCCCGAAGAGAGCAAGGCTGCATCGCTTGATCCGATAATGTCGAGTTCTACCAAGGCCAATGGGGACTGAAAGCAGAAAGGGGTGACCATGTCTGAGAAGGCTACCGAGGATGTTCGGGGTAAGAGCATCGCTTTAGAGACCATTAGAGTGTCGAAGGGGGCCAAGCTGTTAAGGGACATAGTAACCGTGGAGACACCACCAATGGGCAAGGTGGGAAACGAGCGACGAACTTCAGGTAGGAAATGTCGATATAGAAAGCTCCGAACTTTAAGGAAGAATGATCGATACAAGAGAACACCAAACTTTGAGTCAGAAGGGTGGATGCAACCAGGAGCAACGGACTTCAGGGAAGAAGAGCCGATGCAGAGTAGCACAGCGAACTTTGTGGCAAAAGTACCGATGCATGCAAAGAACTTCGATGAAGAAGGTTTAATGCAGAGGGGGCCAGACTTCAAGGAGAAAGAAGGGCTGGCCTGTTTTAGAGTAAATGTGATCGAGGAGAAGGTACATTTCAAAACATTCCTAGTGTTTTTGGTTTTGATTTGCCGTTGTTGATGAGCGTAGGTCAAGTAAGACCTAGTCTTCAGTGCGGGGGAAAAGAAGATTGGAAGGGACCTTTCAAAGTTTAAAAGGGCAAGCCAGAGTTGTCGACAAATCTGAGAGTTCAGTCTGTGTTCAATGTTGTGACAACTTCCAAGTCTTTGCCGCAGGACGAAGTGGGTATGAGTCGAGGTAAATCGGAGTTTGTGGGAGAATGCTCCTATAAGAGAGATGTATCAAGATGCGTCTTAGCACGCGATGTTCAACGACAGTTTGAGTCGAGACGAGCAGTTCATATGGGGGAATTGCATGAAGCTGAGGCGTCGACAAGTAATCAAGTTGACCCTGCCCAGGATCGTTCGAGTGCAACGACGAGGGCATCGCTAAGTCAAGTGGGGGAGAATGTCACAGACCAAACTTTTCGTATCGAGACATTGGCGCGAGCATCAAATAGGGAGGTTGTGACGGGCTTGCCTAATGTAGCCCAACACTTGGAGAAAGGCGTGGACCAAACCTTTGGGACCGAGGCATTGGCGCAAGAATCAGCCAAAGAAGGTTTGCGCGGTGTAACGGGCTTGCCAAGACTATTACACTTGGCCCAACACTTGGAGAAAGGCATTGACCAAACCTTTGAGACCGAGGCGTTGGCGCAAGAATCAGCCAAAGAGGGTTTGCGCGGTGTAACGGGCTTGCCAAGACCATTACACTTGGCCCGGCACTTGGAGAATGCTAAAGAGCCCGCAAGCCCACAGGACTTAGCCAAATCCATGGAGGATTCAGGAGGGTAATTTGGTCAAAGCATCATCTATTTATTTGAAATATAATTTGTAGATAATGTTTGTGATAATTAGATATTTGAATTGAGATTTGATTAGATAAGATCAATCTCGACAGTCGATGTAATTTAAACTGAGCCATTGGATGTAGGGGAGTTCAATTATAAATAAAGGCTCCCTATTCACTTGTAAATCACTTCACTTCACTTATTCATTCACTTTGAGTAATACAAGAAGCATTTACTCTAAATTCTTTGAGTGTTCTTCATTGTTCTTGAGTGTTCTTCGTTGTTCTAGTTGCCAATCTCTTTCCGTTGTTCTTTGATTAGCTTTCGCTTAGAACGATCTTTCGTTCGAGGGTTTCGAGAAGTGTTTGATCTTCCGGAGCGAGAATCCTGGCTGAGTTAGGTGTTTGTCGGGAGAGCTTCACCTAAGGCCGTGACAAGGGATTTCAGGGTGACTTAGCCGACGTTTCAACCGAGAAAGTGACTAAGGTCTGCACGATTCGTCTGGCAAAAGTCTAGCCCGTGACAATATCCATCCAAGCTTGGAGGGCTTGTCGGAGCCATTGTCGAGCAGGAGTACTCACAAGGCTGGTTGAAGGCTGACTTAGGCGTAGGAATCGACCGATTAGCGTCAAAGGCGTCTAAGGCCGCACGGATTCGCTAGGGTCAAATCTAGCCCCGTGACAACATGCTTTTGTCTTGCGTGTCAGAAAAGGGTGTTGGGTTCGTAAATAAAATTTTGGTGCTATTTTAATAAATACTTAAAAAATGATACTATTTAGGTAAACAAACATAAATCTCGATATTTTATTCATATTAATGGTGATTTGAAAAATTATTCTATAATTAATTGTAATCATACAACTGTAACGTATTTGACTAATCATTGTAATGTGTGAATCCATTGAATTGAGTGTATTTGAAGATATCTGAGTTCACTCTTCAATTCTTCGGAGAGTAAAAATTAGTGTAATTACACGCATAATTAAACTCCTTACGTATTATTATATGTTAGGTGGTTTTATAATAAAATCAATACTTTTATAATATTACGTGATTTCTTATAACATAAACTTTATGTTTTTACTGCATTATAATAATTTTATAATAGAAACAATAATTTTTTAATATAGCATAGACTTTTTCTTTTTATAATATGAATTTCTTTTACATTATATATAAAAAAATGTTACTGTTTTTTATAACAATTCACATAGTTATAAAGCTACTTTTTAAATCCAATTTTTATCACATTTTCAGTACCAGATTGTTCGATAAAATTCTTCAAAGAAATTTTCAAGTCTAGCCTACCAAATTGGCGAGAGCAAATAATAGGGATTCGGTTGGCCGCCGATAATGTTGGACCCTATTCGTCAAGAATCTTGCGCGGGGATTCCATTGGAAAGGTGTATGGCGTGGTCGTGTGTGGCTTTTACTTAGCGGTGTCCCTATACACGTGTGGTCGATTCGTAGTTTTCGGAACGTGGAGATCTTTCGTTCGAATAGATGATACGACTAAGGAACTCTCTTCGTTTGAGCGTGCCAAGATTTTGATTGAGACGAAGATCTTCTCTAAAATTGATGAGTTGATTGAAGTTGTTATTAAGGGACACAAGCACCGTATTCGTGTGGTTGAGTCAAAGTTCTTTGTCATGAAACAATTTGAGGCGGGTGATACAGACTTGGATAGAAGTAGTACATGGAGGGACAATCAGTCAGATTAAAGGAAGAGGCATGGCCCCGAATGATTCGTTCGAATGGACTGCTCATGTTTTGTTTCGGAGACGAGGAGTGTCGAGGATGCGTTTGAAATAGATGATTCGCAAGTGCAATTTGTGACTCCGGTGATAGGTATGAATCAGATAAATCGAGGGACAAACACATGAGTCTGACGAGCGGTGACACAGTGGTACTAGATTCATTGAGTGAACCGTATAGTGAGCAGACCAATATGTTATGGCACTGAGTAATGGATTTGCGTGTAATTGATCCCCCCTCGGAATCGCAGTAGTGGATGGTCGACGTGAACGTGGTCTTGGTCTCAAGATCAGAGGAAGTTTGAATGGAGCTTAATATTGTTACATGTGTGTACGAGGTGGATTTCATGCCTCGTCATTTAGATGGGTCTCGGTCCGCGAATGTGAGGGCTTCTACAACTAAGGTGGTGGAGCATAATAGTGTTAGCCGTAAAGTGAAAAAGATAGTATCAGATATTGTTTTGAGTTTCCTCAATTCGGAGGAGCGTATTGCCCTAGAGAAGAAATTGATAAAAAAAGGGTCGAGGAAGACCTTGCAAGAACCCCTCAAATGCGCAAGATATATTGAATGGTTCCTTGTCTGATTTGGACTTCTTTAATCGGAAACAAATTATACTACGTGAAGCAAAAGAAACACTTGTGATTGGGAAGTTGGTGGGAGCAGAAAGAATAGGCAACGAAGATGATATTGTGAGAAATTTGGCACGTATTATTGAAACAAGAGGAAGGGGTCAATAGCATCGAAAGATGCGTGCGTTTTCGTGTATTATAGGGGGCTGGTGCGATAGCAAAAAGGAGGGTTGTACATGACTTGTTTCGGCAGCATCCGTGTGATAAAGTGTTGATACAAGAAACGAAAGTAGAGGTCTTCTCGTTGGTTTTGACAAAGAGGCGGACAATGTTGATATTGTGATCTGTTGGGAGGAGTCGAGATTAGGGTTGGGTCAATGGTACGTCATCGCATTTTGTTATTCTGGATGGACTGGTGGCGAATGATAATTGGGACTGTGGTATAATGAACAATGGTAAAGAAGTGTTTTGAGGTGTTGAACGCCATTACAAGGGAGTCAAATATTCAAGATGCAGCTAAAATTCGGGTCATTCGTGATATTGTTATTGGTATTAACATCAATGAGTGATGGAGTGTAGTACTGAAGAGGATTAAGGCTTTGTTTGGTTGGATAAAAAAATGGAAGGAAGGAGGAAAGGGAAAATTGAAAAGAAAATGAATTTAATGGTTGTTTGGTAGAGTGAAAAATTGGAAGGAAAGAAAATAAAAAGGGGTAGTTTTCTTTGCTCCTACACAAATAGTTTTCTCTTCAAAATTGGAAAAATTATTAGAGGAGCTCGGCTCACCACGTCATCTGTGGTCCATCCATCTCATTTTTTTCCAAGGTGAATCATCTCATCTTTCCTACATGTTGATAGAGAGTGGGTAGTTATTTTGAAGTGGATAGACCTTATTGGCTGGGAGCACGATGACGTGGTGAGACATGTCCATCTAATAATTTCTCCTAAAATTGGGTGAAAAATAGGAAAGAAAAGTGAAAGCTTTCATACTTTAATAATGAAATTATAAAATTATATTTAAAATAGTTTCATCCAATATTTTTATTATGATTTTATTTTTGTTCAATTTAGTTCCTAAAAATTTTATTTAATCTAAAATTTACTGTTATTTAATTTAAATTTTATTATTAAATAATGTTCTTAATATAATAATATTTTATACACTTTAGTCCATAAAATATTTATTTAATCCAAAATTGACCCATATTTGTTTCTAATTTTTATAATTGTTTCTAATTTTTATAATTTTATCTAATATTTTTACTATGATTTTATTTTTGTTCAATTTAATCCCTCAAATTTTATTTAATTTGGAATTGATCTCTATTTATTTCTATTTTGTAATTTAATCCAATACATTATAATATCAAACTTTATGTTTTAGTCACTAATTTTATAATTGCAATTAAGGACTTGTTTTAGCTCGGATTAACCTGAAACTTAGCCTATATGTTAATGATAATATTGGTTTCATAAAGGAAGGTTTAATTTCACTTTTCAAAAAATCACCCCTGTATTTTATGAATGTTTTCAAAATGACCCCTACTCTACTTATTTTTGCAATTGACACTCTATTTCAAATTCGATTTCAACAAGAATTTACTATTATGTCTAATTGGAATTAATGAATCTAAAACGAACCTGAAACTGAATTTTTAACTTAAAATCTAACTTATGAATTATTTATATTTATTTCCCTAAACCTCGATTTGGTTAGATTTACTTCGATTTGAACTTCTTTTTATTAGAATAACATAGGTATAAGCTGTTTCTACTTATATTAAACTTGTATTTAAGTTTTGAATTTTTTTGGGTTTAAATCTTGTAAAATTACAAAATTGCGTTTTTGTTAAATCTTTTATTTTTCTAAAGTTTCTAAAGGTTTATTTTCTCAGGTGACTTTAGTCAATTGTTTCCTCTTTATGTTCATGTTGGTTGTTTCTGGTTGTTTACTTTTATGTAATCGAATATGCTTGTTTTTTAAAATATGTTTTAGGCCACAAATGGGCCATTTGTGGCATTCGATATTCGGGTTGGATTCATTTGTACCGGGTATTAGGTGTTGCATTGATGGTGAATCTCTTGAGATTAAAATATAAAAATATTATACTAAATTATAAAAATTAGAAATAAGTAGAGGTCGATTTCAGATTAAATAAAACTTTTATGGACTAAACTGGACAAAAATAAAACCATATTAAAAATATTGGACTCAATTATTAAAAGTAAAAATACATATAGGTCAATTTTGAATTAAAGAAAAAAAATTAGGGATTAAATTGAACAAAAATAAAACAATATTAAAAATATTAAATTAAATTATAAAAATTAGAAATAAATAGGGGTCAATTGTAGAAGAAATAAAATTTTAGGTACTAAATTAAAATAAAATAATCATATTAAAAATATTCGACTAAATAATAAAAATTAAAAATAAATTATAGCTTTCAAGGCTTAGTTTTCTTTCCTCTCACTTTTCTATTGTACCAAGCAATATAGAGGAAATAAGCTTATTTTCTTTCTAGTTTTTTATCCTCTCAACTAAGCACATCGGTCCAAAAAAAATATTTTGTATCCTTCTATTTTTCCATCACCTCAATTTTTATTTTTCAATTTTTTTCATCTCTATCAAATAAAGCCTAAGTGTCTTTTGTTCAATAATTTCAAGTGGCTTTGAGGTCTTTGGATACTGTAATTTCCATCTTCGCAGTGGAGTGCTGTGTGGTTACACAGGTAATTGTGTACTATTGGTCTTTGGGTGTTGGTTCTCTTGTGATGTGTGATTTTGGGATATATTGACGTAGTGTAATTTTTTTCTTAATTTAGAATTAGAAATTTTTAATAAGGTACATGATAATATCGCTTTAAATGATTTTTTTCTTTAATAAATTATACTTTATGAGTAAAAGAAGTTTTCAGCATCGGAATTTCATAAGTTTAAGGTCGTGTTTTGGAATTAACGGATAGTTGATAGTGGATTGCATTAGTTGATTATATAAAAGTGTTTGATGAAATTATCTAATAGTTGTTTGATTATTTGAATAAACAAAATGACATGATATATTAAATACATGTTTGAATATTCTATTAGTTATTAATATTTTGTATCTATTAATATTAATTAGATTTTGAAAATTAATTATTTTATGAAAAATTATTTTTTTAACACAACATTACTAAGAATTTTTGAAGGATATATATATATATATTAATTTTTTATTTATAAAATTACTTTTAATATACTTTTATTAATTATTAAATTTATATGTATATATTAATTTATTTAAAATTATTAAATTTATATGTATATATTAATTTATTATTTATGAAATTATTTTTTTATCTTTATTTGTTTTTTAAATTTAGATTATTTAGAGATTTTTTTTATAAATGTCAAGGACAAAACAGCTTTGCAACTCTAATATTTAATCCTTTAACCCAAAAACTTTCTTTTAGATGTTTCACCTCAATCCCTTATTATAATCTTTTATTTGTTAAATATTCAAATTAGTAGATTTGACTGATAAAATATCTAAAATGATTCAAACCCTTAGCTCAAAAAAATATTTACCGAATAGGACCAAAGAGGTAAAAGATGATCAATAATGTAAATTTAGATATTAATAACATGTTTTTAGAGTTTATGGTTTAATTTTTTAATAATAATCAATATTATTTTAGAATTTAGACTTACATAATATATAGTTATAAGTGTACAGTTAAATATGATATAATTACGCGGTGTTAGTAAAAATGTATAAAAATTTAAAATTAATGATGCAAGTTCCAAAGCTCAAAATTTATATTTTGAACGTGATGAACTTATTTTTCCACAATGATCCATTACAATATTAAATTTAGCCCAAATTAAATTCATAATATAGATTCCGTTCATTTTATAATAAGTCCTATAATTACTAATTTACTAGAATAATAATTAAATTTTTATAGAATTACCTAACAATGTCCAAACGCACCTTAAAAATCATCCACGTGAACTTGTTGAGCTTAAAGTGCAGTTGATTGAGTCAACTCCTTACTTTTGACATGGCCTGGACTAACCAAAACTACCTGTGCTTTGTCGCTTTGGGGATGCTTTGAATCAAATAAAAAATGATTATTTATGTATTAGAGAGACGACTAAACACAAAGAATGATTATTAATTAATTAATTACAGAGACAATTAAACACACAGTCCGTCCTTATAGAAAGCAAATCACTGCTTAGATAAGAGCACTTCACTCTCTTGTTAATATTTTGATAGAAAGTACGTAGGAGTATATTACAACAATAATATAATACTCACTCCGTTTCATTAAGTTTAATGTTGTCCTAAATTTATGATGAACTAATTTTAAATATGAAAAAATTGTTTTTTTTATTCTTTCTGATAGTACAAATTTTCGAACATTAACCATAATTATTCTAAATATTTTAGTTAATTAAATTTTATAAAATATTTATTTAAAAACTAAATGGAAGGATTTAAAAATATGTTTTTAACTTTTTATCAATAATAAATTTTACTATATAATAAAAAAATTAAAAGTTTTTAACAAATAAAAATTAATAAAAACAATTTTAATGAGGCATAAAACGTATAAAAATTAAAAAATAAAATATAAAACACAAAAAAATAAAACAAATAATGCTATCTATCTCTATATATTTTCAAGAATACAGCGATAAAATCTATAAACTTATTTTAATTAACGGATTCGAAATTTAACATGTGATACATATTTTCCTATAGCTAAGCCGTGTCTTACGTAGTAACTAATAATTAAAAAAAACGTGGAAAAGGCATATTGAAGAACCGAGAGAGTAGGGGAAGCATGGGGTAATTTTGCTTGGCTTGGAATTGAAGTGATATGAATAGGTATGGCAGTTAGAATTGAACCACTTTCTCTCTTAACCTCTCTCCCTCACTCTCTTCTCTCTCCGTCTATATTACAGTTCAATAGAAAACAAAACGCACACAGTCACTGTTTGTACGGGATTCCTCAGGTTTTTTCTTTGTAATAGTTATTAGTGTTTTGTTTGAATTGACTGGCGGCGCCACCAGCACCACCACAAAACCGAAGAAATAGTCTCCCACCTTACTAAAAACTAGGACTGCCACCTCTTTTCAGTATAATACAAGAACAATCAACTCACCCTTCCTCCCCCATTCTGCTTTTGTTTTGTTTTCCTTTTTAATTGTTTATATATGGCTTTTATTTTGGATCAACAATCAAGCTTTAAGCACTTTTGTAAGATTTGCAAGAAAGGGTTTGGGTGTGGGAGAGCGCTTGGTGGGCATATGAGGGCGCATGGAATAGGTGATGAAACTGGCCACCTTGACGACGATTATCCCGAAAGTGATTGGGAAGATAAATTGGGAAGGACTGTGCCGCCGAGCAGCAAGCGGATGTACGCGTTGCGAGCCAACCCTAATCGATTGAAGAGATGTAGGGTTTGTGAGAATTGTGGGAAGGAGTTTCTGTCTTGGAAATCTTTTCTCGAACACGGTAAATGTTGCTCCGATGATGCTGAGTCGCTGGTGTCCTCGCCGGACTCCGACGGCATGTTAACGAGAGTTTGGTCCAAAAGGAAACGATCATTTAGAGCCGACGTGGATGATTTCAACTCGTTTTTCCCTTCAAGCGAAGAGGAACATCTCGCGAGTTGCCTGATGATGTTATCTAATGCAACGGTTGATCCTTTGGTGACCGAGCCCGAGGAGTCGTGTGTTTCGGCCAGCAAAGAAGAGGAAAGAAGGAATACAATGAATTTCATTGCTCCAATTGCATGTAGGGTACCCTTGGACAAGGCCAAAGGCGTAGCGAAAGGGGTATTCGAGTGCAAAGCATGCAAGAAAGTGTTTAATTCTCATCAGGCATTGGGAGGACACCGAGCTAGTCACAAGAAGGTTAAGGGATGCTTCGCAGCCCGGCTCGATAACCAAGCGGATGAAGATCACCACCACGATGTTATCACACATGAAGAGTTTTTCCCTGGGAAAACAATGTCAAATTTTCAATTTGATCAAGGAACTAGTAGTAGTACCCCACCAAAAAAGAAATCAAAAGTACATGAATGTTCAATCTGTCACCGGGTTTTCTCGTCCGGACAAGCATTGGGAGGGCATAAAAGATGCCATTGGATCACTTCAAATGCACCCGACACTTCCTCTTTGGCTAAGTTTCACCGATTCCAAGATCAAATGGAGCCGAATCAGCAAAGATCAAAGTTCGTCTACAATTCTGAGTCACTCAATCTTAAGCTTGATCTCAACCTTCCTGCAGCAACTGATCATCATGATGCCGTACGACGGAAGCACGTTAATCCATCTGGTTTCGATGTTTCGACCGAAATCTATTTGCAGCCTTGGTTAGGAGGCCATGATGCCAAAGAAAAGGATGACAATCAACACCAACTGCAAAATGCGGACGAGGAAGCAGACATTAAGGTGAAGTTAACAAAACTAAGTGAATTAAAGGACATCAATATGAGTGGAGGTTCATCTCCATGGCTGCAGGTCGGGATTGGTATTTGAAGAAAAAAAGAAAACGTTGGGATTGGCACAACTACTAATGTTGACTCTGACTCTTAATTAAATATTTTGTGATGCTTAATTGCATAATTATGAGAATATTTTCATTTATGTTACTTTTCAATTTTTTTAGACATTTTTGTATTTAATATAAGGGTAAAACTTTGATACACAGGCTGTGTAAAGTTAATTTTACACTATAAACCCTAAATTCCTAATCCTAACCCTAAAAAACTAAACCCCACACTCTAAATTCTAAACACTAACATTAAATTCTAAACACTACAACCTAAACCCCTAAACCTTAAACCCTAAACTAAAACCCTAACTCCTAAAACTAAAAGGAACGTGTAAACTAAAGTTTACACGGTATGTGTATCAAAGTTTTTTCTTTAATATAATATATAGTATTATAAAACAGAATGTGATTATAAATTTAATCAAACAAGTTCATCAAATATCGATGTACCTGTTAGTTCACGTAGTTCTTAGTCCTTTGAATTGCTAAGGAATTATCCAGTACTGCCCCAGAGGCCTGAGTTACATACATTATTAACCTGAACCTTACTGATCTCCATCCTATCTTCCATATTGCTCGAGTGTCCCAATTGCAGATTTAAACCTAGTGTCGACCCTTTATCATTTACCAACGTAACATCCTCTTTTTTCTTAAACTCGCGTCTTTCCAAGCTCGAATGTTGCATGGGTTGATGGCATCTACATTTGAATCGTTATCGTTCCTTGAGCCCAGCAATTGAGAATTATCCAGTGCATCTCCCTTTTTGGGGTATTCACCTCATCAGAATCTTTCTGATCTGGCTCATCGAATTCAAAGAGGCTCACAGCCTCCAAGTCCCTAGAGCCCGACACCTCGGACAGCTACCACATGCTTGTTCCTATTAGAGAAAAAGTAATTGAATTCCATTATCATCTAATTGTACCCTATAGGCGTTATGCTTTTCTGGCGACTTGCTCATCGTGGACTCTTAATCTAAATTTGAAGATTCTACGATAATTCGATCCTCCTCACAATTCACATAATATTTTCATATGGTGTTTGTCAGTCAAACAATCAATCGAAACTAATGGGAATGAATACAGTGATTTCATCGAAGATTGAGTTGATATTAGAATGCAGAGATTTCATTAATAATAATTTTATTTTTTGTCACTTTTGACTCGTGGGTTAAGTTTTTTGGTGTTTTTTTATTTAACCGGTTTCATTCATTAACATATCAGAATAAGTATATGAGGTATGAAGAAGATGATGATTTGTAAAATTTAATTTATAAGAAAGTATTATGTGAAAAATAAAGATGATGTGAGTTTATTTAATTGGGTAGGACCATGTATGAGATTGTGAAAATGATTTATGGAATTTTTTTCTAATTTTATTTTAAAATATAATTAATTGCATGTCGAACTTTTGAGATTTTTAATAATTATTTAAAAATCATTAAAAAATCAATGATGTTTAGCGGTGTATTGCGTTAGTAGTATTTAACAATGTGTGTTGCCTGTTCTAGAATTTCTCTATCTATCTATATATAAATATTGATTTTTTATTACTTGGACTGTAGATAGGATCTTCTTGCATCATATAAAAATTTTAAATTTGTATATTTTTTGGATAGTAGAATGAAAGTAAATGGATAATTGAGATCAACAGTAGAAAATGAAAATATTTTATATAAAAAATAAAGATGACTATTTCAACCATCTATTTATAACATTTCACGGTTCAAAAATATAAAATTAAATAAATTTTATATGATACAAATAGATAAGAACTTATATATATTTGACCTCTTCGAGGTCCGGCCCGGTCATACTTAAAGCTCGTTCGATATAACTAGAGTTCGGATGAGAGTTTAAAATTGAAAAATTAGCTTACGTAAAAGGAAAAAAAAAGAGAGTCTATTTTCATTTTTGGGTCACCCATTAGGTAAGAATGCTTATAATTGGCCTTGGCTTGATCTGAAAATTTTAGCTAATATAACAAATTAAAAAGGGAATAATACACTCATATTATATTAGTGTAAAATTAGCAATATTTACAACTCTTTAGCTTTTAATATTAATTAGATCTAGTACTAAGATTAAATTTTTTTAGATAAAATGATGTTTTGATATTTTTCTTGAATTGTTCTCATCTTTCTTAATTTTTTAATTTTTATTAATAAGGGAATTCTAACTCATGAGCATTAGCACTTCTTAGGAGCTTTCCCCCTTCCCCAAAAATAACAAAAATAAAAAATGATGTAATATATGCATATGTAGGTGGAGGGAAGCTTTAAAAAAAGAAAGTAAAATATTTTTCTCTTCTAGTCGCCTGCCCATTCTTTTTCTTCTTTTGATTATGCCTGCGGTCATTGCTTTTTCATATCTGTTTTGGTTTGTTATTTTTATTTATTTGTTATTTTAATTTTTAATAAAAAATTTTGTTTGATTTCTTTTTTTCGTATATTTTGTCAAAGTTCATTTGCTTTTGTGGCATGTTTTAAATCTGCTCTTGTGGCACGTTTTACTATGCTCTTGTGGCACGTTTCCTCTGCCTTATGGCACGTTGTTCGCCTACCTCTGCGATAAATTTGCGATCGTGTAGAGATTCTCACGTCGCTCATATCTGATTTGCGATTGTCAGTGGTCTTTCAGTGGCTAAATTCCCTTTTGTGATTGTTTGTTGATGTATTCAGATCTATTTTGCGAAGCAGCCTACAAGTTTGTTTTGGTTCGCTCGACACTCCTTCATCATCTCTAAAGCGTTTAATTGGATAGAGATAAAGGAGTACTATTGAAGATTACTGAGTTACTGCGGATGATGGACGTTAGATTCAAAAGAAGGCTTCAGCTATTACTGCGCCTTTTGAATTTTCTTTTTTATTTTATTTTATGTTTTAAGTTTTTTGGTGGTCATAATCCCTAAAATTCTCTTTTTGATTCGTTGTATTGTTAAAAAAATTTATTTCAATAAAATTTAATATCGTTTTAAGATTAAAAAAATTAAATATTAAATCCAACTTATGCATTGGACTATTTGACTACTTTGACCATTTAAAATATTTGACACTATCGATTATTGGGCTTGAGATGTTAGGCCATTTTTATTATCCCACATGCATTTTATTAATAACTTATCATAAATAAAAGGCTTAACCATAAAATAGGTACCTAAACTATACATCTTTTTTATAATAGGTGCCTAAAGTATTTTTAACTGAAATAGGTGCCTAATTTTTTTTGACTAAAGTAGGGGCCTTAGTTTGACTTTAAAACAAGCTAAAAATGAAACTTTAGGCACACCTATTTCACCCAAAAATCCTTTTACATGAAATTTAATTACACACTAAAATCTCAATTTCAAATCCATAATTCTTTGAAATTTCAATTTGGTCATTGAATTGAATTAAATCTTAATTCAACCCTTAAACTAAACTGGAATTCAATTCGTTCCAAAAATTAAATTAAAATTCAATATAATCTGAAATTATTCATTTTCGACCGAAATTAAGCTCATAAACCACGATGTACGCATAAAAATCCTGAACAAAATTTGGTGTCCGATGAATTGTGTATAATTGTAATTACGATTTAATTTTTGTACGGTGTGGAAATTTAGAAAATTGTGATGATTTCAAAACATGGCGCTCGTGTGATTACAAGTAATTGCACATAAATTCAATAATTAATTAGCTTTTAAACATACCGAAGCAATTGGATTTAAGTGTAATTGCTTATAATTACATAAGTGTGGCATGTTTAGGTAATTATCGTAATTTGGAGGTCTTTTTGAATTGAATATAATTGTAACAACCCAATTTAAACTTTTCAATTTTTAAGGGAATGGATGAGAATTGAAGTAACTATGTACGTAATTAGTCCTAATGAATTTCATGGATTTTTTTATTCTTTGATGGGGATGGATTTTGTGAAAGAATATAAAGGAAAAAACTTACGAACAATTAAAAAGACGAATATAATTCTATTAAAAAAAAGACGAATATAATAAATATATATGAGAACTATAATCATAATTACACATAACAAGATACAATTGAATGAAAGTGAGATCTATACATAATTAGAAGTAAAATATTATAGAGCCGAATTGAAAATCGACTGAAATAGATCAAGGCCTAACTAAAAAAAAACTGGACAAGAACTCACACAAGGTAAGATGAGAAACTACATATAAATTTACGCAAGATGAAACTCTGACCTGAAATCTCAAGATCTCATAATTTCAATTAAACCAAACGTCATTAGCAATATTAAGAGAAATAAATAAACCATGACTTCAAGTGGAATCTTCCAACGAAAAGTGCCCTGCCATCACTTGTTTGACTTTGGAATTTTGCCAACTTCATCAACCACAATTAGCAACTAGCAAGCAAATGCAACTAGAAAATTATGTGTTCTTTTGCTTTCAATGTTGTTCATTAGTCATTAGGACCATAGATTATTAATTTACATGCAACTCGTGGAAGATGGCACACTGTAAATCAATTACATCTCGCAGATTCATAATGTAACATGTGTATTTCGGGGCTGGTCTGTCCATGATTGCAAACTGTACAATAAACTATTGTTAGATTGTGGTTGGATAACATGAAACTCTGAAAAAATCCACTAGTAAAGTGTTAAACTCTTAATTTCTATAGTTTTTTATATCAAACAACCGGTAGATCTAACGAGATAAAGCGCTAGATCCTTTAAGCAATGTCAGAAGTTTAAATCATGGTATTGTTAATGAAGAAAATTGCGTTGGGAGGGTCACCCTGTAACGACCCAGAAATTGAGGTGGGTTCGGATCTAAGATACGGGTTTGATATTTTAAATTTAAGGATTTAATTTAAAAAGGAGTAGTGATCATTTTGTAAAAGGATGGGAGATTAAGGGGGCTTGAGATGTGATTTTACCGTAATGTTTTTGAAGAGGATATTTGAATTAAAGTGGTGAGAAAGGGAGGGAGAAAATATCAGATTTTTTATATCCCTTTCTCTCTCCCACTTTTCTATCTATCTTTTTCTCTTATTCTCTCTTCCTGTTCAAACTTCTATCTCCGATCTATCAAGGTCCGACTGTCCGTTGTTGACACCTCCACTGCCATTGTATTTATCTCGTCGAGACGAGTCTGCCAGTACCAACAACGTTGCCATCGGAGCTGCCGTCGGAGGGGATGAGAGAAAAAAATTCGAGTTATTGAGTTGGGGTAGTTCGAGTGCTCAAATCGAGAAACGGAGGCCACTATCGTGTTCACTGGCTTGAGAACAGTCGTTCGGTGTTTGGTCACCGGAGGCTGCCTCACGCGCCACACACGCTGCCAGCCGCGAGTGGGCTTCATCATAGGCAGTTGGAGCCATATAAGCCGAGCCGAGTTAGAGTCGAACCGCCGAGCCGATCCGCGTTGACCCCGAGCCGCATTGACCTCGAGCCGAGCCTCGTTGACTCATCGAGCTGAGCCAGTCGCTAAGTTGAGCCGCTGATCGTTGACCAACTGTCGTTGATCGTTGACCAACCGCCATTGATCGTGGACCAGACGTTGACCATTGACTTTTTGATCATCATTGATTTTTGGGGGACTCTATATGGGGGTTTCTCGATATTCTGAGTCCGTTGGCGCAATTTGTTTTGCTAAATTCAAACTCAATAAGATGTTTTTATGCGTTTCTGATAGAGTGAAATGGCTTATGTAGTCATATTTGTTTTATCTGAGGAATTGGTGAACTCGAATATTGGAATTAAATAGATGATTGGAGGAGCTGAGATGGAGATTTATCACTTTAGCTTAAGGTTAGTATACCTCGAACTCTTATTGCTTAATGAGCATCATAAATGTGATTGTTTTGCGTGTTAGTATCTGCAAAATAGGTAGACGATGAATATGCATGTTTGGAGATCGATAGTATGAGACTTGATATCTGTGTGAGCTGCATAACGATGTTACGAATATGATGAAACTCATGGAGGCTTTAGAGACAATGTAGGGTCGTTTGAGATGCTTGTATAATTACTTGATGATTGTTTTGTCGATTGATATAATTGTGATGCCTTGCATGTTTGTTCGAAATAAATTAATGTGATTTGATGAGAATTATGCTTAAGGGGTTAAATACTCGATTTAATGATTATAAATCTGGTAATTAATATTAATTGAGTAAATGCGTTAGTAAACAAACCTTAATGACTTTCATAAGCTTTAGAGATTGAGTAAGCGTTGTAAAATCGTAATTCAAGGAAATAGTGTGAACCTGTATGTAGGGTATCGGTACAAGCTTCGGTTGTACAGATACACGATTGGGGACCGTATCAGTAAGGATCGACCCATATTAGTACTTGTGAAAATCTAAGATTTTTAGTAAGCAATATTAGTATCGGTACGCGTGTGAGTACCGATACTCAGGGGTGCCGTGTCGATACTCATGTTCGAGTATCGGTACCTATGAACAAAATAATCTATAATGCTATTAAAAGATGGAAATTGACGTGTGATGTTAATGAGCTAATATGGATTAATGAGATAATTAATTAGGATATTAATGTACACTTCCATAATGTATTAATAAGTTGGTAACTTAATTGGGTGATTTGATAATTGATAAAGACCATAGAGTTATGGTAATCGTACCAATGTTGTGTGATGTATGGTAATCGTGTCAATGTTGTGTATGGTTTGGACACTTGGTTGGTTGAGTCACCTTTGGTTGATGGGATTCGGATATACAGTGAGAGTGTTGCAACACCATGGTTAGAGATGCTGAATGTAAGTTCCCGACGCTGTGTGACACCGGGCCTCATTCGAAGACACTCGAGGAGAGATGCCGAGTGTATGTGTACGTTCCCGATGTTGTGTTACACCGGGCTTCACCTAGAGAGAGTGTACGTTCTCGAGGCTGTGTGACACCGGGCCTTAATCAGAGTGTACGTTCCCGAGGTTGTGTGACACCGGGCCTCACTCCAGGTTTGTGGTATGATTGTGTGTGTGCTTTTTCTCGGTTGATATGATGAGATCCCCAGTATGGTTGGGCCTTATGTGCCATGTATGATGTGTTGCCTTGATGAGAGCATGTGTTTATGCGATTAGTGATAGCACCATGTGTTTATTTATCTCTCCTTATTGCTCATACAATAAATACATATGAGAACTATAATCATAATTACACATAACATGATACAATTGAATGACAGTGAGATCTATACATAATTAGAAGTAAAATATTATAGAGCTGAATTGAAAATCGACTGAAATAGATCATGGCCTAACTAGAAAAAACTGGACAAAAACTCACACAACACATAAATTTACGCAAGATGAATCTCTGACCTGAAATATCAAGATCTCATAATTTCAATTAAACCAAACATCATTAGCAATATTAAGAGAAATAAATAAACCATGACTTCAAGTGGAATCTTCCAACGAAAAGTGCCCTGCCATCACTTGTTTGACTTTGGAATTTTGCCAACTTCATCAACCACAACTAGCAACTAGAAAATTATGTGTTCTTTTGCTTTCAATGTTGTTCATTAGTCATTAGGACCATGGATTATTAATTTACATGCAACTCGTGGAAGATGGCACACAGTAAATCAATTACATCTCGCAGATTTATAATGTAACATGTGTATTTCGGGGCTGGTGTGTCCATGATTGTAAACTGTACAATAAACTATTGTTATATTGTGGTTGGATAACATGAAACTCTGAAAAAAATCCACTAGTAAAGTGTTAAACTCGTAATTTCTATAGTTAAAGTATTTTTTATATCAAACAACCGGCAGATCTAACGAGATAAGACGCTAGATCATTTAAGCAAAGTCAAAAGTTTAAATCATGGCATTGTGAACGAAGAAAATTGGGTTGAGAGGGTCACCCTGTAACGACCTAGAAATTGAGGTGGGTTCGGATCTAAGATACGGGTTTGGTATTTTAAATTTAAGGATTTAATTTAAAAAGTAGTAGTGAACATTTTGTAAAAGGATGGGAGATTAGGGGGGCTTGAGATGCGATTTTACTGTAATGTTTTTAAAGAGGATATTTGAATTAAAGTGGTGAGAAAGGAAGGGAGAAAATATCATATTTTTTATATTCCCTTTCTCTCTCCGGCTTTTTCATCTATCTTTTTCTCTCATTTTCTCTCTTCCTATTCAAACTTCTATCTCTGATCTACCGAGGTCCGTCCGTTGTTGACACCTCTACCGCCATTGTGTTTATCTCGTCGAGATAAGTCTGCCAGTACCAGCAGCGTCGCCATCGGAGCGGCGGCAGAGGGGATGAGAGAAAAAAATCCAGGTTGTTGAGTTGAGGTAGTTTGAGTGCTCGAATCGAGAAACAAAGGCCACCATCGTGTTCACCGGCTCGAGAACAGTCGACCGGTGAAGTTTGGTCGCCGAAAGCTGCCTCACACGTGCCGCCAACCGCGAGTAGGCTTCGTCCTGGGCGGTTGAAGCCATCTAAGCCGAGCCGCGTTGTCCCCGAGCTTAGCCTCGTTGACCCTGAGCAGAGCCGCGTTGACTCGCCGAGCCGCTTTGACTTGTCGAGCCGAGCCAGTCGCTGAGCTGAGCCGTTGATCGCTGACCAACCGCCGTTGATCGTTGACCAGCCGCCATTGAACGTTGACCAGACGTTGACTGTTGCATTTTGATCGTCGTTGATTTTTTTCGGGGGACCCTACCTGGGGGTTTCTCGATATTTTGAATCTGTTGGCGCAGTTTCTTTCGCTAAATTCAAACTCGATAAGCTGTTTTTATGCATTTTATCCCCTAAAATAGTCCGATAGTGTGAAATGTCTTATGCAGTCGTATTTTTTTTTATCCGAGGAATTGGTGGACTCGAATATTGGAATTAAAGAGATGATTGGAGATCTGGGACAAGGATTTATCGCTTTGGCTTAAGGTTAGTACACCTCGAACTCCTATTGCTTCATGAGCATCATAAATGTGAGTGCTTTGCGTGTTAGTATCTGTAAAATAGGTAGACGATGAATATGCATGTTTGGAGACCGATAGTATGAGACTTGATATCTGTGTGAGATGCATGACGATATTACGAATATGATGAGACTCATGGAGGCTTTATAGACAGTGTAAGGTCGTTTGAGATGCTCGTATAATTACTTGATGATTGTTTGGTTGATTGATATAATTGTGATGCCTTGTTTGTTTGTTCGAAATGAATTAACGTGATTTGATGAGAATTATACTTAAGGGGTTAAATACTCGATTTAATTATTATGAATCTGATAATTAATATTATTTGAGTAAATGCGTTAGTAAAAAAACTCTAATGACTTTCATAAGCTTTAGGGATCGAGTAAGCATTGTAAAACCGTAATTCAAGGAAATGGTGTAAACCTGTGTGTAGGGTAACGGTAGGAGCTTCGGCTGTACCGGTACGCGATTGGGGACCGTATCGGTACGGGTCAACCCGTATCGATACTTGTGAAAATCTAGAAATTCTAGTAAGCAATATTAGTATCGATACGCGTGTGAGTACCGGTACCTAGAGGTACCGTATCGATACTCATGTTTTGGTATCGGTACCCATGAACAGAATAATCTATAATGCTATTAAAAGATGGAAATTGATGTGTGATTTTAATGAGCTAATACAGATTAATGAGATAATTAATTAGGATATTAATGTACACTTCCATGATATATTAATAAGTAGGTAATTTAATTGGGTGACTTGATAATTGATAAAGACCATAGAGTTGTGGTAATCGTGCCAATGTTGTGTGATGTATGGTAATCGTGTCAATGTTGTGTATGGTTTGGACACTTGGTTGGTTGAGTCACCTTTGGTTGATGTGGAGAGACCATGGTTAGAGATGTTGAATGTACGTTCTCGACGCTGTGTGACACCGAGCCTCATTCGAAGACACTCGAGGAGAGATGCCGAGTGTAGGTGTACGTTCCCGAGGTTGTGTGACACCGGGCCTTACCTAGAGAGAGTGTATGTTCCCAAGTTTGTGTGACATCGAGCCTCAATTAGAGTGTGTGTTCCCGATGCTGTGTGACACCGGGCCTCACTCTAGGTTTGTGGTATGTCTGTATGTGTGTTTTTTCTCAGTTGATCTGATGATATCCCGAGTATGGTTGGGCCTTATATGCCATGTATGATGTGTTGCCTTGATGAGAGCATGTGTTTATGCGATTAGTGGTAGCGCCATGCGTTTATTTATCTCTTCTTATTGCTCGTACTAGCTTGTATGCTTATGTTTATGATTAGCATGAAGTATAGCATAGTAGATGTGTACCATTGAGCTTTGTAAGCTCAGCGCTCGGAATCGTGGGATCGAGGAGCACTATCAGTACGAGATTCCAGCATATGGTGTTCTCCAGAGTACGGTACTTGTGTTTAGTGAGTTGTGTATTAATAGGACCTTACATGTTAGAGTCTGTAATCCTTATTTTTTGAAATTGTATTAATCAAATCGAATGTTCAAAATTTTTAAATTTAAATTGGAGCTCCTTTGTACCATTATCTATGTTTCCAATTGTTGGCTTTTAAATGTTGTTGAGAAATACCTTGTTGGATTAAACCCAGTTTGAGAAATTTTATGGTTATGATTTGGGCTTGAGGTCCAAATGTGACATCCGGGTCGAGGTGTTGCACACTCCATGGTGGACTTCTGCAAAACTCGATTTGAATTAGTCGATCAATGAGTCGGATACCGATTATTAATAAAAGTCAATTTTTATAATATTAAAGCACAAATGAAACCAATAAATCCAAATAATAGTTTTTATACAGTTGTTACGAGTCATTACTGTTTTACTAAAGAACATGTTCAATATGATGCATAGCTGTTACGAGTTTTTTTTATTATCAAAAATGTGTTTTAAGAAAGGGTAATTAAGGTGAGATCGAATATATTTAAGCGTTCAATATGTTATTATTTATGAATGGGAAGACGTTTGTATGATATAAGTATTGTACTAAAATTATATGCTCCAAAAAAGAAATGCTATCTAGGGTGTTATCCTGGCAAGGGTCTAATTGAAAGGGAGGGGGAATTGGCCTGTAACCCACGACAAATGCGCGATGAATGATGAATGGAGAACCTGTTTGTTAAAAAGTTATTATAAAAACCCATGGCCTGCGACTGAACTCCCACCGACAACTGAAACATAACTCGCGAGTTAATTACAGCTAAATATCATTAATTATCTGTGCTAATCAGCGGTCTAAAAATTCTTAATCATTTCATGTGATCATAGAAAAAGCCTTCTGCTTCTTTTAAAATCAAAGAGGGATTTCTCAAAATTACACGTGACCAGCTCTACTAGTAAGCAAATTTAGGAAAGGCTCGAGTGTGGTTGTTTCCCTCCCTCTCTGCAGTATCTCCGATACATGCTAGTGCTGAGTCGAGAGGAAATTTCCAGATTGACAATAGTGCAGTCATTTCTTTTCAGTTGATTCCCAGAATATTATATTATATAGATCAGTTGATCTTGAATGTGTATATATATAATATATTCACAAGGACATAAACTTCCTTTCATCAGACCCTTGTTGTTCAAAGAATATGAAACACATTTTCGGAAGAGGGATTAAGACCTGACATCAAATTGCTTGGTAGCATTCATCGATAACCCAAATTATCCGAAAATGGGAACACAAAAATATAAGCAATCCCTTTTCCATTTGTTCGAGCAAGCATGGAAGTTGCTCCGTATCTCTTTTCAACGCTTAGGAATTTATTATGCGGAAAATAACTGAAACGAGGCTAAAATAAAATAAAACACTCGCAAGAGACAAGATTTAACGTGATTCAGTCTTACTTATCTGCACGGATGAGATAAACAAATAATACACTATAAAACGTAATGATCACAACTGTACAAAATCCATGATATCTCATATATCCTAAAAGACTCTTTCAACATCTTTACAATATCCATCTCTATAATATAGTCGTAATAATTATAGTGATCTTAAAAGAGATTATATCTCTCTAAAATAATTCTCTCTTATAATTTAAAAGTTGAAACATAATCTCTAAAAGATTGCTAGTTTTTTAGAGGGGTATCTGCCTGGCGTCCGACCATTTCACCCCATCTGTCGGGCCAAAAACCATATTATGAGGAGATGTAAGGGTGGCCGATCAAAGAGTTGTTTAAATGCTGATTGCACCCGCATGTATTGTTAATCTTAGCACTGTGCATATTCTACCGGTCTCGGTCACGCCAGCTCTAGTTTCTATATATCAACTTTGAATTGGTCTAAACTCTAAACCATATCTTAATGTGTCCCAAGTGCTTTTACTTTAACCTCTTAAACAAAGTCGACCGGTTGAAATATCTAACACAAACTGAATTAAAAATTTCCTTGATTTTCGCCGGTTAAACACTTCACCGATTGAAGTTTGAGGCTTAATGTTATATTTATCCTTCAACGTTTATATATATATATATATATATATATATATATATATATATATATATATATATTAAAAGTTAAAAATAAAGAGATTTTTAAGGAGAGAAAAAATAAGAATGTTTAATCTCATCTATCCGAAAAATTATTAAATAGGTCTGGCTCACCATGTCATCTATGGTCTCATCCAATAATAATTTTTCATCTTATATTTTTCAAGGTGAATTTTCACATCTTTCCTACATGTGATTAAATAAATGAATCTCATTAGATGCGACCATGGATGACGTGGTGAGCCGAGACATGTAATAATTTCTCCATCTATCCGTTATATTCATCTAATAGTCATGAGTTAGTATAAAACTAAATAAATTTTATATTACGTAACTAAATGAATGTCGGAATTGAATTTTTTATAGGTCGAGGATCCAATTTAACCCTTATTTTGTTTTAGTTAAATTTAATTCTCAACTTATAAAAGAGAATCAATTTCGACATCCAACTTTTTAGGGAAAAAATCAAAACTCTTAAAAATATTAATTAAAATGTAAAAAAAAAAAAAAAGCATGCGCTAACATATAAGGTCGTATGACAATATGCATGTATCACAACTCGCAAGGACTAAGACCGGGTCTACCGAACCCTAACAAAACGGCATTTACTCTCCGCCAATTTCCATAGAAAACTCCTTCCTCGATGGGATTGGGATGGCTTTTTAAGTTTCAACCAATAACTATATTTAATAGATCCAAATTTAAAGGAAATTCAACCTCAACAATGTGGTCATCATTCACTATTTTCATTAATTTACTTGCTTTAAAATCTAATTACATATTATTAATAATTAATTGATCTAACAGAATAAGACATTAATTTTTTAAAATAATATCAGAGATTCGAACTATGTCATTGTGAATAGAGCAAATTAATTTGTGAGGGTCATCCCATAATAAACATATACAATACTCGATTCAAACTAATCAACAAATGAAGTAGAAATCGGTAATTATAAAAAAAATTAATTGCATGTGATAATGGTAAAAAACAAAACCGGCAATAGAGGGTCCTTCCGCCATGCTCAAGCTACCAAGCAAAAAGCTGGAAATTCATATTCTGACTTATACTCTGGATTTTAATTGCCGTAAACATACCAACAAAAGGAAAATTGCTTAGCCAATCCTGTTCAGATATTCTGCCACCTGATTTAACAAATAATTCTGAGACACGGTTCTGATGATTAAATTAATTGATTCATGGATCCAGTTTAATTTGGACATTCTACACTAAGAGTTTGATTTTACAGGTCTAGAAATCATATTATTCTCGGTACTGACACGTGGACAAAACAGTTGAAATGTAGAAGTCTTTTTTTAATTTGGTACATGTAGCTATATTCTACGTCACAGCCAAGTGACTTTAACATTTTTAATGGTAGAGGGGACACGCTGTGGTTTTCATACTGTGCTTCGTCGTTACAACAAACCGAACAGTTTTCTTTTCTTGACTTGTACAAGCAAAGCCTTAAGCCACTGGGTTGTTCTGGTCACCTCCTTTTAATCGCTGGATTACCCTTTCAGGCTTTCAGCTAGTAATAATAACAACTCATTTGGTAAGAAAGGGAAGTTTAGGGAACGTGGATTATTAAGGAATAAATACAGAAAACTGGCAAGTCTCGCATGTTACATGTCCTTCATGCATACGTTTATATATATATATATATATATTTGCCCGTTTTAGGAGAAAAATAAATCACCCCTTTAATTAATTAATAAATAAATATCTATTGTAAGTAAAAATATGATAGTATATATCTGTAGGTGGAGGATATGCTTGCAAATGTGACCTACTCTTTGTTCAGTTTTTCAGTTCCTTTTATATTATGCTTCTTCAAAACTTCATCCCAGGGAAAGACAGAGCCAAGAATCCAAACACTTTTAGACATACACAAACGTTTGCAATGGAAAAACATAAGTGTAAATTATGTTTCAAAAGCTTTGCAAATGGCAGAGCTTTGGGTGGTCATATGAGGTCTCACATGTTGAATCTACCGCTTCCTCCTAAAGTTGCAGAGGGGAAACCACTACCAACGAATCAACTCATCCAAGACTCGGAGTCCGTTTCGGCTTTGGCTTCATCGGAAGAAGAAGGAGGGGGAGGAGGGCAGTCCTATGTGCTTGGGGAGAATCCGAAGAGAAGTGTTCGGTTGGTAGATCCTGTGTTTGTCGACGCTGGCTCCGTTGTTCTTCAAGACAGAGAAAGTGAGACCGAGTCGTTTAAGAACCCAACTCGGACTCGGAGACGATCTAAACAGACTCGGGGAATACTAGAAAATGAACAACGAGAAGAAAGAAAGAAGGTTAAAGTTAACAAGAAGGACAACCACCTGAGTAGGACCGATTCTTGGGCTGAGCCAGAACCGGTGAGTTCGATCTCCGACACAACAACTGAGGATGTCGCTTTCTGTCTAATGATGCTTTCAAGGGATAAATGGAAAAGCAAAGTGCTACATCAAGACGATGAAGAGGAAGAAGAAACAGAAATAGAAAATTATGAATTACAAGATTTCTTCAAATCAAGCAAGGTTAATAGAACAAGTGGATGTAAGTACAGGTGCGAAACGTGCAACAAAGTTTTTAAATCGTACCAAGCACTGGGTGGACACAGAGCGAGTCACAAGAAAATGAAAGGTCACTCGGCGGCAACTCATGAAACAGAGTTGGAACCAGAAAATGTGGGTGGTGCTACTAGTTCGATGGCAGACAAGAAAATCCACGAATGTCCTGTTTGTTTTAGAGTCTTCTCGTCTGGACAAGCCCTTGGTGGACATAAAAGATCTCATGTAATAACAGGTCAAGTAGTACTAGCAACCCCGGTTAAAAGTTCCAAAATGTTAGGAGACAATTTCATAGATCTCAATCTCCCTGCTCCAACCGATGACGATGATGCTAGCCAAATTGAACTTTCCGCCGTGTCTGATGCTGAATTTGTCAACCGCAACAATGTTTGATCCAAATCCAAAGGTAAAACAACTTGGGTTGCTTTTGACCTATTTTTGGCATCTAGGACTTTTGCTCCACAGTAAAGTTTAGGCCTTTTCCTTGTTATTCATAGACCCTTTCTTCTACTCTATTTTAACTGTAATTCTTTTATCTGGATTGTCTTTAAGGTTGTGTTTGTAAGAAACCTGATCATTAATTAAAACGTCCCGGAAAAAACCAAATTTTTAGACATGCCTTCTGTTAATTTCTTGGTCACTATTGGATTACATCTTCTGGGTTGCGTGAGGTTTGAACGAAGCATCAGCACTTCACTAACAAGCATTATTGTTGATGGGTTCCTACTTTTTTCTAAGCCGAGTTTTGTTTTCTTTTTCCTCAATGCAAGAAAAGTCGTCCTCAAAAAACAAGAAATTTGTTTGTTTGTTTGTTTTTGAACATAATAAGAAAAGGTGGCTTCCATTTGGCGCGACTGAAGATCATTACTGTTTTATGTTCCCTTGTTTTAACAGCATTTCATTTTGGTGCCTGTTTCTTTCTTTCCCCTCTGTTGTTTTCGGTCTGAAACTGTTTCATTCTTTACCTACAGATCTGCTAAACCAGTACATTTGGTACAGAGATAACATTCAAAGACTTTAATGGCCTTGAAGTTTAATATTTGTCACTATAAATACATTTCCTTATGACAGAAACGAAACTTGAAAAAGATTAGCAAAATCCCCTGTTTTTATTTACTGAGAATGAACGTGCCTGTCTCGGCTTGGCTTAAACAAAAGTATCCTACGGACAGTGTAAGAAAAAAAGTTGAGTCACATTGATTAGTTTATGTAATAAATTCCGAGACAGAAGTAGAAGTGCATTTTGTTTTGTTTAGGAGAGAAAGAGGAGAGTGCTTCTCTGAACAAATTTGGAGGTGGTTTAAATGGGTTAAGAAGATGCTCACTGGCCACATTAAGAAATAATTGAGATTTAACAGCGAAAACCGCTGTGACAATGTGATAGAGACAACTTTACGTAAGAAGTGCGAACTATTAAAAATTTACACTAGAAATATAAAAAGTATAAAATTATAAAATTTAATGGGATCAAAATTAAATTGTTAGTAGAAAATAAAAAAATATATATCTAAATTATAGAAAAATAAAAAAAATTTAAGTGGTGCGACTACTCAGCACCCTCGATCCATCCTATTGTATTATCTTTCAGGCAGTGTCTACTGTAACAAATGCGATGAGTGTGAAATCTTGATTTTCATCACTCCACACATACAAACCGTTTAACTTTGCTTATTTTTCATTTTTTCTATAATCTTTCGCTATCTATTATATTGGTACTGATTTAAATATTGTAGAGGTCTGCTATGAATTACTTCATATATCTAGTAAGGACAATCTTCAATGGTCATTCCATAGACGTTTTCTCTTAAAACACTCTCAAACCAAAACAAAAATCAAAACCTTTCTCTCATTTTGTAAACCCGAGAAAGGCATTTTTTTGACGATTTTAATTCCATCGAGAGTCGTTCGACCTTATTTTTCTTTCCTCTCCTCTTCTACATCCGACTTCATTTCTTCTCTCTCGATTTGTTGTTGTTTCTGTGTTTTTTACTCTTAGTTTGTTCGTTGGGAGTTTGTCTTTCCGACCCAAGTTTCCCCTTTAAGAAGTCATCTAATGGTTGGTTAGGATGCATCTTTTAGTCGAAGGCGGCAGTGGTTCTCGATATCTATTTCGGTGGTGTTTGGTTATGGATTTTTTTTTCTCTGACGAAAGTTTGACAGCTTGAAAATCCCGACTTCGATTCCTTCCCTCAGTTCGATCACCGGCGATTATGAGATCTTAGCGCGATGATAGTTTGGCCTCCTCTCTGCATTCCTACAACTGTCCCTATCCTCTTGTGCCCCTGAATGCGACATGCAATGGAGTTTGAATTTGTCGGTTGTTCTTGTTTCGACTTTTTTGCCATTGGTGCTTGCTGATGGGTCTTTCCGTTTATGTTTGTTTGTATGCTTTTCTTTTGTTCATGGTTTGTATTGTTGTATTTGTGTTTTATATATAATGGGTCTATTAAGCTTCTAAATCTAAAACTTTGATGGCAAAAACCTTATTTTACTACTATTTAAACTAAAAGGGATCTCAAGTGCAATTATACCAAAACAATTTGGGAAGGGCCATACATAACATGGATCCGTCCCTACTAATGGGATCTGATTCCCTATTCTTGTTTTTGTTGTTGCCCTTGGAACTATTTAAACTAAGGTATTAGCGGCGTTTGTGGTGTAAAACGCTACTAAAAATCACGACATATTGCAGCGTTTGTACCTCAAACGCTAAAGAGAAGGTATAGCAACGTTTGTAATCAAAAACGTCACTAAAAATCATGACATCTTATGGCATTTTGTTTTTCAAACACCACTAAAGAAAAGATATTAGCGGTGTTTCAAATATCAAAAGCCGCTATAAAGCATAATCTCTTGCGGCATTTCTTGTGCACAAATGCCATTACTTTTTGCAGCGTAGGTTTCAGCGGCATTTTTTGCGGTGCTTTTCTAGCATCGGGAGGGCTTTTGGCGGCGCTAAAACGTCATTATAGGGCTAAAAACCTATTTTGTTGTAGTAAAAGATGAGCAGTTTGGTCAATTGACAAAATATGTTTGCTCGAATTATAAGACTTTTAAAAAGAAAAGGACTAGAATATATATCTTTCCTACCATGGCATCTCCTTAAAGGATTGATTAAAGTTGAACAAAATAAGTTAATATTTTAATTATAGCCGTAAGTTTCACCAACATAAAGTCGATATAAATTCTAGATTGGTCCTAAAGAAAAAAAGGCAGATGATGGAAGTCAATATTTTCATGCTAAGCATCCTTTGAGAGGATGACACATAATATTCCTAAACTTAACCATCCATCCTTATAAACATTGCACAAGTAGTCTTTGATAAAGCAACACCATACACCCAAAAAGGAAAATTAAGTTATTACTGCATGCAGAATAAACAAGTAAAAAGGAATATATTGCCTTTTCTCTATATCTCAAATTATTTTTAATTATGGTTTGAGAATATCATACGTGTCATATGTAATCACCTAAATCCATTTGGCGCCCTCTTTTTATTCAGGTTTTAAAATTTATTTTTGATTATTTTAATTTTGTTTGAAAAACTCCGCCCGATTTGGAATTAAAAATGTAGAGTCGCCACCAATCATTTTAAAAATGGTAGACCGGACACCAAATAAAACCAGAGATAAAAAATTTTCGGTTCCGGGAGTCGGTTATGGATGGGGAAGGATTAGCACCCCCACACCGCCCAAAATTGGTACTTAGTCGATTATTTAATGTCTCGGTGTTGGAAATTACGAATTCGATTAAAATTTAAAATACGATTCTTGAGTGCATGAAAATGTTCTACATATTTAAAGAAACGTTCCGTTATTTAGAATAACCGAGAAATTCACTTCCCTTTACGCCCGGAAAATGGTTTCTCGATTTTCTAAATAAAAGAAAATTCCCTTAAATATTGTATCCTAAAATGGTAAGGATATTCCTTTATTTAGGGATATCGAGAAGGTCGCATCCCTTTACGCTCGTGACACTAATTTTCGAACTCTCTAAATAAAAGAATATTACCTTAATCTTTTAACTTATCTAATTATTATGATGCACTTTATAATATATCATATATATATATATATATATATATATATATATATATATATATATATATATATATATATATATATATATATATATATATATATATATACTTAAGAATATATTACTTATGGTAAAATATTTTTATATTTATCAAAAAAACTATATATATATATATATATTTGAAGTTAGTAGTTTTTATATATATTAATTTTACAAAAAAATAAGTATTTTAATCATTTTTATATCTTATTATTATATATATACTAAAATATAAAATTTTAAAGTAAAATACGTATATGTATTACTTATTAAAATATACTTATACCTATATTGAATTAGTGGTTTGTATATATATTTACAAAAATAAATATCTATTGTTATATTTTAAATAGGTTTTAATTAAACAAAGTAATATATATATATATATATATATTATTTTATAAATATACATAAAACCCTATAATATATAAAAGTATAGAAATATATAAAATTTATACATAAAATATAAATAATAAAAATATGTACATATCTTACATATGATAAATACATGTAATATGTAAAAATAACCTATTTAATATAATAATAATAATAATAATAATGCATGGATTTACACTAATACTACATGAAACTAAAGATTAAGGTCTAAAATGCAACAATATTAAAATTACATGGCATGTATGTTAAATATCACTAGATTAAAATGAAACAGATGCAAAATATAAGGACATAAACGTAAATCAAAAGAAAAAAGCATGCTGGAAATTAAACATTAAATTATAGTGACTAAATTGCAACAAAACGGAAATTAAAAGCCATAAGAAAAACATAAAAAACCATATTAAATGCGCATAAAAAGGAAGGACCAAAAGGGTGATTATTCCATGGAAATAATGAAAAAGGGAAGGAAAAGGAGGGACCAACTGTGTAATTAGACCATAAACAAAAAACACGGATAATTCCCGGGTAATCGGGTCACATGCGGGTCGGGGCCTCAAAACGGCGCCGTTTTAGACAGCCGGTTTAAAAACTGGTTAAGGGTGCTTTTCTGAATTCGAAATTAGTTTTAAAAAAAACTAAAAACCCTAGTTTATTTCTCTTCCCCCTCACTCTCCCTACCGAATGGCGGCCGCTCACCGGCCGTGAGGCCTCACGGCGAAGGAGTAAGGCGGGACGACGGCGACCGTACAACGCTCCGATTCACAAGATCAAGGTAAGCTTTCAAATCTTCTTCTCACCTTTTTTTTTAAAACTTTGATTCGAAAATCAAAATAAAAAATTTAAAATTTTTTATTCAAAGATGAAAATGTAAAATACCCTTTTTGCTCTGAAGATTCAAGTTTTTTTATTTGATTTCAGAAAACCTTACAATTTTTTTGTTCGAATGAAAAGCCCCTTTTACAAACTTTGATCTCTCTTTTTTCTCTCTATCCTTTTACACTTGCATTTGCATAGGTTATATAACCTGAAAATTACCAAAATCTAACAACCCTCATATTTTTTATTTTGTAGATCTGAAGAATGATGGGCAATCCATATTTTGGGGACTGTCGACCGAATTTTCAGGGATATTAGGGGCGAGTAGATTAGGTTTAAGGTATGGCAAGGTTAGTATATTAGGTTTAGGGTTTGATTTGATTTTTAGGGATTTGGGGTTATTTTATTTTAGGGTTTAGTTTAGGGGTTAGATTTAGGGTTTATTTTGGTTACTGATGGACGGAGTAACGGTGGCCGGAAGGCGAGTGGCGGCGGCGGCAGTAGATGGTGACGGTGGTTGGGTTTAGGGTTAGAGTAGGGTTTTGTTATTTGTAGGGTTTTTTGATTCTGGGTCGGGTCTCGGGTTTGGATCCGAGTCTGGTATTGTGTTTAGGAACGGGTTATTACAGCCGTCCCTCTTTGCTAATTGTTTTGTAACAGCAATGGAGCAAAGACTAAAAATTACCCATTTTACCCGATCCGGCTGAGCTTTTCCCTCTTGACGTATGTCTTCTTTCTTCGATAAATCTTCTTCCTTCTTGAAGCAGGTCTTCTTTCTTGACTTGATCGATCCACCTTGTCACTTTTGGGGAAACAAAATCTTCAAAATAGGGGGTTGTCTGTTGGGGAAGCAAAATGAGTTCGGTTTACTACTTTTCTTCTTCGGCGTTGGTCTTTGGTCTTCGATCTTCGCTCTTTGAGGATGTTAAGTTCTTTGATCAATCTGCACCTCTTCTTTCTAGGTTGAGACTTACCAAAATACAATGATGCTTTGTCGAAAACAAATACCTTCTTGCTCGCAATTTTCTCTTCTTTTTTCTTTTTTTCTTTTTTTTCTTTTTTGTTTTGTGTAGCTTCATTTTATGTTGAATGGGTGACCCACTCCGTTGGTAGTTCAAGGAGATAGGGTCTGAGGTTGTAGTTCATCTATTATTGGATGGGTGACCTGCTCCATTGGTAATTCAAGGAGATAGGGTCTGAGGTTGTAGTTCATCTTCTATTGGATGGGTGACCTACTCCATTGGTAGTTCAATGAGATAGGGTCTGAGGTTTTAGTTCCTCTTCTATTGGATGGGTGACCTACTCCATTGGTGGTTAAAGGAGATAAGGTCTGAGGTTGTAGCTCATCTGCTCCACAAACTTGTGTTGGTACTCATTCCACTGCCACTCTAGGGAAATAAGACTAACGTATCTTCATTTTGTTTTGAATGTCTAAGGCCTCCTTATGGGTTCGTGCCTTGGAGATGTTTGAAAAAGATCCTTTCAAGGCGCCCATTTGGGTTTTCACCTTGATTTTCATTTTTTTTCATTTTTTCTCTTTTTCTTCTTCTCTTTTTTTTATTTTTTTGATTTTTTTATTTTCTAATTTTTTTTCTCTTTTTTTCTTTTCTTTTTTTTGAATTTAATTTTTTTCTTCCTTTTTTGCTTCTTTTTGCCGTTTTTTTAACAAAATATTTCTCGATTATATCTAAAGTTTGCTCCACTGCAGCCCTAGGGAGATAAGCTAGTCTTGGTTCTCATTCCACTGCCACTCCAGGGAGATGAGATAAAGTTTGTTCCACTACTCCTTCAGGGATACAAGCTTTACGTCGGGTCTATTCTGCTGCCTCTTTAGGGATATGAACTCATCTTGGTTCTCATTCCGCTGCCACTTCAGGGAGATGAGATGAAGTTTATTCCACTGCTCCTCCAGGGATAGAATCTTTATGTCTGGTCCATTCTGCTGCCTCCTCAAGGATATGAACTCGTCTTGGTTCTCATTCCGCTGCCACTCTAGGGATATGAGATAAATGTGATAAAGTTTGTTCTACTACTCCTCCAGGGATACAAACTTTATACAGGGACCATTCCGCTGCCTCCTCAGGGAGATGAACTCGTCTTGGTTCTCATTCCACTGCCTCTTCAGAGAGATGAGACAAATTTGATGAAGTTTTGTTCCACTGCTCCTGCAGGGATACAATATTTATATCTGGTCCATTCCGCTACCTCTTCAGGGAGATGAACTCGTCTTGATTCTCATTCCGCTGCCACTCTAGGGATATAAGATGAATAGGATGAAGTTTTGTTCCTGTAATAACCCATTTTCATCTGGGTTACCCGAAAACTCGTTTACAACCAAACCCAACCTGGATCCAAAACCCGACCCATTAACCCTAAAATTACCAAAATACCATTTAACCTAAAAACCCTAATCCTAAACTATACCACCGCCGCCAGTGTTGCCACTGTCGTCGTCCTCACTTTCCGGCCACTATCTCTGGTAACCACCGAACCCCAAATTTGAATCCTGAAACCCTAAAAAATACAATAATCCAACCTAAACTTCTGTCATCCCATACCCGTCCCCATGCCCTACCATCTACCATGCCCTGCCTCACCTTGCTTCATCTACACTTCATTATCCATAAAAGCCACACCACAAATTGAACAATAAGATTATAGGGCAGACGGCAAAAAAAAGAAAAAAAAGAAATTTAAAGCTTTTTAAAAGGAAAAATAGGGAGATTTCGGGTTCAAAAATTGTAAGAGGTTCATTTCGATTGAAAAGAGGTCTGTAAAAAGGGGGTAAAAATTGTTCTCATCCTTTCGAATAAAAGCTATTTTGTTTCAAATCTGTTTCTTTTTGTTTCGAATTAAAAAGGGATTAGAAGTTTACCTTTATTGCCGCCTTGGTCGTCCGATGATCGCCGTGAGGCCAAGGTACCGATGACCGGCAGAGGAACGGCGCTGCCGTCGGTTTAGGGCATGGTTTGAGAGGAGAAGATAAAGCTTTTAGGTTTTTTCGTTTTATAAAACCTGGATCGAGTAAAAAAATAACCAGCCCTATATGTTTTAAACCGGACTTTGATACGACGCCGTTTAAGGCGACCCAACCCGCGGTGACCCGGATACCCGGGGAGGATCCACGTCATTTTGAATGGGTAAATTACCCTCCAAGTCCCTGGTTTTTCACCAGTCTTCATCTCGATCCATGGTCTAATGTTGCTTTCGGTCCTTCCTTATTTTTAGCGTGTTTAATATTGTCCCTCTTTTGTTCTTTTTGTGGCTTTAGATTTATGTTTTATTTCAATTTAGTCACTATAGTTTAAATGTTTAATTTCCAGTATATTATTTCTACCAATTTACATTTATTTCCTCACAGTTCGCATTTTCTTCATGTTAGTCCTTTATATTTTTCTAGCCATGCATTTTATATTTGTGCATTTTAGCCCTTAACATCTAGTTTCATGATATATTTTATATTGTTCCATGCATTTTAATATGATCCATGCATTCATACTAGCATTATTATTATTATTGTCATTATTATCACATTTTATGTGTTAGATTGATATTTATGTTTGTATGTTAGAATAGTATTTTTTTGTGCTAGATTAGTTTTTTTAATTTTGTTAGTATTTATTTATTTTGTCACCTTGTATTTATTTATGTTTGCCTTTTTAAGTTGCATTTCAGATATATTTTGTCAAAGCGGTGTCCTTTTATCCGAGCGTAAACGGGGCCAGTATCAGGCGTAGTGATAGTGGTTGGGCGTTTACTCTCGAATAACGGGGCCTTTTAAAATCTACTCGCATTTATAACCAAATTTTAATTTAATCGTAACTTTAATTCGGAAAGTCTAATATTAATAAAGCGGTGATTATTAAAGTACCAATTTTGGGCGGTGTGGGGGTGCTAATCCTTCCCCATCTGTAACCGACTCCCGAACCCATCATTTTTAAGTCTCTGGTTTTTTACGGTGTCCAGTCCACCTTGAGTGGCCGGTGGTGACTCCATTTTTAAAATAAAACACGATTTTTCTAAAATCCCACGGAAGACATCATATTTTCAAGATAAAGTAAAAAATAAAAACCACCTTTTTTTAGCTAGAGAGACATCGCTACAGATGGCGACTCCGCTGGGGAAATTTTTGTTTTTTCAAAAAAATAAGAGAGTCGCTTTTTTAAAATAATTACCGGTTTACTAATATCGAAAATTTTGGATTAAAGTGACTATTAAATTAACATTCAGTTATAATTGCGCGTTTATTTTAACACATTTAAAATTTGGCATATAAACCCGTCCTTTTAAGTGGGGGGAAACGCTAATGCTTTCGTGAGGATATCGTTCCTCCGTATGGGCCTAGCAAGTACCTTCGAGGCTCGAGTACCTTATGCTTTCGTGAGGATATCGTTCCTTCGTATGGGTATAAGCGAATGGGTCCCCCTGAATTGAACCCGGTTGAAAGGAGCCTATAATGGGTGATGACCGGGGGCCTTGCTACTCTTAATAGAGGACAACAAGGACAATTCGGGTACCTCTTAGCACTAAAACTGCATATAGTGAGCCATAGGAGCCAACCCTTTAGAGCCATGTCGGTACTCTGCCCATTAGTGGTCGCCCTATTTAGGCTCTGGTGCCTTATTTCTTGTTTATGTACAGTTTTTTATTACTCTATTATTCATTTGTTTTATTTAATCATTTTATTTGGTACTAACTCGTTTCATTATATTCTCATCGCATTGATTTCACCTCCATCATTGCACAACATCATCACAATCTTAATTTTGTATTGCATCGATTTGGGACACATTTTGCATGCATTCATTTTTAGAATAATAAAACCGATCCTCGGGATGCCTTGTGGCAGCAATACTGGGAAAGACAAAAGACCAGTTGATTCAACACCCCTCAGAAAAAAGAAAAGAGCTAATATAGAAGTTTCAAATTTGCTACAAGAGCAGTTTCAAACGACAACATAGAACGAACAAAATGTTGGGCATGCACCCAGAAAGCTGATCGAACCCAGGACAAAGTCGGGGCATCGCCACATGAAAGGACCAAGATCCCGACATGACCAGTCAAGAGTCAGGGGCATCCCTTTGAAGACCAAAAAAATCAAATCATATCACATTCGTGCATTTAGATTGCATTCATCTTGCAGTAAACCATTTTGCATGCATCATACATCCAGATTAGGTGCATACATTTAAGTCATCATACATTTAGGATAGACACATGCATTTAGGCATAAAATAGATGCATTTATGCATTGTCGCTTGTACATAACAGGTCTACGAAAGGGATCGAAGAGCCTCAGCCATGGGGGCAACAACACGACGGCCAACCTTAGTCTTAGAGGAGGCCAAACACAAAGAGGATGTTGAAACATCAATAAAAGGTAACAGTGACAAATTTTGTGAACATTTACTGACTAATGTTTATTTTCCATTTTCAGGTCATACCTCTCCGCCAGTAGAGCAGTAGAAGTAGCCTTTTTCAAATCTTGCCTCCGTCATTGTTGATAGGGCAACATTTCCAGATTTTGTTTTACCGTTGATGGTGCAGCAGTATAGACATCCTGAAGATCTCGTTTCTCCGTTAATGGTGCAACAGATCCGAACTTTCCCCAAGCAGATCAAATTTCTATTCAGGCCTTGTTTCTCCGCCGACGGTACAGTCAGGCCTAATTTTTTCTCGAGTTTTACTTCTTTGTACAGTTCAAGAAAAAAAGAAAAATCATAAAAAAAAAGAAATTGAAAAAAAAATTTGAAAAAAAAGAGAAGAATTCAAAGAAAAATTGGAACAAAATAAAAAAGTAAAGAAAATAAATCAAAAAAATAAAAAAAAAAGTAAAGAAAAAAATCAAAAATCAAAAAATGAAAAAAATCGAAATGAAATTTATCAACTTTCATCATCCGATCTAGTCCTCCGCTGATGGAGTGGCTAGGTCCAAGCTCCCGTCATCCTCAGATCCTGCTCTCCGCTGATGGTGTAGCTGGTTCCAGGTCGTCATTATCCAATCCAATCCTCCGCTAGTGGAGTGGCCGAGTCCAAGCTCCCGTCGTCCTCAGATCCTACTCTCCACTGATGGTGTAACCGGTTCCAGGTCGTCATTATCCAATCCAGTCCTCCGCTGATGGAGTGGTCAGGTCCAAGCTCCCGTCGTCCTGGGATCCTGCTCTCCGATGATATTGTAGCCGGTTTCATGTCGTCATTATCCGATCCAATCCCTCCGCTGATGGAGTGGCTAGGTCCAAGTTGCTGCTATCCTGCTTCTCCGCTGATGGTGTAGTAGGGTTCCAGTTAATGTTTTACCCCTCCGTTGATGGCGAGGTTAGATCCAACTTTACTGATTTTCAAGTTCTCTTTATTAATGTTGTAGCTAAAAAAATCACAGAAAAAAGAAGAAAGAAGAAAGAAGAAAAAACCAGAAGAAGTCAAAAAATGAAGAAGAACAAAAATGATGAAATAAAAAAATCAAAAGAAAATTTATCAACTTTCATTGCCCGATTTAGTCCTCCGTTGATGGAGTGACTAGGTCCAAGCTGCATTTGTCCTTTGATCCTGCTCTCCGCTGATGGTGTGGCCGGTTCCAGGTCGCCATTATCCGATCCAGTCCATCCGCTGATGGAGTGGTTGAATCCATGTTACCAATGTTCTCCGATCTCACTTCTCCGTTGATGGAGTAGTGGGGTCCAACATCTATCTTTCGACCCAGTCTCTTCATCGGTGTTGTAGCCAGGTCATTTTTACTCTCGTATTACCATGATGAAAAAAGAAACAAAAAAAAAGAAAAAAAAGAAACAAGAAACAAAAAAAGAAAAAAAAGAAACAAAAAAGAGGAAAAAGTTGTTAGTTTTCTGATCCTGCCTCTTCGTCAGTGTCGCAGCTGGATCAAATTTTGTAGACCCTGCCTCTTCGTCGGTGTTGCAGCTAGGTCAAGTTTTCTTTAGGTATTATCGCCGTCAATAATGTAGCAAGTGGAACTCATTTTGCTTCCCCAACAGACAACCCCTTTATTTTGAAGATTTTGCTTCCCAAGAGTGACAAGGTAGATCAACCAAGACAAGAAATAAAACCTGCATCAAAGAGAAAAAAGATCTACAGAAGAACGAAGACATGCGTCAAGAAGGGAGATGACCAGCTAGACCGGATGAAATGGGTCATTTTTAGTCTTTGCTCCGTTGCCGTTACACAACAACGAGCAAAGAGGGGCAGCTGTAATAACTTATTTTTATCCGGGTTACCGGAAAACCCATTTACAACCAAACCCAACCCAGATCCAAAAACCCGACCCATTAACCCTAAAATTACCAAAATACCCTTTAACCTAAAAACTATACCACCGTCGCTAGTGCTGCCGCCGCCGTCCTCACTTTTCGGCCACCATCTCTGATAACCACCAAACCCCAAATTTGAATCTTGAAACCCTAAAAAAATACAATAATCCAACCTAAGCCATCTGTCATCCCATACCCGTCCCCATGCCCTGCCATCTACCATGCCCTGCCTCACATTGCTTCATCTACACTTCATTATCCATAAAAACCACACCACAAATTGAACAATAAGATTAGAAGGCAGACGGTAAAAAAAGAAGAAAGAAAGAAATTTAGAGCTTTTTAGTTCAAAAAATGGGGAAAATAGGGAGATTTCGGGTTCAAAAATTGTAAGAGGTTCATTTCGATTGAAAAGAGGTCTGTAAAAAGGGGGTAAAAATTGTTCTCATCCTTTCGAATAAAAGCTATTTTGTTTCAAATCTGTTTCTTTTTGTTTTGAATTAAAACAGGATTAGAAGTATACCTTTGTTGCCGCCTTGGTCGTCTGATGATCGCCGTGAGGCCAAGATGCCGATGACCGGCAGAGGAACGGTGCCACCGTCGGTTTAGGGCATGGTTTGAGGGAAGAATATGAAGTTTTTTAGGTTTTTTTCGTTTTATAAAACCTGGATCGAGTAAAAAATAACCAGCCCTATATGTTTTAAATCGGCCTTTGATACGACGCCGTTTAAGATGACCCGACCCACGGTGATCCGGATACCCATGGAGGATCTGCGCCATTTTGAATGGGTAAATTACCCTCCAAGTCCCTAGTTTTTCACCCGTCTTCATCTCGATCCATGGTCTAATGTCACTTTCGGTCATTCTTTATTTTTAGCGTGTTTAATATTGTCCCTCTTTTGTTCTTTTTGTGTCTTTAGATTTATGTTTTATTTCAATTTAGTCACTATAGTTTAAATGTTTAATTTCCAGTACATTATTTCTATCAATTTACATTTACTTCCTCACAGTTCGCATTTGCTTCATGTTAGTCCTTTATATTTTTCTAGCCATGCATTTTATATTTGTGCATTTTAGCCCTTAACATCTAGTTTCATGATATATTTTATATTGTTCCGTGCATTTTAATATGATCCATGCATTCATACTAGCATTATTATTATTATTATTGTCATTATTATCATATTTTATGTGCTAGATTAATATTTATGTTTGTATGTTAGAATAGTATTTTTTTGTGCTAGATTAGTTTTTTTTTAATTTTGTTAGTATTTATTTATTTTATCACCTTGTATTTATTTATGTTTGCCTTTTTAAGTTGCATTTCAGATATATTTTGTCTATGCGGTGCCCTTTTATCCGAGCGTAAACAGGGCCAGTATCAGGCGTAGTGATAGTGGTTGGGCGTTTACTCTCGAATAACGGGGCCTTTTAAAATCTACTCGCATTTATAACCAAATTTTAATTTAATCGTAACTTTAATCCGGAAAGTCTAATATTAATAAAGCGGTAATTATTAAAGTACCAATTTTGGGCGGTGTGGGGGTGCTAATCCTTCCCTATCCGTAACCAACTCCCGAACCCATCATTTTTAAGTCTCTAGTTTTTACGGTGTCCGGTCCACCTTGAGTGGCCAGTGGCGACTCTATTTTTAAAATAAAACACGGGTTTTATAAAACTCCACTCGGAAGACATTATAAAATATTTTCAAAATAAATAACCAACAATTTTTTTAGCGAGAGAGACATCGCTACAGTTCCACTGCTCCTTTAGGGAAACAAGCTTTATACCGGGTCCAATCTACTGCCTCTTCAGGGATATGAACTTGTCCGGGTTCTCATTCCACTGCCACTTTAGGGAGATGAGATGAAGTTTGTTCCACTGCTCATCCAGGGATACAATCTTTATATCTAGTTCATTCTGCTGCCTCTTCAGGGAGATGAACTCGTCTTGGTTCTCATTCCGCTGCCACTTCAGACATATGAGATAAATATGATGAAGTTTTGTTCTACTACTCATTCAAGGATACAAACTTTACGTCGGTCTATTCTGCTGCCTATTCAGGGATATAAACTCGTCTTGGTTCTCATTTCACTGCCACTTCATAGAGATGAGATAAATATGGTTTCATCATTTTGAATGTCTTATGCCTCTTTTTGGGTTTGTGAAAAAAAAACTCTCTTTTCAAGGCGCTCGTTCGGGTTTTCACCTTGTTTCTTCTTTTCTTTCTCTTTTTTTCTTTTCTTCCTTTTTCTCTCTTTTTTTACTCCTTCGTGTCAAGGATACTCGAAACTTGTCAAAAATAATCTGCTCCACTCTCTCATGTCAAGGATGCTGGAACTTGCTGACTATGATCTGCTCCCTCGTGTCAAGGATGCCATACCACTTTTGCCCCACTCTTTCTTGTCAAGGATATTGGGATTTGTTGGAACTTCGTTTTGAATACCAAAGGCATCCCTTTTGGGTTATGCTTTAGATATTTTCAAAATAGCTTTTCAGATCTTTGCCTTAATTTTTCTTTGATTTCTCATTGAGGAATCAATCTCCTTGTAGTTCAGCTTCTTTTCTTGATTGACGATTATGCCATATTTGAATCATTCCTGTTTTATATATGGCAAAGATGCGCTTGTTGATGAATGCACCCTGTTTTATGGTGTATGTATACACTTAACTTAAATGCTTGATGCAAAGATGAATGACATGCAATGCAGTTGACTATATCTTACTTTAAAGGGAGTGCCCCGTGAGTCTAGCTGGTCATATCAGGCCTCTTAGCATTATTATCTCTATACCCTAAGTTCTATTCTGTTGACTGATAAGGTCAATCTTGTCGAACGATGCCCCAACCTCTCTCAGGTTTGACTGTTGCTTTTGGAAATCACCTCTTCGGGCGAATATCAAATTTTGAGTAATTTCTTTTCCTGAATTATAAGTTCTATTAAGCTCACTTTTCTAACTCTGCGATGTTTATGGACAAGGATACCCAACTAATGTTCATGTTTTTCGATCCACCATGTCGAGTTTGCCTTATTTTGGACATTTAGGGTGAGAAAGTTTTTAATGCAAAAACTTGTGACAAATAAGTTTTTTTCTTTCTTCATTTATGCAAATATCTTGTGCAGAGTTTGGAAGAAATAATTAAATTTTTCAGAAATGTGAATTTTCTAAAAATCAAAATCAAGCACTCAAATATCAAGTGCAAAAAGTAATGTTTTCTTCAAATTAACAATGAGCAACCTGAATGAAGCATATGTTTAGAGAATAGCAAGGGTTGCAGTGACACAATCACATGTGAAATCCTTTCTGGGCTATTAGGCTTTTGAGAGAAACATTTACCATACCTAATTTCTACCCCATTTAAATAGCTCTATTGATCTCACTAACTCACCATGCCTCATCCTTCCCTCATTTGGTGTCGATCAGGAACTTAAAGTTTGACGTTCCTTGAAGAAATGTTAACCCGTATAGGCAGGATATTGTCTGAAGACAAAACTCAGACATCCATATATGATCAGAATGGTCTTTAAAGGCTTGTAATGTAGGCTATGGCTTATGGGTATGAAAAAAAGGATATACAAGCCCAAATAAGTGTTTAAGGGTAATGAAACCAATGATCATTTCTTCTTGGCGAACTCTCACTTCTGCGCTTTCAATTTGGATGTACTTTGATGAAATGCTCTTTTTTTCTTTCATTTCTTGGATCACTCTAGACTGCCCATTTTTTGGGTTTTCACCCTAGAGTTCATTTCCTTCCTTTGTAGCTCTAGGACATGTAGACTTTAACTGATTTGTGTCTTGGCTCGGCATCAATCTGCCAAAGTCGGTATAATGCTTCCAATTAAAACCTCATTCTTGTAATTTGGGTATGCTCTCATGGAGTAACCTTTTCTTTCATTCCTTGGATCACTCTAGACTGCCCATTTTTGGGTTTTCACCCTAAAGTTCATTTCATTCCATGTGCAGCTGTGGACGACTATTCTGTAATTCTGACTAGACATTGATTCTTGCCTTTGCTCGAGAGTAACCAATCCTCTAAGGATCTTGCTTTTCTTTTATTGCACTTTTGACTTAGCATTTTCTCACTTGATTGTTTCAGCCTTTTTGTTGGCAATTTTTAGCTTGATTAGGTCAGCTTCTTTGAGAACGAACTTTTCTTTTATTGGCCCCTTTAAATGTTTCTCTAGCCTTTGCATTGAATATATCTAATCTTACTTATCGCCCTAATTGAAGTGCTATATGTGTATCATGATTAAGATCAGACTGCTTTTATTTGCAGACAAAATTTCGCCTTATTTGCCCCAATATGGGGGTGATCCTTGGTTTGGGTTTTATTAGAAAGAAACAAGCAGGCTCAAAGGGGGACATCAAATGGATATTTTCTTATTTGTGAATGGGATTGAAGAAATACCATTCGTCTTCTCACAAACGGACATCTAAGTAGTCTTCAGGGGGTAAAAGTTTAGGGTCAACACTAAATTTAACGACCTTAAACAAAAAATGCCTGAGAGGGGAAATTCACTCAATAGGATCTACCCATTTCCTGAACACTCATTTTGTTCCTTCTGTCTGCCTATGTAGAACAAAAGATATCCACATTTGCAGTATCTTTGCAAAATTTACTTTCTCTTAGACATAGGCTGTTCGAATTTGATCATTGGATTTGAATAAAAAGTACTCTTGGCAATTGAAATTCAAAGACCTGTTAAAAATGATATGTACATATTTGGCATATTTGGAAAAACAAAAAGCAACTCATAACAATGAATGAAGTGTTTAAAGAATCAAGAAATATGAATTGTTTGTCAAATGGGATGTAAAATAAGGTTTATTTTATTAAAATAGGTACACAATAGTTTTGAAAACAAGCTCCTCATTTTGTTTTTCTTCTATATATTTTTTAAAGTAACCTAAACTCTCACAGTGCGAAATAGACAGACTTCTCTTGTTCTGAAGTTACAGCCATCCCAAAAGCTTGCCCCATTTTTCTCCTAATTTCTCTCTAGGTTGGGCATTTTCTTTCTCTCTCTGCTTAGAAGGATCTAATCCTAAAATGATGGGTTTAATTGGACCTAAGTTGGATGTCCTAGGGTAAATTACCAAAAATGGTCTATGAATGAAAATGCAATGTATGAACATGTTATATTACTAAAAATGAAAAATGCAATAAAGATGCAATGCTGAATGTAAATATGAATGCAGAAAAGAGGTTAATTCTGGAGTGAACATCTTAGAACAACTTTCATAAAAGGTCGTGTTACATCAAATATTAGAGTTACAGATAATGTCGGGCCCTAGCACCTAGCTTCTGTAACTTCTCTAGGAGCCTAGCCAACTTATTGTTTTGTTCTGGGAGCTCATCATTTTGACTCAATTCGGTCGCCGTATCAGCCAAGTCTGTCACCTGTCGGGCAACTCTTCGTGCTTCAGTAATAACTTCATTCATGTAGTTGTCTTTTTCTTTTATCTTCTCTGAAGACTCCCGAAGTTGAAGACACCACTTCTCGTTATTTTCTTTCCAGGCTTTTCTGAGACCATCTACAAGATCTTTGTACATCATTATAATGTTATTACGCTCACCCACTTGCTTCTTTAGCCTTTGAACTTCAGCTTGACTATCATTAAGTTCAGCAACGACGTCTCCGCGCAAACGTATACACATGCTCAAGGTTTCAATCTTGTCTTGACTACTTCTTAGGTCTTCCTTGAGGGGAAGGCATTGATTGTTAATTGCTTGCAGATTACCAGACAATGTACTAGCTCATTCCTCGTTGGCCTTAGAACTCTTTTTCCAAAAGTCGACATCTCCTTTCAGGTATTCAATTCCTTTTGTCCATTGATCGAGAGTGTCAACCAAACCGACATTTTTAAAATTCAATCCGAGTTCTTCATAGTTGTCTTGCAAACTCTTTAGCTCATTTTTCAAATAATCCATTTCTGTCTTCGATCCACTAGCTCGAGCATCATGCCTCAAATGTCTATTTTGATCTTCTTCAATTTTAGACTCTTTTGGCTCCATAACTGATGAGTGAACGGTAGTTAAACACGATTGATTTTCTTTCTCAAATTTCCACATGTTGCACTCTAGGAGGTTCTAAACTCGACGCTTGAAGGTGGTACAGTTTTCAATTGAATGCCCCATAATTCCAGCATGATATTCATAATGGGCTTTAGCATTATACCATTTAGGGTATGAAGGTTGTAGAGGTGTGACGTGACTTAAGACCATTAACTGTACCTCCAACAATTGCAGATATAGCTCTTCATACGAGATGGGTATAGGATCGAAAGGACCATTGGTTCTTGGCTCCGACTGACGATGACTTGAAAAGCTGGCCACTAGAATTTGAACTCTGTCTCGGGTACCGGATTTGGCTTCTCTTCATATGCTCTGGTGCACCAGTACTGGTCAGACTTTTGGAAGCTTTAGGAATTCCTTCTTCAAAACTCAGTAGCCCTTCTTCGACAAGGCTCGTGACTTTGTTCCTTAGAGCTCTATAATTTTCGGTACTATGACCCGTACATTCTAAATGACAATTGCATCTAGCCTTGTTGTCATACCCTTTAGGAAAATGAGGCCCTTTTGGCTTGGATTAGACAGGAGTTACAAGACCCTTCTGGACCAGTATCGGCAGTAAATCTGTATAGGCCATCGGATTTTGAAATGCTTTCTTTTTATCTTTCTCTTCTCTGGTTCTTCTTTGGTTACCTCACTTTCTTTGAACTTGAAGCCTTTGCATCTTCGAGTGTCTTATTGATGTTGATCGCGACGGTGTACTGACCTTTAGATTTACTGGAATTATCTTGTTTGGATATAGGGTCATGCTTGGCGTCCATCATGATTTGGCTTTAATTCAGTTCGTCCTTCCCGCCTTGTTCATCAGATTTTTTCTCTATGATGGTCAGCATTCTCATCATTTCGGCCATCTGTCTTTTCAACTCTCGCACTTCTCTAATTTCGGTATTGGTGTAGGCATGTTCTGGTACGTATAACATGTGAATCTCAGAAGAATGACTTCTCATCTCTTCTGGTGTCTCTTTAAGGCAATGCCCTATATCTGTGGTCTTGTCTATCTGATCACTTGACCCTTTCATTATGAAATCCTCATTGATCGTAGATCACTCGTGAATCAACACCATTTTTATGTCATGCATATGCAATGCAAAAAAGATAAAAACATAGAAAATAGAAAATTGGTCAGTACTCATATAATAAAAATGAAAACAAAAGCAAGTACGTAAGTACTAAAGAGTAAATTTGTACAACCTACCCGAGCATGAATTTCTACCCGGCATAAACAAAGTCCTACCCGGCATACTTTTATTTGCAAAATGAAAGATCCTACCCGGTATAGTATCTACCGGTACAGAATGAAAGATCCTACCCGGCATAATTTCTACCCAGCATGCTTTTATTTACAAAAAAAGATCCTACCCGGCATGGTATCTACCCGGTACATAATGAAAGATCCTACCCGACATAATTTCTACCCGGCATGCTTTTATTTACAAAAACGATCCTACCCGGAATGGTATCTACTCGGCATGCTTTTATTCATGAAATAAATCTATAGAGTAGATAAAAGGTTAGAAGCGTTTCTCCTTTGAACTTTTAACGGGTTCCGTTTCTAAAGCAAGGCTCTTACAGTCCATTATATGAGGTTCGGTTCTAGGGAAGGGTACCCGAATTGTCCTCGCTGTCCCTTACTAAAGGTAGCAAGGCCCTTGATCCTCACCCATTATAGGCTTCAAATGGACCAAGTTCAATCCACGAGGACACATCCCTTATGCCTATATGGAGGTAACCCACACGAAGGTGATATCACACTTTCACTTAAAATGGACGGAGCTCAGGTAGAAAGCTCATGGAATGCAATGTATGTGCACGGTTTTTGAGGAGAAACTTTCAAACCTTTGACACCCTATTTCTATATTCAATTACATTAAGCGGTAAAATAAAAAAGATATATTATAGATAATAAAATGCATGTCCTATTAATTAAAGACATAAACATATTTTAAATTAAAATCGAATTCGTAAATTTCCAACACTAAGAATAAAAATATTCGACTCATGGCTTGACTCTCTTTTTATTTAAAAAAGTCCCCAGTGGAGCCGCCAGCTGTAATCACCCAAATCCGTCTGGCGCTCTCTTTTTATTCGAGTTTTAAAATTTCTTTTTGATTATTTTAATTTTGTTTGAAAAACCCTGCCCGATTTGGAATTAAAAATGTGAAGTCGCCACCGATCGTTTTAAAAATGGTAGACCGGACACCAAATAAAACCAGAGATAAAAAATTTTTGGGTCCGAGAGTCTGTTACGGATGAGGAAGTATTAGCACCCCCACACCGCCCAAAATTGGTACCTAGTCGATTATTTAATGTCTTGGTGTTGGAAATTATGATTTCGATTAAAATTTAAAATATGATTCTTGAGTGCATGAAAATGTTCTAAATATTTAAAGAAACGTTCCGTTATTTAGAATAACCGAGAAATTCACTTTCCTTTATGCCCGAGAAATGGTTTCTCAATTTTCTAAATAAAAGAAAATTCCCTTAAATATTGTATCCTAAAATGGTAAGGATTTTCCTTTATTTAGGGATATCGAGAAGGTCGCATCCCTTTACGCCCGGGACACTAATTCTCGAACTCCCTAAATAAAAGAATATTACCTTAATCTTTTAACTTATCTAATTATTATGATGCAATTTATAATATATCATATATATATATATTACTTATGGTAAAATATTTTTTATATTAATAAAAAAACTATATATATATATAAAGTTAGCAGTTTTTATATATATTAATTTTACAAAAAATAAGTATTTTTTATCATTTTTATATCTTATTATTATTATATATATACTAAAATATAAAATTTTAAAGTAAAATACGTATATGTATTACTTATTAAAATATACTTATACCTATATTGAATCATTGGTTTATATATATATTTACAAAAATAAATATCTATTGTTATATTTTAAATACGTTGTAATTAAACAAAGTAATATATATATATATATATATTATTTTATAAATATACATAAAACCCTATAATATATAAAAGTATAGAAATATAAAAAAATTATACATAAAATATAAATAATAAAAATATGTACATATCTTACATGGATTTACACTAATACTACATGAAACTAAAGATTAGGGTCTAAAATGCAACAATATTAAAATTACATGGCATGTATGTTAAATATCACTAGATTAAAATGAAACAGATGCAAAATATAAGGACATAAACGTAAATCAAAAGAAAAAAGCATGCTGGAAATTAAACATTAAATTATAGTGACTAAATTGCAACAAAATGAAAATTAAAAGCCATAAGAAAAACATAAAAAAACATATTAAATGCGCATAAAAAGGGGAAGGACCAAAAGGGTGATTATTCCATGGCAATAATGAAAACGAGAAGGAAAGGGAGGGACCGACTGTGTAATTAAATCATAAATAAAAAACGAGGATCCTCCCCGGGTAACCGGATCACACGCGGGTCGGGGCCTCAAAACGGCGCCGTTTTAGATAGCCGGTTTAAAAACTGGTTAAGGGTTTTTTTAATTCGAAATCAGTTTAAAAAAAACTAAAAACCCTAGTTTATTTCTCTTCTCCCTCACTCTCCCTATCGAACGGCGGCCGCTCATCGGTCGTGAGGCCTCACAGCGAAGGAGTAACGGCGGGACGACGATGACCGTCGCTCCGATTCACAAGATCAAGGTAACCTTTCGAATCTTCTTCCCCCTTTTTTAATCTTTGATTCAAAAATCAAAATAAAAGCTTTAAATTTTTTTATTCAAAGATGAAAAAATAAAAGACCCTTTTTGCTCTGAAGATTCAAGTTTTTTTTATTTGATTTCAGAAAACCTTACAATTTTTTTTGTTCGAATGAAAAGCCCCCTTTACAAACTTTGACCTCTCTTTTTTCTCTCTAAAAAACCTCCCTTTACACTTGCATTTGCATGGGTTATGTAACCTGAAAATTACCAAAATCTAACAACCCTTATATTTTTTATTTTGTAGATCTAGAGAATGATGGGCAATCCAGATTTTGGGGACTGTCGGCCGGATTTTCAGGGATATTAGGGGCGAGTAGATTAGGTTTAGGGTATGGGCAAGATTAGTATATTAAGTTTAGGGTTTGATTTGATTTTGGGGGATTTAGGGTTATTTTATTTTATTTTTAGGGTTTAGTTTGGGGGTTAGATTTAGGGTTTATTTGGTTACCGGTGGACGAAGTAACGGTGGCCGGAAGGCGAGTGGCAGCGACGACAATAGATGGTGATGGCGGCTGGGTTTAGGGTTAGGGTAGGGTTTTGTTATTTTAGGGTTTCTTTTATTCTGGGTCGGGTCTCTGGTTTGGATCTGGGTGTGTTATTGGGTTTGAAAACGGGTTATTACATCATATGTTTAATAGTTTTATTGAATAAATAAAAATAATAATAAAATCATAATCTCAATAAAGAAAAATTTTAAAAACTATCGGCGAGCTTAGTTCCGTTGGCATCGTCACTGATATATTATAAAGGAGAATTGAGATCGAGCATGCTTAAGTGCTCATTATCCTTTGATTTATAGGTGGAGAAAGGTATGAATAATATACACATTGTACCAAAAATTGTATGTTCAAAAAACCTACAAAACAAAAGTAGACTAATCAAATTAACCCGCCGTGTCTCCTAAAACGTCAAAGAGTACAACCTAACCACTAAGTAAAAAAATAGGTAAAAACTCTAAAGATAGATTAACAATATAGTCAAATAAACATAGATGACGTCAACTTCAACTTTAACAAAAAATAATAGGAAAAAAAAAAAGAAACCGCTATAATACAAGTGGTTTAGTGTTTCCAACTTCCACTCAAAAGCTTGCCCTTAGTTTTGAAAGGTTGAAAGAGGGATTCCAAAGAGTTTGACAAAAATAAAGAAAATCAAGCCTAGTTAAACAACAATTAATACTAATTAATGTAAACAGATAGTAAATCTTGAATTGTTATATGATTACTGATCTATCGTGCCGACCTAATCAGGCAGACACATCAGAAAGCTGTAGGAATAGAAATGGGATGACAGCTTGAGTTGGTTGGGGGGGCAGTCGGTGGGTCGGCTCTTTTGTTACCTTTCCAAAAGGATTATTGAAAATAATGATGATATACAAAGGTAAAGATGAAAGGAAAGGAGTTAACAGTATCTCAAATGGGTTTATTTTATGAGAGTGAGTGCCAAACGGGTCAAACTTGCTCATCTCTTCTCAATGTTCATGCAAACGCTCTAATTCTGTTTTACACACATTTGGGTCCTTAATTTGTAATGCCAACCGCTTAACTAATGCCTACACAAGATTTTAGGTTAAAAAAAGCAAAAATATATTTCAATAAATAATACATAATTTCTTTTTAAGAATTTTAAATTTTCAAGGACCGTCCTAGTCCCCTGTCAATCCCCGGGTGCCTAGGAGTTGAGCACTGGACCTGGCGTGATTGCCGCTGCGTCCCTTTTGGTCTTTAACTAGTTTCATGAATCTCCGTCTGTAATACAGGAAAGATGTGGCTGGCAAATTATAAATTATGAGGCAGTAACATGAAGCCATAATTATCCCCATTCGGTTGATAAACTAGTACAAAATCCATGAGTTATCATGTTGTCTTAGTTTCGGCCACCATAAAAGCATGCCAATGAAGTCGGACAGATTCAACCTGTTATCTTGATTTTATTTAAACAACTTAGCACCTTACTTATCAAATCAACAAGTAATTAAGTACGTATTATCTTGACACCATTAACATTTACTATATTTCTTAGACTGACGTTTTGGTCAGTAATTCAACTGCCAATTGCCAAACAAACGAGATCCTCATTTCCACGAGTTCAAAATTGGCAGAATCGCATGAGCCAAAGTACTCCATTATAATTCCATTGCAAATTCCTCAATTCACTCAAATGTAATTTCTCTTTTAATCTGTAAAACTACGTTTTATTGGTTGCCCAGAAAGTTGTTCTTTCGGGGACAAATTTTCTTTAGTTCACGCTACAAAACACCATGATTTGATGCCCCTTCCTATAAGTCACACACACCGCCAAAGCAATGGTTGTCTCACATGTGATCCATCCAACCAAAAATACATAAATAAATCAAACCCATCAGACAATATGCTCTACTTGACCCAAAATTGCTTTTATATTGTCCATGAAATCCATTAAACCTGGATCAAGCAAAGGCACGTGCACCACGAGAAACGGGAAACCTGTGACCGCTGCATTGTAACATATGTTTCTGTTTGTCTAGTTACAGACACACACTCTTGGCCCTTGGGATCTGCTGGTTTCAGTCTTGAACTGTAGTTTATGTTGTTATGTTACGTGGTATCAGTCCCCCTTGGAAACTTCGTCAGGCCTTTTTTATGGGTAAAATATATGTCTATTTTATAGTCCATATTCGGATTCGTGGCTCTCACTCCCGACAATAGTCTCCAAGGTTCCAACTCGGATTCTCTCCCTGGGAGAGCAATGAGTCATCATGTATTTTTTCTAATACCATTTGAAAACAGAAAACCCTCACGAATATTATGGAGATAGAGAAAGGAAAAGGGCATACATGTATCTTTTCATGCACTTAGGTTACATTATACAATATACATAGCAAACTCTTGACTCATCTTTGTGGAATTTTCCTCCCATTACGCGTTTTGTTTTTGTAATTTTCCTCCATGTCTCTTGTCATTACGTCGGCTACAGATAAAATTAATTGGAAATTTGACTTCACCATAGAAATGATACAAGGAAGAACAATCCGTTGACAGCTGACTTTCCTAAGTTTGCAAAAGCCTAGTAAATTACTTGCAACCCTTGTAAGAAGTACGAAAATTCCAATAGAAAACATCTTTAATCATTTTCAGACAATAACTGGTTTTAAAATGACAGATTTCGTCGGTTAAAAGGTTCCAATGCACTAAAGTAGCAGTGGGTAGAAATGGTCGGTTCAGTGGGGATCTTTGAAAAGCTCAGCAAAACAATGAGTCCCCATTTCGTTGTCTTGCTAAATTCCATGGTGAAGGGATTTCTGAATATTCACCGCCATTGTTAAACCACGCAAAGGACTTTGAGCTCTTCAAAAATTCATCTTGCCTCTAGATTTTGTCACCAACTTGGATCTAATACTTATTTAAGAACTTGATCAAGATAGTTGAAAACTTGTAGTGGAAATTTTTGTTAATTTGGTTACCATAAAAAGCATTTTGAAGAAACAAAACAATTAAACCCTATCATTACTCTAAATTTTAATCTTAAACCTTAATTATAAACTCTAAATTTATGATTTGTGTTCGATATACACAGCTCAGCTTTTAGACTTATGGTCTTAATCGAGTTGCTTTTGGGTTCGTGTATTGTCATGCGGTAAAAAAGATTGCAAATAACAGTCAACGCTGCTGCAGATCAGGAACAGAGAATTGGACGGTCAAACCAAGGTCTTTGCTCAACAATAATCATTTAGCATTACCTTATCCTTCTCTCAACTCCAAATTATTTTTTTAACAGAACTCCAAATTATTTTAAATCAAAAGAATTCATTAAGTATTTAAATTTAAGAATGAAAATAAATAAATTTTTTATTTAATTAATATTAAAATTAAAAGTATCTAAAATACCGTTATACCAACTTTTTGAGCGGAGCTGCCTTGAATGCTCCATCCTGCTTCTACGTTTCCAACAATTCTTTGACTAAATCTTTTTATTCGATGAGATGTAAAAAAATAAATAATTCACCTAGTTCCCTTTGTTTAGGGCATGTTCTATTTTGGTCATCTAATTTAAAAAAGATTATTTTTGTCACTTATATTTTCGATTATTATCGTTTTGGTCACCCAATTGTTAGCCCCCGTTAATACGATGACGTGGCACGTTAATAAAAAAAGCTAATTTTAAATTTGACCATTAAACTGTTAAAACTTTATTTTTTTTCACCATATTTGATCCTAATAAAAACTTAAATTCCCAGATTTATTCCCCTTTTCGGATAAAAACTCATTCGAACCCAATTCATCGCCTATTCTTCCAAAGATTCCCTCTCAGATCATAATAACACCAAAATCTCCTTTTTCCTTTTTTTTCAGATCAAAGCCACATAAAACAAGAACAACTCTTTGTTATTTCGCGTCTTTCCTATTTGATCCTAATAAACACCAAAATTTTTACGCGTGGATTGCATGAGTTTGAGGTAAAGCAGTTGGGTGAATTACGTGCCTGTGTCGGCAGTTTCCAGTTACACTCAGCCATGGAGGATCGGTTGATTTGGAGGCCATCGCTTTGTGGTTCGTTCTCTATGGGATCATTATAATCATTGATGGTGTCTTTTGATTTAGAATGTATATCGGAGGTACATATAGTATGGCGTTTGCGCATCCCTCCTAAAATACAATGCTTTGTATGGTTTTTTATGTTAGACAGGTTACCTACTTTGGTTGTTTTACGCGAGAGGGGAGTGTCATTGGATGAGGCGATGGTTCGTTGTAGGAGATGTAGTGAAGGGATAGATTATGTTGATCATATTTTGCTGCTTTGTGCCGAGTCGTGGAAGGTTTGGGTGCTTTTCTTTCAATGGTGGCAAGTCGAAGTGGTGTGTCCTAACATAGTGTCAGCGTTCTTGAACAATGCTATCATAGTTTTTTTACGAATTTATTACGAGATTGGTGGTTGATGGGTTGTGCTGCGGTGGTGTGGTCTTTGTGGTTAGCTCGAAATGACGTAATTTTTAATGACAAGCGGATGTCCTGTGATGAGGTGTTTTTTCTTGTTAAATTACGAACGTTGTTTTGGGTTCGAGCTCAGTCCTTGCCAGGGGAAATTAGTGAGTCGGCATGGTGGGATGGCCCTAGAAACTGTTTGCCTTCTTCTTGCGTGAGAATTGGACGGGTCGTCAGTGTGTGGGAACCGCCTAGGGAGAGTGTTTTGAAAATCAATGTTGACGGTGCGGCGAGGGGTAAACCGGGGTTAGCTGGTTGTGGGGGGTGCTCCGTGGCTGCAGTGGGCGTATACTTGCCATGTTTTCGGGGCCTTTGGGTGTGATGGATTCGAATGAGGCAGAATTGCATGCTATTTGTTATGCTTTAACCATGTTTCGGGATTCAAAATGGTCTGAGTTGGGATCAGTGGTGATTGAGTCTGATTCGATGGTGACTCTTTCCTGAGTGTTACACAGAGAGCGGCGCTCGTAGTCTCTTTGGCAATGGTTTCGTCGGATTGGTGATGTTTGTGATTTTTTATCATGTGTGTGCTTCCATCATGTTTACCATGAGGCGAATAGCTTAGCCAATACATTGGCCAAGGGTGGGGTGGATCGACATTCCTGGCTTCGGTTGGTAGGTTGATGTTGTTAGTTATTTTGGTTGGTACATCCGAGCTGTTTGGTTTTTTGTTCTTTGTATTTGTATACTTTCGTAGGTACTCTTTTCCTCCATTTAGGCTTAGGGAGGTTTTTAATGAGGCCTACGTTAGTAGTGGCTTTGTATGATTTCTCCATTAAAATCATACTTTTGCTGAGCCAAAAAAAAAACCCACCAAAATACCTCTTTTCCTTATGTTTTTTCAAGATCAAAACTAAACACAAACATCCAAAAAAATCTTTTATCTCTTTTTTTCAATTCAAATAACCAAAAATCCAAGAATATTCTCGAAAGCCTAAATGTTCTCCGTTCTAAACTAAATCCCGAATTCAATCGAAGCAACGGTGATTTGGGGATTCGGGTTTGGAAAATTTTGGGGATTTGGGAATTGTTTTATAAAAATTGAAACTTTTTTGGATTTTCTAGAAATTTAATTTTTGTGTGTAAAAATTGTTAATTTAAAAAAAATTGTAACGGTGTAAACTTTAGGCACCTATTTTTTAAAAAAATACTTTAGGCACCTAAAGTTCAAATGAGGAATATTTGAGCACTTATTTTTCATTTAAGCCAATTTAAAATCAACTTTTTTATTAATGTGCTACATCATCATATTAACATGGATTAACAGAGATTAACGATTGGGTGACCAAAACGGTAACGATAAAAAATATATGTGGCAAGAATATTTTTTTTCAGATTAGGTGACCAAAATAGAGCACGCCCTAAACATAAGGGACTTTCGATGAAGTTTACCTAAAAAGGGACAAAAATATTTTGTTGACCTAAAAAGGGACAAAAATCTTTTGTTCTATCCCTTTCTATGCCCCAACACTAAAATATTAAATTTTAAGTCATAACCCTAAATTTGAAATCCTAAACCATAAAACCTAACCCTAAAAAATACACCCTAAACCTATAATTCCATAAATCATAACCATAAACCCTAACTTTAAACCATAACCTTAAACACTAAACCTATTTTTTAGTATAGGGCATGAATATTAGCACCGAAAAGGGACATATGATTTCTATTAAAAAAACTACATACTATTTTTATATATAAGGATTTTTAAAATTTTATATTTGTTAGCCTATTAAAAATAAATTAATACTATAATTATCATACCCATCTTATAAAAAAACTACATATATATTTTATGTTTTTTAAAATTAATGATAGTTAATTGGATCATTCTACAATAAACGCCATGTACTGCTATGTACCACTAATCATGTGTACCATTATATACCATTAACTATTTTAATTACTTTTGAAATCACATGACCGAAAGCGTTATTATCCCTTTTTAAAATAAAAAAGATTATATTACTTTTTCATATATTTTTCTTTTTGGGTAAAGTACACAAATGGCAACTAAATTTTGATAAATTATTCAATTTGGTAGCCAAACTTTCAATTGCTTCAATGTTACCATTAAACTTTTCAGTTTTGCTCCAAATTGGTCACTGACCCGTTAACAATTGTTAAAAATGTGACATGACAGTTAAAATATTTTGTATAACAACACATTAGTCCTCACGTTTGCACATTAAAACAATTTTGTCCTAATTTAAAAAAATAATAAATTTAACCCATGTTATTTACACGTTATTTCAATTTCACCCTATTTTAATTAAAAATAATTTAACCCTAAAACCTAAAACCAAAACCATAAACTATAAACCCTAAACTCAAAACCATAAACCCCTAAACCATAATTTTGTTTATTTAACTTCATATGATATGTATTAAGCTTAATATGAGTCAAGCTTTCTAATTGAACTTGAAGTTTCACCTAATTATGAAAACGGGGTTGTGAGAAAATTGTTGATAACTCAAAGTTTTAAGATGTACTCATTTCTTTGCATTTTGATCATTAATATGTAGCTTTTGTAATCGCCTTGATAGTGAATTACAACTGAAGAATTTTTATAGTTCTTATTGTTAGTAATCAGGATAGTGGGTGAAGAAACCGACGATGGTTTATTCAAAGATTCTTTCCTTCAGCTTATGTTATTTACTTATTAAAGGAATTTGTTTTTCTAAACCTATTGAGAAAAATACTAGGCACCTTATCAACCTTATGTCTAAACCTATTAAACTAATTAAGCCTCAATTTAATTGGCCGAGTGGCCAAAGATACCCATTCACTTTCGTCTTGGCATGAGTTCGAATCTCAACTTTTACATTAGAAATTTAAATATTACTATATTGAAAAAAAATCAAGCCTCAATTTAAAAAAAAATTCAAAGGAAAATAAAAATTTGTCATAAGCAATACCAGTTTACTTATAAAACAAATTAAATTAACAAAAATAAATATTGTAATAGAATATTATTTTTGTTAGGATAATTGAATATTAGTTAGAAAAAATAAAAAATATATAATTGAATACTTTTCTTAACTTGAATATCTATTCAATCTGAATTTAGTTTCTTTTCATTTGATTTGGTTAAGTTAAAATTTTAAATTAAATGCAGATGAGACAACAAAAGTAGAAGTGACAGGGTGTGGAAGTGTATTGTAGACTGAATTTGGAGCGTTAGAGCACTGTTCTTTGGTCCAGTTCAAGCTCTTGGTTTCAGTTTTTAGGGTTTCAGTTTTTAAGTTTAGTGTTTAAAGTTTAAGATTAAATTATTTTTAATTAAAATGGTCCCAAATTAAAATAATATGTAAATAATGAGGGTTAAATTTATTATTATTTTTCGAATTAAGACAAAATTGTTTGAATGTGCAAATGTGGATGGCTAAATGTGTTACTATACAAAATATTTTAACTACGACATCACCTTTTTAACGATTGTTAACGGGCTAGTGACTAATTTGGAGCAAAACTAAAAGTTTAATGGTAACATTGAAACAATTGAAAGTTTGGTTATCAAATTGAATAATTTACCAAAATTCAGTTACCATTTGTGTACTTTACCCAAAAAGAAAAAATTCCGAAAAAAGTAATGTAAAAATTGTTTTTTTAGATTTTATTCTAAAAATAAATAATAACGCTTTCAGTCCATATGATTTCAAAAGTAATTAAAATAGTAAATAGTACATAGCGGTACACATGATTAGTGATATATAACGGTACATGACGTTTATTGTAGTTAATCTAAATAATAGTAATGTCTAGATTATATCACATGCACAGTGTGGGTGAGTAAATATTTCGTATTAAAATATTTATTTATAAAAGTCTTTTTATTCAACAAAAGATTATAAGCGGAGTTGTAAATGATTTATACAAAAAATAATATTTCGTGAACAGTCAATGGAAAAAAATCACAAATATTTTGTGTTAAAATTTATATTTATAAAAGGTTTTTTTACTCAACAAAAAGATTATAAGCGGAGTTGTAAATGATTTATATAAAAATTAATATTTGATACACTGTTAATAAAAAAATTTATATAATTTTTATGATGACGACACTAGTCTCTTAAAATTCTCTTAGTACGTAGCGATATACATAATTAATAGTACATAGTTCATAACGTTTTTTTTAGAATCATCCTAGTTAATCTAAATAATAATAATGTCTAGATTATATCACATGTACAGTGTGGGTGAGTAAATATTTCGTATTAAAATATATATTTATAAAAGTTTTTTTATTCAACAAAAGATTATAAGCGGAGTTGTAAATGATTTATACAAAAATTAATATTTCGTACATGGAAAAAAGTTTCACAAATATTTCGTGTTAAAATTTATATTTATAAAATATTTTTTACTCAACAAAAAGATTATAAGCAGAGTTGTAAATGATTTATACAAAAATTAATAATTAATATATTGTCAATGAAAAAAAATTCACATAATTTGTATGATGATGACATTAGTCTCTTAAAATTATCTCAAGGAAAAACGTCATTATCTCAATATTGCTCGTGAACTTTTTCTTACCACTAACAAGTGAGAATCAGTGGCAGATGCACAACTTGGTGAGGGTGGGTACCTGAAAAAAAATAGTTTATTAAATATCGATTTTATTTATTTGTGTCTACTTTAAAATTTGTTTGTGTCTACTTTAAATTTTATTTGTGTCCACCCTGAAACTAAACTAGTGTGGTTAAAGGTTAATATGGTCGGTGCTTCATGTATGAGAAAATAAATTCTTAAATCTAGTTTAAGATAAGAGAAATATTATGAAGTGATGAAATCTTCAATAGCGGTGGATTAAGAATAAAAATCTTATTTCAATTTTTGGTGCCTCTATCTATGCCCCAATACTAAAAAATTAAATCATACACTCTAACCTTAATTTCTAAATCATAAACCTTAAACTCTATTTTTTAATGTTGGGCATAGATAGAGGCGCTAAAAAAGGTAGAGGATTTCTATTCGTGAATTAAATCAAGAAGCTATTATAAAGAGAGCTGGAGATACTCGTTGGATTCACATTATAAAACCGTTGTTAGCTTGATTACTATGTTTTCTTCTTTGATGGATGTGCTTGAAATTATTGAGGATGATGGAACACACTCAAAGCAAAGAGCTAAATCTTGTATGTTGTTGATTTTTTTACAGTCTTTTAAGTTTTTGTTTAATTTACACTTGATGAAAAATATATTGGGGGTTACTAGTGAATTATCTCAAGCATTACAACAGAGTGATCAAGACATTATAATGTTATGCAGTTAGTTAGTGTGTCCAAGCAAAGACTACAAATGATGAGAGATGTGTGATGACAATCTTTCTTCAAGATTTTTTTTTATTTTGTGAAAAAACTAACATTGATGTTTCAAAGATGGAAGAAATATTTATTGTTCTAGGGAGGTGTAGGAGAAAAGTTCACGAAGTTTTAAATTTACATCATTTTTCAGGTTGAATTATTTAATTAGGTGATTGATAAACAACTTCAAGAGCATAATAATCGTTTCTTTGAGACAAGTACATAATTGTTTCTTTGTGTGGCTTGCTTGAGTCTAGGAGACTTGTATCTTTCCTTTGATAAGAAAAAAATTATTCGTCTTGCCCAATTTTGTCCTTATAAATTTTCTACAGAAAATCTTATGTTGCTTGTTTGCCAGCTTGAGAATTATATTATTAATGTTTGTTTAGATAAAATATTTTGTGATCTAAAGTGGCTTTTTGATTTATTTGAAAAAATGGTTGAGACAACGAATCATGTTCTGTACCAACTTGTGTATTTGCTTTTGACGTTGACTTTGGTTCTACCGATTGCAATCACAACAGTTAAAAAAATATTCGTTGCGATGCACTTTATAAAGAATCGATTGTGCAATTGTATGATAGACGAATGGTTGAATGATTCCTTAGTTACTTTTATTGAGAATTATATTTTCGATAATGCAGACAATGAAAAAATCATACAACGATATCAAAAAATAAGGTCTAAAAGAGAACAATTGTAAAATTTATTTTTAGTTATGTTTTTTTGTACGACTTTTTATTATAATTAAAATATTACTAATATTTTCATCTTCAAAACATTTTGTGTTATTAATATATATGTACCCACCATTAAAATTTTTTCTAGATCCGTCACTGGTGACAATATGCTAGATAATAATCATTTAAATAATATTAATGTTAAATAATAGATTTATAGAAGTTTCTTTAACAAACTATTATAAGTAATACTAGAAGATTTTGTACAATAATAATTGCAATAATAAGGGATAAAAGTTTGATAATTAATAGACTTAAAACTAAAAAGTTTTACATCAATTTAAGGCCTATTTGATTAATGTAAATTAATGATAGAGATAGATTAAAAGTTGAAAATGAGATATGAAAAAAAAATTAGTTATTAATTTACATTTTATTTAGTGTAAAATTTTTAATTTTTATATTGTGTAAATAGATCATAATCTTAATAATGAGATATTAAAATTAAGGAAGGAAAAGAACAGGGAGTTATCGATGAGAAGTTACATGATTGTGGATAGTTCTAGAAGAATGGTTACACAATTATTTTCATATTTTAAATTGATTGATTATTTCGATCTTTTTTTATTAATTGAATTAGTATTATTTAATTTATAACATCAAACTCAATTAAATATTTTACTATAATAATAAAGAATGTTACTAGAAGTATATAAATTTATACACTTAACTCAATATATATATTTATATACATATTATACAAGCTTGTATTTAGATTTTAATTTCATTTAATTAAAATTCAAAACCTTTCATTTTAAGTGATGCCCACCGTAAAAAATAAAGCCCATTTTCCGAATACGAAAAGCTACCAAGCCCACAATAATTGGGTGGTTGAACAAAAATCTGCATGAGAAGATTGGGCCTTATACCCAATAGTTTCGAATAAAGCCCACCTTGATACGAGGGCTAATGGATTTAATCATTTTTTTTCAAAGTTGCATGCCACTAATGCTACTATTTTTTGATTAAGTAGATAGATAATTATATTTTTAAGATATAATTTAGAATTTGAACACATGTAAGATGTGACAACATGAGCATCCTTAACCACTCGGTCAATCAATGAATCTCTATTAATGCTCCTATTTTGGTACTAGTTTACAATGTTTTTAATTCAAGTCATATGAAATATTTTAGGTCTATACCATGTTCTAATGTAATGTATAGATGCACAACATGTACCATTTTTAATAGAATTAAAAGTTTCCTCTTTAAAGTAATTTCTAACAATCAAAGTGTCCTTATTCTTGGGAGAAATATAATGGACAATGCATTGATGGCTCCATAGCTATTGAGTGAATATGATACAATATCTATTTCTTCTAGATGTGCTTTGAAGGTGGATTTACAAAAGACTTTTAATTTAGTTGATTAGAGTTTTATTTTATTTGTTTTGGAAGCATTGGATATGCTTGAAGTGATGCTATGATGTATAAAAGAGAGTGTTATATACCAAACAACCACCTTGGACGGCAAGGAGAACCTGTCGTTGAGCCCAAGGGTTGGGGAGATGTAATTGGAAGAGCAAAGATCATCAAGGTCGTAGATCCAACATGCACATCCTTCTTAGTAGATCCACCATCTAAGACAACAAAACCCGCCAAGAGAGACACCAGAGAGATCAATCGAGCCACCTACAACCAAAAAACCAAGCAACCAAGACAAAATGTTAGAAAACGGGGAGAAGAAAATCTCATCCTAAACTCGAGAGTAGAGGAGGTGAACCCTTCTCCAAGAGAACTCACTTCCAAAATCGTTCGCAGGTCCAAGAGAGGGCAACGGCCGAAGCCGAAAGAAAAAAGTCCTCATCGAACGATAGAAAAATCCACAAAAAGCCATGCTAGGAAAATCGATAAGAAAGAAAGTAAATCTAAATGAGGGAAAGAGGAATAAGGGAGGAGGGGGAAAATGAGGGGCTAAACATACAAAGAGGGAGCAGGGGTGGCTACCGCTTCAAAACAAAGAAATGAAACCACCATAGGAAATATGAGAAGAAAACCCTAGATTTAGAGAGAAGTTGAAGAAAAAAGATTTTAGAGAGAGAGAGACTTTTTTATAAATGTAAATAACAACACTATGAGATCCACTTTCTCCTTATCTCATTGTCATATCAATGAATGTTGTATAAAGTATATTGGACAAGGTTGTTGAGTATGAAAATTTCAGTTATCATCTTAAATGTCATAGGATAAAGTTCACCAATCTTTGCTAAATGATATGATGCTTTTTAGAAAGGGTGCGTATGACTCTATCACAAGTGTTTAAGGTCTAATGAAAAAATCTTTTAGCTTTTCAGGTATGCATTTCAACCTGCTAAGTCTAAGGTTTATTCCTCTATAGTTGATAATTTTTTTTGAATGAACCCTTATATCTTCTGGCACACACTCCTCTGCAATAAGGGTTCTTTGATAGTCTCATTTTCTCCTCCATCAAGCCCTCTGAGAAAGAGGTTCTCTAAAGACCTAGGCCATTTTGAAAGATTTCTCCCACATTCAGCTTCCATCCTCCGCATAAACTCCAAGATTTAGAATCTTCCATAAGAAGCTGTAGGAGTTCATCTAAAGGTTACCTCACCAGTGTCAAAATCCACTTACCTCGCCAGCCAAAGCCTACCTTCTCACAAACAGACCTATCCGCCGAACTAGCACGTCAATAGACGTCAATCCATCAGGCCTAGACTTAACAATTGTCAATAAAGGTTGTCGGTTACTCTCTTTAAATATCCCAAGAACATACCAGTAAAAGGAACTCTCCACCTCCAAGACTTATATCCCACACAAAAGGTCATCTCTCCGGCCTTTTTTCAACCCAACTTCCCCACTCCGACGACCAGCCATTGCAACTCTTCACCCCAAATAAGAAGGGGTGAATCGCCAAAAACCACAACAACAATCGCCATCCTAAGTTTCTCATCAACAATTGGTGCGTTAAACATGTACACACTTTTTGGCTAAAAGAATAGACCGAGATGGATCCCCATGAGCAACCTCCCTACATCGATTAATCACCCCTCAGTGGAAACTGAAACTTCATCATCCGGTACCTGACGCTCCCAGTCGAAGAGTCTATTCAATTTTCTCACTGCATGCAGTCTCGACAAAACCCTTGCATGCATGAGCAATACGTTGTCTGGCTCCATAACCTACAAGAGGATCTATAACACTTGAGAAACCTAGTTCCAGACGTTCCAAGTGGCACATCAATACCTGCACCAGCAAAACTGATAGCAACAAGAGTTGACACTTGTAACTCTTGAAGCCCTGTAGGCTTTGCAACGCTAGAATGACGATGAGAAAATAAAAGAGAGTGTTGGATTTCATGGATTTCAAACATCAAGGGAGTGTTGGAAACTTGAATCCTTCGCAAGTCCACATGCCTCCACCAACCCATTGGCGGAAGAAAGACATGATATTACCCAATAGTAGGATACTCCTTTGTTGCCAAGGACTACACCCATCTAAAAGGAGTTGTGCGTCGATGGAGAAATTGACTGAGGCGCTTTTAAGTCATTTGCCCAACAGGCCAACACAACCACCGATGACGGCCTCAATCTACCTCCTCCTTCTCATGGAAAAAAAAAATAAGGAAACGAAGATCTAGAGCTCCAGATCTTCCCATATTTTAGCACATAAGGAGAAAGCACCCCAATCTGATGCAATCAGAAAGTCATTGGCTGTATCTCGGAATCTCTGGCTGACTACCAAAGCAGAAGCAGATTTTGGAAAACAATGGCACGTCGGAAGCATACCCTCCGCAAGTTCGGATATTTTCGCCTACCTCATGGGCAAAACAAAGACAAAGCACTGTAAGTTAACATAATTACGGAGTCTGTCTAACACATCTACATGAGTGTTTCAGGAAAAATCATCAGATATCCTGGAATCCGTGCAAATACATGTTTCTCTGATAATCTCGAGAAATCCTCACTTTAGATCAGAGGAATCCCCACACCTAACGTAATCATCGTTTTTTTAGCGTAAGATACATAGTTTAATCTTACTACAAAACTAACATAGATCGCTAAGATCTAGAAGTAGGACACTTCCGCCGTGCGCGACAACGTTTATATTGCTTTACTACATACTACTTTTTTTACTTAACATACGAAATGTTTCATTTCTGCATCATCATATGAATTGTTGTAATTCTGCCGCATTACATGCTATATTTCTAGCATTATATTATGTCATCTTTGTAATTGTTTTTGAAATTCTAGCGTCGATCATGAACAATCTGCAGCAACCATCAAACATGTAAGTTTTCAAATACTTCAATTGGTGCCAATATTTTTCATGTCCGATTTGCAGCGATCGAGAAATGGAGGTACATGTAGACGAACTTTCACAACAATTGGAAGCTCTCGTAGCATAGATCAAGTACGTACATATTATGAATTTAGTTTTGAGTTATTTTAGTCACGTATATTGCAAATATTCATCCATTAGTTTCTTCAATTATTGTGCTAGGGATGCTATCGAGTTCCTCGAAAGAGAAGGTTTGGTTTGCTCCTCCATTGATGATTATCACTACAAGGCCGTAGAAGGTCTCTAATTCTAAAGAGCTTAGCTTGGAACTGGTGGTTAATACTTTATTTTATTTATAAATTAGAAGATAATATAAAACTTGGGGCATAAGAAAGAAAAAGTAATCTCTAATCATTAAATCATTTTCAGGTTCATTAAAAGACACGTTTTAATTTGTGTTTTTTTTAATATGAATACACTAATTTTATTAAAAGAGAAAAATTAAAAAATATAATAAAAGTTTACAATTTAGGTAAACAAATTTGATCCAGATATATTCTTCAAACATGAAAACTAACGTATGTAGATCATAACAAGACCGTATAAAGTAAAAGTAAAAACCTTAACTCAAAGGCTTGAAACAAAATAGATACAAATATAACCAATAAAAACTAACAACAAACAACATTCAAAATACATATTACAATAATAAGGCACGTTGACAACATGGTGATTACCACAACTCAATCGCGAACAAAAGCGTTGACTATTAGCTAGTATTCAAATCCAGTTCGAGGGTCAAAAACAGAAAGATCAACAGGATAATAACTCAATTTTTTTAAAGAAACTCCTCTCATATATAGTGTTTGGAAACGTGTTTACAAGTAAAAAGAGTAAGTTAGACTATTGTACTACGTTTTCTTTTTCCTCAGTTTCACAATTTTCATTATAAAAAAGAGTTTCGCTAAATTTAATTTGTAAAAATACAAAAAAAAAAGTTTGATTTCAACCAAACTAGGAGTTGTTGTTGTAGTAGGAGAGGAATTGGTCGTCGTCTCTATAAATACTGATTATTAATCCTTCATTGTCTAAATCAATTTTGTTCTTATATTATTTTTCTGTTAGCTTTTTTAGTTGCTTTTCTTCTAGCATCAATGGCATTATGCGATTTCAACATGACGTTTTATCTGAAACATTATTAAGAACCGATTTGAAGACTATAGAAAAGTGTCAAATATTGTCAAAGGAATACAATGCTCTCACGTACGAATCGGGTTTCATGCAATCTCACATAGAGAGAACAAAGACATTATGCGGATACTCGATTCAAGCTTGAGTTTTAGTCGTCTTTATTCTACTTTTTTAAGCTACGACGATCCAAGCACCGGTGATCGAAAATTAAGGTTCAGTTTTTTAGCCGCTCGTTATGTGGAGATATTAGCCATTGTTGATACAAGTTTAGTCTTTTGCAAAAGCCAATATCCAAAAAATAACCAACATTATATATGTAAACCGACGACTCAACAACGAGAACTTATGCCGAGTCCAAATCCTCCATATCCAAACCCTCAATATTCAACAAAGAAGACTGCAATGATTATGCTCAAATCAAACCCTTTGTGGTTCAAAATCGTATGGCTTTCGAATAATTTTGAGCTTTGTGATAATGTGTCTAAAAGTTACCATTGCAAAATCTTTGATTCGAATGCTTGAACTTGGAAGCATCAGATGATTTGAAGTTATCTTATTCTGAGTTTTTCGATTCAACCAACGTGATATCTATGTCTGGTGTGTTGCATTGGGTTACACGTACGGGAAACAAATATAGAATACTATCTTCCCACCAAGATAAAGAGAGTTGGGAGTCGATTCTAGTGACGGAGTAGTGCAACTTTGATTATTGTTATTCGATCCATCTCGCCATACATGAAGGAAAGCTGAAAATAATATCGAAGAGACAAGATGTCGAGTTATTGGAGGTAGAGACGATGGAGTATTATAGACAAAAGTGTTGGGAAAAAACAGTATTGATTTGAGAGGTAGTAAGAAGGGAATTGGTCGCTCCATGGCTGTTTCTTTTTATAGCGTTGACACTATGTTGATGTTGGATGATTATAGAGCAATATTTTATGATTTTAAAAAGGAACGAATTACACGATTCGTAGAACTTGATATGAAACATAACCTCCCTATGTTGATACCTTTTATTCAGATGAATTATGAGCCGCTTCTATTCAGAAAAAAGGCTTCTCTTTTAATAGTTTATTTAAGTCTTGATAGCGTATTTTCTTAGTTGTATGTTATTTAACTTGGTCAGACTGATATTTTTATAATTAGAAAATAAATTCTTCCTTTGTCTTTGAAACTTTGTGATACCGCAGTAGTTGTAATTTTCTTTTATTTTCTATTTACATTATTTGATGGTTAAATTCAACAACAAAGTGCGAATAGAATTGTATTTGGGTTTAGTGGGATGTTCATTATTCGGTTATAACTAAATTAGTCAATTGAACTGAAACTTATTTCGGTTAATCGGTTAAATATTTTTTTTTAAAATTTTGTTATCGATCAATTAATTCAGTTCGAAATCAATTAATTAACCTAAAATATTAAATATTTAATCATTTATATATATATATATTACATATTTATTTGAAGTCTAGTCTCAATAAATGTCAAGAGACATAACTAATTTTTAACCTAGACCATTAAGACCCAACTAATTTTAAATCTAAATGAAAAAAATGGAAAACCCTAGAGTTTACCCTTTTCAATCGGTTACAAAAAAATTCATGGATTCAGTTTGCAATTAACAAAAAACCGAACTAATTTTTAAAAATTAATTTAGTTAACAGTTAAAGAAAAAATTCAATTAATTTAATTTTACTTAATTCGATTCGATCGATAATTGAATTAACTAAATCATCACCTTAAAGTTTATCCCTTCTCGAAGAAAAAAAATCCTCTACCCTTAAGTATGTCTCCTTTAATGCCTCCACATTAAAAAATTAAATTTTAAACCCTAGCCTTAAAATTCAAACCCTAAACCCTACACCCAATTCACTATACCCTAACCATTAACCCTACCCTAACCCTAAACCTTAAACTTAAGTTTTAATGTAAGACATGAAAGGAAGCGTATTTATAAGCAGACGATTTCCATCCCTTTTCGAAGGTGTAGTATTCATGTCATGCGAATGTTTACGAGATTTGCTCTGCAAGCAATGGGTAATTAATTTTAATCGACGGCTCTCAAAAAATAATATATATATATATATATATGTAATTTAATTATAAATTAAACCAGTTTAAATTTAAAATTTAAAGATAATTTTTTTCAAATATTCTAGTGTGATTATATAGTAGTATATGTTCTTTATTCTTAACTCTTTAAAAACGCACGGTTCAAATTTAAGTTTAACAATACTCCCTTTTTTATTGGACCGCATGCTATGTACGGTAAGCACCCTCTGCGCGTACATACCCAAACCTCAATCAAACAAAAACCACAATTATTATTAGTAAGTCTAGACATTAATTTGGAAATAAAATGTTGATCCAAATATGAAGTTAAGCATGTATACAACAAGTAAATCTAATTTTAATTATTATTAGTAAGTCTAGACATTAACTTGGAAATTAAATGTTGATCCAATTATGAAGTTAAACATGTATACATCGTGTAAATTAATCTAATTTTAAATACATGTAATAATTATGTGAGTTATTTAAATTTAACGCGATAAATGCATACATTATATATGCTCATAGGTTACACAGACGTAATATCTAATTGTATGACATTATTATACTAATACTTTAAAATCTCAATTAGAATGTTTTAGTGTTTATAATCAATTTAGAATCTAAACCCTGATTTGAGAATGTATAATACAATATACCCCAATTTACTCGTTTTCTTTTCTATATATGGCTCTAGAACATCAGAACATTGTAGGTTCAAAATGCATTTTTGGCGGGTAGAGACTTAGTTGACAATGTTTTGTTAGCCCAAGAGATTGTTAATGGGTATAGCAGGAAGCACATGTCACCTCGGTGTGTTGTCAAGATTAATCTTAGGAAAGCATTTGACTCCATGAATTGGTCATTCATATTGCAAGTCCTCAGGGTTTGGGGATTTCCAGATCAGTTTAGAAGATTGATTCAGGCTTGTATTATGCATTTCAAATTTTTTGTGAATTTAAATGGAGGTATGATGGGATACTTTGCTGGAGGAAAAAGGTTAGGTAAGGAGATCAACTATCTCTTTATTTGTTCATTCTTGTCATGAATGTACTTTCATGTCTTCTGAATTAGGTAGGTCAACATATAATTTTTTATTATCATCCGAAGTGTAAGAGGATAAAGCTCACTCACATCTGTTTTGCGGATGATTTGCTTGTTTTCACGAAAAGGGACCTTAGCTCTATTTTGGCCATAAAGGATGTTTTAGGTGTGTTTTAAAGTATGTCTGATTTGAAAATAAATGTTTCAAAGAGTGAACTCCTTTGTTCTGGGGTTGCAAGTTCTGAGATACAAAGGATGGAAAAACAAGCAGGGTTTGTTTTGGGTTCTCTACCAGTGAGATATTTAGGTGTGCCTTTGGTTACAAAAAACTCTTCTTATTCTGATTGTGAAGGACTTGTGGGAAAGATAATTGGTCGAATCAAAAGTTGGTCATCCACGTGTCTTTCGTTTGCTGGCAGGTTACAACTTATTCGGGCTGTATTTTTTAGCATTCAGAATTTTTGGTGTAGGATCTTCATGTTACCTTCCAAGGTGGTGAAACGAGTTTTCCATCTTTGCAGTGCATTTTTATGAAAGAGAGTAGACAGTTCTGCTCGAGGGATAAGAGTTGGTTGGGAGAAGATTTGTCTTCCAAAATGTGAAGGAGTTTGGGATTAAAGATATCTCAACTTGGAATAAAGCATGCGTGTTGAAGTGTCTTTGGCCCCTCTTTGCGTAATCTGGTTCTCTTTGAGTTGCTTGAATAAGAAAGTATGTCTTGAAGGGTAATTTTGTGTCGCAAGCTCAGGCAAAAAAACTACCATAGTTGGGCATGGAAGAAATTATTGAAGCTTAGGGATCTATTGGCTCAAGTTGGGGACTTGCAAGGCAGCTTTAAAGCTTGGAAGGTTTGAGAAATTCTGAGGTTTAAAAAAGGGAAAGTCTCATGGTTCAGGGCCATTTGGGGAGGGCTTTCTATCCATCGTCATTCGTTTAATGCTTAAAATCTATACCAACCAAGACTTGAGGAATAAAAATATTTTACTCTTTTCGGTGTCCTCATGTTCCCAACACTAAAAAAAACCAACCATACACTCTAATCCTAAATTTTAAACTCTAAACGTTAAACAGATAACTCATCGGCAAAACATATATGTAATGTAACGGCCTACCGTAAGGTTATTGAGGAACTACAACGTAATATCTTCGGGCTTAAACAATTTAGGATGCCATCTCTGTTCGGAACAATCCACATATGTTACCGCTGGATTTGCTATTCCAAATCCACCGGGATCAATCATTTGTATGTAAGCATGCAAAAACAAATTCTACATAAGAATCAAAGCAAGTACTATAGATACAAGCAGAATAAAGAAGTCTAATGTACCTACATTGGAAAAAAGTTGGTAAGTAATGCTCGTCTGCGTAGGCTTAAACTTTGTAGTAAGACTTAAACTTTGTGTAGTATAGGCTAAAAGTAGGTAAAAGTTGAATTCTCACATTTATAACCATAGAAATGCTGATTATTTCATTTATGCACAAAACAAACCCCAAATGTATGTCGGATGCCCCAATGGAGGATCCATGATTTCTATATATTGAATACCAAGCTCCAAGCTAACTAAATATGTAAAATTTACATTAGTAAACTATCATATTATGAATCAACAACGTTGTTCTAAACTTCTAATGTATGCCGAGTAGAAAGACTACTGATAGCTAGACATGTTTGCATACAAGAACTTCCCCACATACACAAGTTCTGAAATGACGAAATTCCGAACCCAACTCCATTTTACAAATGGAACATCAATGGGGGGTTTTAATCCGAGGGTTGTTTGTCTGTTCGTTATTGCTTTATCTTTTGTAATGTTTTGTTCAGGTGTTCCCTGTAGACTGCTATTAGTAGAAGTCATTAATTGACTCTGCTCTTCTTGTGATCAAGGTTCACACCTTGTTCAAAGCCACATTGTTGCAGTAAAAGGGTTTACCTGTTCTTTCTTTCCAACTTCGGGCATCATATGCTCTGAATACCTCCTGAATTCATGTGGACCGAGGTGACGAAGTCTTACAAGAAAGAACTTAGCCCACAGTGCCTCAGAAGGGAGTGTCCCTGGAGTAAGAGACAAGAAGCAATTTTTGGATTGTTGGTCTCGACAGGAGGTGTCCTTAGGATTTCACTAATTACAACCCCAGAGATTGTCTCGCCATATGTTAATTCCTTAGCAGGAACTTTCAGAGCCGGCGATTGCCTGTGAAAAGTTAGAGTACAGTCTGTAGAAGAGAAGATAAAGCATGTGGCCAAAGTCGTCGGAGGGTAAACATAGGCAACAATCAAGAACAAGATCACGAAGCTCACCAATACAATAATCCACACATGCCTCTTTCTTGAACCAGACATGATGGGAATATCTTTTACATTTAGCTGCCAGTACCACGCATGAGTTGCCTTCATCTAGATTAAGGGAAACATTATCTGTATCTCAAAGCATGACTTAAGCCTCTCCTATTCGGCGTCCAAAAGGTTTACACTATTTTTTACAAGCATATCCCTATAGGAAATCGATGGAGCAATATTACTTAATTGGGATTCCGCAACCATCTCTACATCTTCCATATCGGGATCTTGGCCACCAGCATCAGACGGCTCATCACCGTGGCGGCGCGATTTCTTACTTTTCCTATCGGGTTCAGAATGTTCCATGACGAAATGTGTCTAAGTCATACAAATCTATGAAATTTGTTCCCAACTTACTACGACAGATATGGAAGCATCGCAATGACCTTGTTTTCAACCGTTCTTGTTCACACATGGACGAATTACTCCGCTACAGTATGAATTGGGCGTGATATTTTCACCGAAGCTCATTGCAACTCATAGGTCGTTCAACCTACTGCAAGGATGGTACTGCCTAAACGTTGATGGTGTTGTCAGTCCGATCACGGGCGCGGGTGCGGTAGGAGGTACTCTTTGTGATAGTGAGGGTAATTGGTAGTCGAGTTAATTGACGATCTTAATGTCATTAACAGCCTCCACTCCCTTGTATGAGAGATTGTCAATCAACGGCAACAGAGCTGGCTCATTGACGTTTCGTTGTGATAGGAATGTGCTCGCCGATAGAATGGTCAAATTGACACCGGACCTCCAAACCGATCCGAGTAGAATATCTAGACTCCAAATACAAGTCTTAAAATTCGAAATTCGATTACCATTTTTTTCTTTTTTAAAGTGGCAACAGAAAGAAATGTCTTTTTTAAAATAAGAAGAGATTAACATGATTGGAGCTTTTCTTGATCTTGAAACTTAAGTTTCAGCCATCATAATATTGAGAAAGAGATCAATATTTGAAGAATATGGCGGCATAGTTGTTTTTTTATATATAAATAAATAGTTTTAGAACAAGATCGACTTAACTTTTAAAATATTGAAGTTCATATTTTTCGAACCCTGACATAGTCTATATCTGACCCGCCCTCTATTAAGACTCAAACATTTTTTTTAAAAAAATTTGGATTTAGACTATTTTCACTCGAATTTAGATCAAATTTTTTCTTTAAATCGGATCAAACTTAGATCAAATTTAGACTAAATTGTCATCTTACTAAGGGTGTTCAAAAATACCCAACCCGGATCACCCGGTCCGTTGACCTGCCAACCTGATCAAAAAAAATCCGGGTAATTTTATAATTTTTTTTCAACTCCCGGATTGGGCCCAGGTCACAAAATTCTAAATTTCCGGGTATTCGAATACCCAGATGTATTTGAAATTTAAATTTTTTATATTTAATAAATACATATTTTTATATTAAAATAATAAAACAATTTAAGTTTTTTTTATATTTTATATTTGATAAATACATATTTTTATAATAAACTAATAAATACATGTTTTTATTTTTTATTAAACTAATAATATATTTTTTATATTTAAAAATACATATTTTGTATTCGAGTATCTAATTACTCGATTTTACGGGTACCCGATCAACCCGAACAGAGACACGGGCCGGTCGAACTACTACCCAAAGACTTGGATATGCGAAACCTCATATACCCGAATTTAAACACATCTACATCTTACAATAAAATGGAATTGTAATAAGAATAAAACCATTATTTTTTTTATCAAAACGTATAATTTCATTAGACAAATAATTATACAAGAGAAAAATTCTCATAAATTTTGTTAAAATTTTTATTAATTATAAACGAAAGAAAAGAGTATTCATAAAAATTAGCACAAAATAAATTTACTATATAAGCATGATAACACAATCAAACTCGTAAAAAAACCAAACAAAAAATTAACTAACACCTATCGTACCCTCACTATCCGAAGCCATCAATCCCATCATACCCGCGAGAATCTGATAAAACACATAACTATCAAGCGACACAGCAATTTTGGTAACCAATCCGCAACACTTACTCCATACCTATCCTAACTCGCATTTATTTTCATTATTTGTTATTTTTAATAATTTGTTTACAAAAGAGAACTTTTAGTCAATGCAGAACACGTGCTGCCAAAGGGGAAGAAATCAAGAAAGAGCAATCTGTCTTACTTTTTAGTGATTACGGGTTGCGGCAAATCTTTCTGCTACTGCGTCAATTCCCTCTTTTTTTTGTCTCAATTCCTTCTTCCACTCCCTCCTTTGCCAATTCTATATATCCCCAGGTAAGTCTCTTGATCTCCTTTCAACTATTCCATATTCCCCATTGATCTTGTTTAATCACTTTCATTCAATCTTGTATGTTTATTCTTTTAAAATAAATTTTTGGTTTAATTTGAATAGAAACGGAATCTATCAAATACCTTTTCTTTTGAATTTTCAGGGTTTTTTTGGATTGGGTTGTTTTAGATTTTGGTAAGCAATATTTTGACATTTACACAATGAAGCTGTTTAGTCTATAGGAGAGAAGTGGAATCGTTGAGGTGGAGAATTAATAGGAAGAGTTTAAGGTTCCCCCGCCTCCCCCAATTGCAGATGGCTTCTCCATTTGAAGTGGAGGATCAGTTGGATGAGGATTTCTTTGACAAATTGGTCGATGATGATGATAACTTTGATTTTACTGGCTCCACTAATGAAAATGTAGTAGGGGCTGTTGATTCCGAGGAAGTAAAAGCTTTTTCTAATTTGATTATTGGTGGAAGTCCTTCTGGGGTTGAGTCTCGTGGAAAGGATCTTGATATTGGTACAAAAGCTGAAAAGGGTGTAGAAGATGCCAATATTTCAGCATTATTGGGTGCTAATGACGGTGATGTAGCTTTTAATGAGAGCAGTTCGCTGGTACCTGGTAATGCTAATTTGACTATTAGTGAAACGAGTCCTTCTAGGATTGAGTCTGGTGGAAAGGATGTTGATATTGGTACGGAAGCTGAGAAGGGTGTAGAAGATGCTTATATTTTGGCATCATTGGATGCTAATGACTGTTATGTGGCTACTAATGAGAGCAGCTCACTGGTACCTGCTAATGCAAAGGAGTGCAGTGTGACGGGGATGGGAGAGGGTGTGTTGGATTGTGGTACCGGTAAGAGTGATATAGCCTCAGGTACTGGTGTGAAAGCGGTTGATTGGAGCTCATTTGGCTTTGATTCAAATGTTCATTATGGTGGTGGGTCTAGGCCATTCTCGGAAATCTTTAATGCTTTGGGAGATAATTCTGAGGACCCTTTTTCTGAAGTGGGGAATAAGGATGATCTGGTGAGGGAATTTAATGCGACAGTTGCTGTATCAGATAATTCATTTTCTTATTTGGCTTCGTCTAGTCATCCACAAAATAATGATGTTCAATATCATGGCATGGGATTATAACAAAATGTAGATGGACAGAATTTTAGCAATTATCAGTACTGGGAAAGTCTTTATCCAGGATGGAGATATGATCCAAATACTGGGCAATGGTATCAGGCGGAGGGATATGTTAATACGGTTATGAATTCACAGGAGAGCTTTGGTGTCACACATTCAGACAGTGGCTATTTTATTTCAGATGGAAAGACGGACTCGCAATCTTTGCAGCAAACATATCAGTCTGCTGCAGGAACTTTCTTTGAGGACTTTGGGAGTTCAGATACGTCAAACTGGAATCAGATTTCACAAGGAAATGCAGATTACCCTGCACACATGGTGTTTGATCCCCAGTACCCTGGTTGGTACTATGATACAATTGCCCTAGAATGGAAGATGTTGGAGTCTTATACTCCAACTGTAGATCAGTCAGCATTCATGGATAATGACCAGCAATACCAAAATAAAAACATTGAAAGCTATGAGTTCCAAGCTTCTTTAGGTAGTCAAGACTTTTATATGAATCAGAGTGAATCTGCAGGCAACTACCATCAGCAATTTTCAAATAGTTTCCAAGATTACTCAGTTTCCAATAGTGGAACAGATTTTTCTTCTGAAACCAAGCAATTAGGAAACATTTACAATCCTGCAGATCATGTAGATAATCATGCAGATAAAAAAAATGGTTCTGAACGTTCTAGATTAGTTGCTCCTTATAAACAGCAAACTCAGACTTTTCTACATGATGGTAGGGTGTCTAGGTTTCAAAGCTCTATTCCAACTCAAAGTTATACTCCATTTAATAATCAGGCAACTGTTCAGCCAGAGCAACATATGCAATTCACACCGGCTTTCATTGATGCTCAGAAACCAGAAAATCATCCTCAACAGCCACTTCAAATAGGCACTTCATTTTCTTCTTCACCCACTGAGGGAAGGTCTTCTGCTGGGCGCCCGCCCCATGCACTAGTGACTTTTGGATTTGGTGGAAAGCTTGTTGTCATGAGCAACAACAGTTTGTCTCACACAAGTACAGTGTATGGGGACCAGGTAGCACAAATTCTTTTCTTGCTTAATTTCAGGCAGTTCTAGTTTCCTTTATGTTGCAACTCGTCGCCTGCTGCTGTAGACATCAGGTCACTGTTTATTTTTTCCTTTTGTGGGTGAAGGGCTCCGTAGGCGGTGTGGTAAGTATACTAAATTTGGTGGAAGTTGTCACGGACAGCAGTAATGTTTCTAGCTTCGGGTTTGGTGCCCAAGATTACTTTCAGACATTGTGCCATCAACCTTTACCTGGTCCTCTAGTTGGTGGGAATGTTGGAAATAAAGAGTTGTATAAGTGGATTGATGAAAGGATTTCGCACTGTGAATCTTCAAGTGTGGGCTATAGAGGAGAAGTTTTGAGGTTGCTTTTTTCTTTACTGAAAATTTCGTGTCAGTACTATGGAAAACTTCGGTCTCCTTTTGGTACAGACCAAACTTTGAAGGTGAACTACTCCTAAATGGTCAATTCCCTTTTTTTATTGTTACAAGAAACTATCTCATGGACACTATACTAAGCTCTGACCTTAATCTTTCTCTTTCGTCTTTTTACCTTTTTATCCGTTTTGTTTAACTTTCAGGAGAGTGATTACCCAGAGTTAGCCATTGCTAAGCTTTTAGGGTCTGTGAAAGGGAAGGGAGTGCAATCAGGATCATACAGTGCTGTCACTCATTGCTTGCAGAACTTGCCATCAGAAGCACAGATGCAGGTATGCATGGACTACCGTTTTCAGTTTCTTGTAATTCTGATTTTATATTATTGTCACACAATTTCCAAAAAAGAAAAAACTTCAATGCGATATTCTGTAATTGGGATCTATTATTGGTTAAGGCTACTGCTCTAGAGGTACATAGGCTTCTTGTCTCAGGTAGAAAGAAGGATGCACTAGAATTCGCCCAAGAAGGTCAACTGTGGGGGCCAGCTCTTGTTATTGCATCTCAGCTTGGTGATCAGGTTATTGTGATCATATTTTACTTATATTTTATCTATATGTACAGGATATACCATGGTTGATCTATTTTCCATTGGTATTGAATAAACCCGCAAGAATTTGAGACTTGATTTCTGTTTGCTGATAATTGGAATTATGAATGCCAGTTTTATGGCAATACCGTGAAGCTAATGGCACTCAAGCAATTAAAAGCTGGGTCACCATTGCGGACATTATGCCTAGTAGTTGCTGGCCAACCAGCAGATGTGTTTTCCACAGTTTCCTCCAGTAGCAATCTCCCTGGTTATGAAAATACTCCCACCAGCCTGGACAGGTGTACATAATTTGAGTGCTTGCTCTGAAAAGATCATTCTCCTTTTTTTCTATTTTTCCTGTGGCTTTCTTGGTGTCTTTGAACCATTTTTTCTCCGCTTGTACAAATATATATTGTATACTGCAGGTTGCTGCTAATATGTTGGATGTATGGGAGGAGAACTTAGCCATCTTAACAGCCAATAAAACAAAAGATGATGAACTTGTTATTAATCATCTTGGAGATTGCTTGTGGAAGGAGAGGAGTGAGGTATACAGTTCTTACTAGTTTAAGTCATTCGGTCTCTTCTGTACCTCTCCCCGCGTGTATTTCTCTTCCTTTTTTAACTCCTTTCTCTGTGTTCACTGAATAATCTCTTTGCATTTGGAAAAAACTGCACAGCCTGTTGCTGCGCACATATGTTATTTAGTTGCAGAAGCCAACTTTGATCCTTATTCAGATGGTGCTAGACTTTGTCTTATTGGTGCTGATCATTGGAATTGTCCACGGACATACGTTAGCCCCGAGGCAATTCAGGTATCTTAGCATTACTATTTCCTCTGATATTGGTGGGACCATTAAAATAATGATGCAGTTGTTGACCTTTACTTTATTGCATGCTTTTTACTTGCTGATAACTTTTTCAGTTCAGATGCTTTCTCGTTGTCTAGCATGCAAAAATGTTTTGTGCTTAGTTCCCTTTTCTTTTAGTTCTTGTGGAGTTGTTATTAATTTGAATGTTGACCAACTATTGGTCTCAGATATTTTGTTTTGCCGTTTTTTTATCTCTACCTTCCACAGTAGCACTGTTTAACTGGCCTATTTTGATATCTGGGAAGAGGACAGAACTATATGAGTACTCAAAGGTGCTTGGAAATTCTCAGTTTCTCCTACTTCCTTTTCAGCCATATAAGCTTATTTATGCTTACATGCTGGCTGAAGTTGGAAAAATGGCGGATTCTTTGAAGTAAGTCTTGAGGCACATGTCATTTGATAATGTAACTAAAGTAGATTAAGTCTCTTTTCATTTTTCATGGTATGTTGATTCAGATACTGTCAAGCCATTTTGAAGTCTTTGAGAACTGGCCGAACACCTGAAGTGGAAACTTGGAAACAATTAGTGTCATCTCTCGAGGAACGATTAAGAATCCACCAGCAGGTATCTGTTAGTCCTTAGATCCCTTAGCCTTTCTTTCTTAATAGAATTAAGAAGACAATTTAATGTACAGGGTGGTTATTATACAAACTTGGCTCCAACTAAATTGGTCGGTAAATTGCTCACGTTCTTTGATAATACTGCTCGTGTTGTTGGAGGCCAACCTCCGCCTCTTCCTTCTACATCACATAGCAGTGTTCATCAAAATGAGTTTGCTCACCAACCACGAGGCTCAAACACATCTGACAGTCAACCTACAATGTTAATGCAACCACTAACATTTTCTTTATCAACGGAATCAACAATGACCATGCCAGAACTGATGCCTTCTGCGTCAATGGAACCCATTAGTCAACGGACTAGTCAGACTGACCTAGCAGCAATGCCTAGTAGAAGCATCTCTGAGCCAGACTTTGGTCAAAGTGACAGAAAGGTAACTGCTTAAATAGCTTTGGATAATTTCTTTACACACAAACGTGCAGAGGATTCATTTTGCAACCATTTTTCCTGATCTTTTCTCAAGGACACTTGACCTTAGTTCAAGTGAATCCTTGGAACAGTGGTGGTGTGTCTGGTTTTTCAGAACGTGATTCATGGCAACAGGAACACCCCCAAAAATTGAATGTAGGAAGATTTTAAGAGTGTTGCAATATGTGCCATTGAAAGAGCTGTTGGGATAAGTTTTATGACAAAAAATGGTTATCTTGAACTTGAAGATCGAATGTTTTGTTGGTTTTACGTTTTGCTCATATGACATAAGATTAGAGTAGTTTGACTGTTGTTATAGTTGTGCTTGAAAGATTTCGTGTGATAGGTATTAGGAGAAGCGCATATTTTATTGGTGGTTGGGCTATGAATTTAGTTGCAAAGATTTGAAGCTAAAGATCATGTTTTTTGGTTTCTCGGTTCATATTGTGTAAGTCCTGTAATTTACCAGTGTGTTAGGTAGTTGTGTTTTGAAATTTTTGGTGGGATAAATCACAAGCATTGTTACTCGAACTTGGGTGTGAGAGTCAGATACCGGGTATCTGTTGGACGTGTGTATTGTTTTTTTTTCTCTCGAAGTTTTTCCATTTATTTGGTTGATCATATCCCCTATGCCCATGTCCAAAATATGTGTCGTACACAGTTCTCCAAGAAACATAAAGAATCGAAGCAACATAGATGTCACAAATCAAGTTTTGGAGGTGTTGTATTTCTTTGTTCTCTATCATCATGGTTTTATCTGACAATTATCAAAATAGCATCTATGATATAACATAACTTAATTACAAGAAGCATCATGAACAAGGAAAATGTGAATGCCATTTTCTTTTGACCCCTTAAATTTATATGTTATCAAATATTAAGGTGAGAAGATAAGTTATCATTTTCTTTCAAGTTCCCTGTAAAGGAGAGTTTATCTCTTCTCCATTTGCGCTGTGCCTTTATTATCTTGTTTGGACAAAAGGTGCAACAACAAATGGCTGTGATCTTATGTGTGATTCTTTGTTTTTGATAAGGTTAATTCATCCAGTGAAGCCAACTCATCTGGGAAACAAGAAAAAGCAGCTGTGTCAAGTGGACCCTCTCGATTTGGTCGTTTTGGCTCACAGCTATTCCAAAAAACTGTTGGTTTAGTCCTAAGATCACGACCTGATCGCCAGGTAATTTATAGTTAACTGAATTTCTGAAAATTACTCTTAATGCATGTATCTAATTCTTACGTTAATTGAATATTGAGCTTCTGATGCTTTCCATGTTGAACATTGCACAGGCTAAACTGGGCGACGGGAACAAATTTTATTATGATGAAAAGCTCAAAAGATGAGTTGAGGAAGGAGCTGAACCTCCTGCCGAGGAAACAGCATTGCCACCTCCACCCACTAATGCAGCTTTCCCGAATGGAGTAAATAATCTCAGCCTAAAAGATACCCCCAAAATCGAAAGCATTCACGCAAGTAGTGAAAATAAAAGCTCCATCTCTTCTGAATGGAGCTCAGGTATTCCACCAATTCCACCCAGTTCAAACCAGTACTCTGGTCGTGCTCGAATGGGTGTCCGCTCAAGGTATTGTAATTTAATTAACTAATTAGATTGTTATACGCTTCCCCTCTCTCTTTCTTTCTCTCGCACACAATGTTGTTGCATGCTTTGTCTTCTTAGCTTGTAGTTGTCTTGTTTTCTTGGTACAAAATTTTTATTAGTTGCTAGTCAATTTTTTTAACCAAGCCTTTTCTCCTTTATCTGATAGCTGAACCATTTCGAAATCATTTCAGGTATGTTGACACATTCAACAAGGGCGGAAGCAGCGCTGTAAATTTATTCCAATCTCCTGTTCCATCTCCAAACCCAGTGGCTGGTTCTAGTCACAAGTTTTTCATCCCTTCTACGGTTACTCCCGGTGAAGAGATGGTTCAAAATACTGGGGAAAGCACCCAAGAAGCAATCATGAGCAATGAAAGCCCAGCAACATCTTTTAAGCAAGATTTACGTCCGCTACCATCACCACCACCATCAACGAGTATGCAAAGATTTCCTAGCATAGATACTATTTTGCACAAAAGCGTAGCAGCAGCAGCATCTGATGGCAACTCTCGACGTATAGCATCTTGGAGTGGAAGCCTGAGTAATGCTCCCAATCTTTCTACTACCCAGAACGCAATAAAACCTCCCCAAGAAGCCCTAGGTATACCTTACACTGACCCTAACTTTGGGGAAGATCTTCATGAAATCAAGCTTTGAGGTCTGTGGATTGAGGAGTTGTAATTAAACTCTGATTGCACGCGTCAGCTGGTCACCCCCCGTTTTGCAGTTGGGGAAAGATGATGAGGTTTGAGTTGTGTTTTTGGTGAAACCCCTTCCCTATCCTGTTTATTATGGTGATGTGTAATTTAGGCCGAGAATGGGTCTGAGTGCACTTGTTTTGGCCATTCCCCACGCTCAAAATGACTTGAGAAATCAGCTGCCTGCGTTACTACTTATACAGGTAAATGGGGTATTCACCATTCACCCAAAGCGGTAAGACCAATGTGGCTATTCTGCCAATAAATTTGAACAAGCTGGTACTACTTGCCAACTTAGTTTTTTAGAACTCTAAACTACTTGGTAGCAGTTTGAATAATTTCAGCTTAATAAATGGTGGAAAAGGATCAAAGGAATATGCTTCCGCTTCCTTCATCTGCATTGTCTAATTACTTCTTTTATATAATAAAAAGTTGAGATTTAATTCTTAATAACACCCCTTAGTTATCACTATTTAAAGTAGTGAAGTGAAATATTTTTTAAATAATCATTTCGTTTTTTTAAGCACATAGAAGTAATTATATTAATCTAATAATAAAATAATTGGTTGCATTTTTTTTAAAAAAATGTGTAATTATATCAAATCAAATTCATACTATATTATATTGTATATTTAATAGGGTAAAATGGTCACTTATGTGTAGTAAGTGTATACTTTTGGTCACTAATTTTGAAAATCGACTGTTTTTAAGTGTATAATTATATCAAATTAAAATTTTACGTTTTCGTTTTTGAAGCGTTTGATCACTCGGGTGTTAATTGTCGTTAGACGCTGACGGCGTGCTGACTTGGCACAATAAAAGAATGGTAAATTATCTAGATAGTCCTTAAACTATTATTTAACTCCTATTTTGACCACTGAAATAAAAAATAATTTGTAATTACACATTTAGTTCTCCATATTTATAAATTTTTAATTTTTTTCTCCCTCCACCATCTTCCCCACCTTTCTTCAATCCCTGCATTGCAGAAAGATCGAAGAACTGCTACGAAGTTGATGAAATTCAGATCGAATACCGGATGATTAAAGCAAGAAACAATTAAACCAGGGATTTAGTATAATTGATTCCTGCAGCCATACTAGAAAGGCGAGTGTAGAAGATGTGGGATTCGAATCCTACTATACGCAACTCATCTTATTCTCTTACTGTAATGGTGGAGACTGGAGCCTACTTTGTACCTAAAGGGAGTTTGGTTTTATGGTTAAAGCAAGAAACAATTAAACCCTGGATTTCTTATAGTTAATTCGTGTAGTCATCTTGAAACATGACTATAGGAAATGTGGGATTCCAATCCCTTAATTTGCATTTTTTTTTTGTTGAGAATCAGTTTCTGTAATATCCTGTGTTAACCTTTATTTAGTGAACTCGTTATTATATTTATTTTAATTTAAATTAGAGGTTTCCTTATAATTTACATAGATCCAATCCCATCAACTAACCGTATAACTTAACATACTTCAACACCTCAAACACTAGACTACAGAAAATAGAAACAAACCTGTAAATCTGTACTATGAACTGTTTGCAGATGGAGCAAGTCGTCGGGACTGTTTGCACTTGCAGAAGGTGCTACAACTTCTCTAACGGGACCCTTAGAGAAAACATATGAACTAACCTACATAACACAAGAAAACATGCAGGCTTGTAAAAAAAAAAACATATCTTCGTTTTCCGGACAATGTGCCCATTCATCACCGTCCCCCATTATAATGTTTTGAACCAGTTTTCCATGTCCTAAACAACGTGGGGTGTACTCACAACGATTTTATCATTATAATTATGGTGCCGTTACTCGACAACTGTAGTTTCGTTGGCTAAGATCGACTCTCTTGTGTTCACAAGATCCAGTTTTCCTTGTCTGAAACAGATCCCCTTAGAGAAAACTAATCAACATCGTATGAATCTTGTGAAGACATGAATTAGATAAACTACATGAATGATCACTTAACTATGGGAAGGTTCTAATTTCATCAACTTCGTAGCAGTACTTCGATCTTCGTGCAATGCGGGGATTGAAGAAAGGTGGGGAAATGGTGGAAGGGAGAATAAATAAAAAAATTTATAAACATAAAGGGCTAAATATGTAATTATACAAATTATTTTTATTTCGGTGGTCAAAATAAGAATTAAGTAATAGTTTAGGGATTATCTAGGTAATTTATTCTTCTTTCTACTGTATCAAGTCAGCATGCCGTTAATATCTAACGGCAATTGACACCTGAGTGACCAAATGTTTAAAAAACGAAAATGTAAGTGATCATAATGGTCAATTTTTAAAATCGGTGACTAAAAGTGTACACTTACTAAACATAAGTGACAATTTCAGTAGTTTACCCTATTTAATAAAAGTTTTTTTAGGAAACACAATTAATCAAAGTTAATATATAGTTTTGGGAGGATTTGTTGTGTGCACCAAAAATGTTTACAAAATATTTTCGATAGATTACAAGTTAAAACTAAAACATCTAAAAGTACTACAATTTCTAAGAATATATCTTTAGATATTATGGTTCGTATATGGGTAAAACTTTGATACACATGCTGTGTAAAATTAATTTTACACAAGCATGTGTATTTACACTATAAAAACTTAAATCCTAAATTTTTAACCCTGACCCTAAAAAACTAAACCCTAAACCTTAAACATATACACTAAATTCTAAACACTAACCTTAAATTCTAAACCATACAACCTAAACCCCTAAACTTTAAACCCCGAACTAAAACCCTAACCCATAAAACTAAAAGGCATGTGTAAACGGCTTGTATATCAAAGTTTTTTCCTTCGTTTATAAAAGATTTGATAATTGTTAGAGTTAATTAGACCACATGTCCTCAAACTATAACGCTCATTTTAAATTGGTCTTTAAAATTTAAAATATCTTAATTTTATCCTCAAACTATGACATTCATTCTAAATTGGTCCCAAACTTTTGGGCATTCCGGTTTTATCCTCAAATTATAATTCTCATTCTAAATTAGTCCTCAAACTTATTGAACTTTCTAATTTCATCCCCAAATTATCAATATATATTAATCATATCTTATGTTAATAAAACCGTTATAAAAATTGTTACTTTTCATGAAACATTGATGTGTATTTTGTAATAATATGATGTGGTATAGCGATAATTTGAGGATGGAATTAGAATTTTTAGAAAGTTTAGGAACCAATTTAGAATTAGGTTCATAGTTAGGGATGGAAATGGAACATTTAAAAGTTTGGAGATCAATTTAAAATGATAATCATAGTTTGGGATGAAATTGAAACATTTATAAGTTTAAAAATCAATTTAAAATAAGAATCATAGTTCAGGGACGTGTCGTTATAAATTTTGTGTTTGGATACATCTTTTTGGTAAATTGCGGAATTATAGTAGATGTATATATTTTTGTTAGGTTTAAATATAAAATAAGTGTCCAAAGTATTTTATATTTTTATGGGTTATATTTTGATATACAAGTCGTGTAAAAGAAATTTACACAACCTTTCATATTTAAGCTATAAAATCTAAAACTTAAATCCTTAACTAGGGATGAGCAAGGGTAGGGTTTTTGACAGACCCGAACCCAACCCGAATAAATACCCTAAACCCGAACCCGACCCATAGAAAAAATTAATTTTAGGAACTTAATTATAAAAAATAAATTTAGGGGGCTTAATTGAAAAATAATAATTCTAAGGACTAAATTGTAAATAAAAATTCAATTTTAAGGACTTAATTATAAAAAATATATAAAGAGGGGTATTATTACATATGTTCCTAAAAAAATTTATGGTAAAATTAAGCTATTAGTCTCGGGTTGGGTCGGATATTTTTCATCCTAAACCCGACCCGACTTTACCCTCAATAAAAACCCGAACCCGATTTTTCATTAAAAACTCTAATTCGATCGGGTCGGGTTGGAACCCAATCAGGTCAGGTAAAATGCCTATCCCTATGCCTAACCCTAGCACCCTAAAAACTAAACCCTAAACTCTAAATTCTAACTATAAATCTTAAATTCTACATCTACATGCTAAACCCTAAACCTTAATCTAAATCCGTAAACCCTAAAATTGAAGGCTTATTTTTTTCTTTATTTATGTGTTTGATTTTTTTTAATGTATGTGTTTAAATTATTTTTTGATAAAATATGTGTCTAAAGTTTTTTCGTCAAACTAGATGCCTAAAGTTTTAATTTTTGTCCAAGTAGGTGCCTAGTTCTTTTATGAATTTGGGTTTTTTTGACCACGTGTCAATTAATTGTTGGAAGTTATTTTTTTAAGTTAGACATCTATTTCGACAAAAATAAAAAATTTAGACATCAATTTTATCAAAAAATAATTTAGACACATAAATAAAAAAATAATATACGTTGCGCACTTATTTTATATTTAAGTCTTTTGCTTAAGTGTTAAAAATATTTCATTGTATACACGTTTTTATAGTATTTATTTTTAAAAGGGTAAAACTTTGATACACAGATTGTGTAAAATTAATTTTACACAAGCCTGTGCATTTATACTATAAAAACCCAAATCCTAAATTCTTAACCCTAACCCTAAAAAACTAAACCCTAAACCATAAACTCTATACACTAAATTCTAAACACTAACCTTAAATTCTAAACCCTACAACCTAAACCTCTAAACCTTAAACCCTAAACTAAAACCCTAACCCCAAAAATTAAAAGGCACGTGTAAACTAAAGTTTACACGGCCTGTGTATCAAAAATTTTTCCTTTTTAAAAATGTGTACAGTTTAATTAAAATAAAATTTCTGTTACAATTTAGGGTTTCTTTACAAACAACTAACGGCTCTTTCCTATTTTTTAACAGAATATAAAATATAATGCACATTTTATAAATTTTAAAAGTTTAGTGATCAAAATTAGAAATGACAATAGGACGGTTTTGCATTTTTTACTCTATTCTAATACTTACGGGACGGCTTCAAAGAATCCTATTAAATGTTTTGAGGAAATTTTCATCCATAAATCCTCTTCTCGTGGATTTTGTGAGAATTTAAAAAAAAATAAAACGTATTTTATTAGCAAAAATGTATGGAGAATTTTAGTTTATAAGTCATATATTCATTATGCTTAAAAAATATTTCAATTTTATTATATTAAAATAAATATCCAACTTTAAATCTCAAAAATTATAAACATAAATAATATATTTAGTTTTTCCAGCAATAAATAGACCATTTTAAAATTATATATTTTTAATTTTAGAGGTATATAGATAAATAAGATCCATATGGTGTGAATATAGTAATTTCTGCCTTCATTTTTATTTGACTTTCAATGATAATATTTTCTCATCTATGTAAGTAAATTTTTTAATTATTCTTCGTTTTCATCAATTCAAATCTTCACAATTTTTTATTATTTCCCGTCCAATTATCATCTCTAATCAAAATAAATATTTTTTTTGTTAGTTTAACGACCATATTTGAATTTTACCCAAATATATATTAGAAAAAAAAAAGAACACCATCTTTGTAATTTCCCCAAGGAACGGTACGAGACGAACCTAACCGTTCCCGTAAAATCCCAAGAAATAAAAACAAGACTATCCTCTCGGAAAAATCTTGTTCAAACCTCTCTCAATCCTACAATTTCCATTCTCAAAACCACAACCACAACCAAACTATGAGTTCCCATTTTCTCCGTTAATAATTAATTACCATCCTTTTTTTTCTTCTTCTTTGTTTGCTCCAAATCTTGTATGGCCCCTTTCGTTGGAATCAGTCGCTACAATCTGATTCCACTCTTACTCACTTCTCTATGCGGTTGCCCATGTCGTCTCTTATCCAACAACACCCTTTCTCGCCCTAAACTCAAGCTTAACTTAGCCTTTCATGGACCCGAACCTGTCTTCCGGGTTCGTCCTACGGATATTCACGTCAACCGGCGGTTAATTACGGCAGTGGCTCGTGCTGAGACCGAAAGTATCGACGAAAGCAATGTCAATGAGGTGCCTTTAATTGTGGTTGTGCTTGTATTGTTTCTGTCAAAAAAGATATATATATATATATATATATATATATATATATTAACTTAGTACTGCATTTTTAAACGTTCGATTAATCCGATTGTTGCAGTTGATATTGTCATTATAGAAAGAATTTGCAATCATGAAGAGTTTAATTCTTTAATAAAAAGCGGAAAAGAACTTGGGTGCTCTGGATTAAAGGAGGAAAAATAGTTACTGAATTTTATTATGTTGTAGGAAATTAACAAAGGCCATGTGTTACCAGCGGCGAAGGATTCTGTTTCTGAGCTACAGCATAAATCAAGTCAGTTGAGAAAAAGGATCGTTTTTGGACTTGGTATTGGGATCTCTGTTGGAGGTGCTGTATTGGCTGGAGGATGGGTCTTCACTGTCGCTATGGTCGCTGCTGTTTTACTTGGTGCACGTGAGTATTTTGAACTGGTTAGGAGCCGCGGAATCACTGCCGGAATGGCACCTCCGCCACGATATGTCTCAAGAGTTTGCTCTGTTATATGTGCTCTCATGCCCATTCTCACATTGTAAGATTGTATTACAATGGTATCAACTAATGTTTTGGTTTCTTTTTTAGAATGCTACACCTTGCCTTTAAAAACTTGTAATTCCTACTTTGCTTGTAAAACGTTTTTGAAAATATTTCATGTTATAATTTATTTAGAGGCTGTGCTCTATTATCAGGTGCTTCGGGAATATTGATATTTCAGTGACATCTGCTGCATTTGTTGTGGCTATGGCATTGCTCATGCAAAGAGGAAACCCTCGTTTTGCTCAGCTTAGCAGCACCATGTTTGGGTTATTTTATTGTGGCTACCTCCCTTGTTTCTGGATTAAGCTCAGATGTGGTTTAACAGCTCCTGCCTTGAATACTAGTAAGACTATATATTGGACAAATTTTTCTATGAACAGTGGAGAGTACTATTTGCTAAGCTGTAAGCGCACAGCTGAAAATGGCCTTTTTTTTAAGATGTAGTTACTTACATACTGCTGTTGCTGAACCATATGTGGTTTGGTTTAGGATTTTGGAGTTTTTGACAATGGATCTCGAAACTGCTTTTATTTCCTGTATGTAATGTATCTTCAAATGCGTCGAGGAATATATAAACTCCTTTTATGTCCTTAGATGTGGAACTTCATTCATCTTTATTTTTGGATTTGGTGCATTTGCATGTGTGATTGTGCCATTATGGAAAGGAGAACTGGTTATGACCGTTCACCAAACTGTTTTACCAAGAGCTTCTTTCTGGCAGGAATAGGAGCTGGATGGCCTTATATTCTTGGTGGCCAAGCTCATTGGACAATAGGCCTTGTGGCAACCTTGATTTCTGTCAGCAGCATAATAGCAGCAGATACATATGCCTTTTTGGGTGGAAAGGTATATAGTCTGCATGAAGAAGATCTTCTTTTACTTATTTAAAGACTTTAAGATGCCCTGAATGCTACATTAGTTACAGCTATTTATTGGCATGGGAATGGTTGTTTTCATTACATTTTAAGTGGTGAACACATCATCAAATGACTGTGATTGTGCTTTGTTCCCTGTTGTAATGCAGGCCATTGGCAGGACTCCACTTACTAATATAAGTCCAAAGAAGACATGGGAAGGAGCTATCGTAGGCTTGGGTGGTTGTATAGCAACTTCTGTAGTGTTGTCAAAGGTTTTAAGCTGGCCAGCCTCTTTGCTAAGGTTTTCAATCTATCTATCTCTTTCACACACAAAGATATCCATAGTAACTTAAGAGCACTGGCGTAAATTTTCACCCAAGACAGGTTCTCTCGTGATCAAGAGTTGGATTTTTTACTATTGATATATCTCACGAGTCTATTAGGTTTGAAGACTGTACAAATTCCAGTAATAATTTAAGCTATCCCCATTGGGTTACAAGCTGATTTATTTTCATTAATATGTAATCTGATGGTTACATCATTAGGTGTTCATGCATGCCATTGTTTGATTTCCGAAGCTTTCTATCTGTCTACTCACGCATGTACATGAAATGTGAGTATAATAATGACTGATTTTTGTTGATTATTTTGAAAGTAAACCAAATCTCTGGCTAGGATCGGTGCAAGCATCAACTTTTGATCACTCCAGGAGTCAAATATTGGGATTACAGGATAGCTTTGTTATTCCAAAAAAAGAACATTAACCCTGAGACTTCACATATTCTTTTCATTGGTGTAGTGCAATAGCGTTTGGGATTATCAACTTCTTTGGATCTGTGTTTGGTGATCTTATCGAATCAATGATCAAGCGCGATGCTGGTGTCAAGGACTCTGGCTCCCTAATACCTGGGCATGGTAATTATAGTGGCTCGTGATTATTTATTCAATTAATTTTCAGTACTTTGGGTGTGAACTAGAACTTTACTTTAAACATTTGAAAACGAAGATGCTGCCCCCTCCATTTTGTGTTGAAAAATGGATAAACTATTTGTCATCTCTATATTAACATTTTGTTTTAACTGTCGATCAGGTGGAATACTCGACAGAGTGGATAGTTACATATTCACAGGTGCACTCGCATACTCTTTTGTCAAAACCTTATTACCGCTCTACGGAGTTTGATACGTAAGTTTTTATAAATAGCACAAGAGAGGATGCAAGATAGAATTCAATCCATGTTTATATACACATATCATATTTATTATATTGAAAAGGAGTGCAGAAGCACATTTGATGGATTCATGCGAAAGAACCCGTTCTTGCTCTTAAGAATCTGTCTTAAGGAAACTGAGGTTGCAGCGGCAACTTTGTTATAGTCGTGGTCTTATACAAGTTGTTCTAAGTTGAATGTAATAGTAATGCAGTGCACAGGCCATTTAGACTTGGATGGGGCTTTGCTTCCAACTCAAGATTCATTTCCATGTGTTACTGTGAATGTTGTAGTCTTAGCTTGTTGATTTATGGAAGTTTTGCTTTTCCAACGGTGATGATGATAATGAGTCAGTCTCGGGCTCAGCTTGTCTGCCGGTCAGTTGACTTCTTCATCTTTCTCTTTAATTCAATCTCTAAGCTTTTTCTCTATTCTATTTTAGGCATCTTGCTTACGAGGGGAAAACAAATATAAATAAAACAAAATATTAAAGCTTTAATTCTTTGCCATTGGGTGCAACAAAAAAAAATCAATATGATCTTTTGACCAAGGCCACGGTTGTTTTTTTCTGAAAATTTGTCACTTGTCCCAACAGGACGGTGCCACTTGAGATTTTTAGGATTCTATTAATTTTATTTTATAAAATTATAAAAAAAATGTTTCTTAAAAGATTAATATTTATTCTAAAATTATTGAAATTTCATTAAAAATATGTAAAAATATATGATATAAGTCTTTGAATGGAGGGATCTACGATTACAAGTTAAATGGTTCTTTTCTAAAGGATTTGTGACACAGCAAGGTAGCCGGACTTCCCTAGAGGGATTTATGATGTCATAAAAAAACGATTCATCTCACACGAATTGATCTTTTTTAAAAGTAATATTTTTTATTTTTCTTTATTTAATAAATTCATATTTTAAAAATATTTTAATCACTCTTAAAATCTAAAATCATAATCCAAAACATAATCACATGAATTCATTTAAACAATCTTAGGCAGCTCACACTCCAACTATATTTTCCACAATTTTTTTTATATTTTTCAATATTTTATTTTTAAAATATTTATAATTATTTAATATTATACACTACTTATGTAATATTTTATAGTTTTAAAACAATTATGTAATATTTTTTAATGAAGAAAAATTATTGCCATGTGTTTTATTAAAAATCCCTAATCCTAAATTGAATAAAAGAATATACATGATAATAATTACATAAACTAATGTCAAATTGCTACTTGCTCAAGGCCAAACAGCCCCAAGAAACTCTAATAAAAACCCTGTACAACGAGGAGAGATCCGCAAAATGATTCCTATGCCTAATATATATATATATATTAAGCCAAGCTTATATCCTCATGCAAAAGGAACAGAGTATCGTCTGGAGGGAATCGAAGAGATGGAATCTCAACTTCATCAAATCCCGCGCTCCTTGCTAAGGTGTTGACCACTCAATTACCTGCTCAATGGACATGCTGAAATCGAACCTCCCACGATCGACCAAGCAACCCATATATGATATATGTGCGGCACTATGATATTCGAGCCACGACTATTAGTACTATCCTTGAATAAACGAAGAACATTCCAGCTATTCACCTCGACAAATCTCCATATCCCATGTGCAGAGTAGACAAAAATAAATCATTTAATATTTATATAAATCCTAATTGAATAATTATTTACATAGAAGCTAGATAGAAGAAAAATAAAAAGGGAAAAAGAAAAAGAGAGAGAAAGATAAAATATGATTTCTCTCTCCCATTTTCCCTTCTTTAATTCAAAATATTGTCTTCCAAACATAGATGGGTAATTTGTACTCAAGGTCCTCCTTCTTCAATCCTCACTCAAAGCGGTCGCCCTTTTTCTTTAAATTAATCTTCCAATGTTTCATTTCATTAATTGAACACTTGAATTAAAATATCTGACCCAGATTTTAGGTACGGATGATTAACTCGAAAGTTGTTATAGGCCAACCATGCTGGTGTACATAATTATCAAGTTGAAGTTGGCCCCAGGGGTGTTCAAATCCGAGTACCCGGGTATTTGGGTACCCGAAGAACCGAGTACCCGGATCTTTGGGTAGTTCAAACATCGGCTCGTGTTCCAGCCCAAGTGTTGCAGGTACTTGTTAGTCAGGTACCCAGAATTTGCGGGTACCAGAAATTTGGGTATTCGGGTACCCGAATATAAAAAATATATTTTTTAATATAAAAATATTTTATTAATTTAATATAAAAATATAATATATATATTTATTAGTTTAATATAAAATACCTTTTTTAAATATAAAAATATAAAAAAATAAGATTTTTTATTAGTTTAATATAAATATATATATATATGTTAAATATAAAAAAATTATATTAATTTTAAATATATCCGGGTACCCAAAAATTCTAAATATTTTGACCTGGGCCCGACCCGAGAAATGACGGGCCGGGGAACTGACCTGGGAAAAAAATTCTGGGTAAATACCCGATTATTTGTTTTTGGGTAGTCGAGTAGTCGGGTCAGGTCGGGTATTTTTGAACACCCCTAGCTGGCCCATCTCATCAGCATGTTGTGGACCTCGAGCAAAGTTCATGTACATGCAGGAAATGGACCTCACTAGGATCCATGTCCCCATGTAGCATCAGTCTTTCGACTGAATGATTTAAGGCCTGAAGATTTTGTCAATGAATGTTACCACAATAGTACACAACTAGCTATTTACTCAAACATGATTAAACCAATCAAAGGTAATACTCTAAACTAGCTTCTATACTAAACTCAATCAATGACTTATTTAAAAAAATCTTTCATTCTTTTGTGTACATGTCCTTACTAGTGGGCTCTAGTAACTGACATAGAACCTATATTACCACCAATCATAAGGAGTTCACTATGAACAGTAGCCAAGAAAAGAAGATTAGAACTTGATAAAGTCACTAACCCTAAGCTAAGCAAAAGAGGGCAACAAGCCAATTGCACTAAATGTGAAAATAATACACAAAATAAGGGCATGTATAGGGAAAGTGGGTGCAAATCGACCTATATGAAGACCCACACTCAGTAGATCAAAACCTAGGCAACCTCAAGAACCTCGATAAAATCAGCAACCTCAGCAGCCACAACAACTTTTTGTACCTCGAAGGGAAAAAATTCCAATAAGGAAAAAATATCTTCTTCCTCCACCAACAACTGTGAGATAGATGCCAAGTCAAGAATCAACTCAAGAATCACAGCCAGCAACTAGGGAGTGAAGTTGGGACAAAATTATTTTACTTTTTATAAAATGAAATGTTTGTGTCACATTTGTGGCCAACGACATTACATTTTCTGTTGGTTAAGTTGGGACAAAAATGTTTTACAAACTTAACTATCATGTTTGAGTCATTATTTTGTAACTGCTAAAGGAGGTTTAGCAGTTGATGAAGTTATTTTGCAGTTGATATAGGAGGTTTATCAGCTTAGAAACTGATTATTTTGTTCAACTTTGCCTCGATTATACAAATTTATCTTGCTTACTTAAATTATTCAGTTTATTTCATGCAATAATTTTACTTTTCTTTCAATTTTATAACAAAATTATTCAGTTGAATATAACACAAAATTGAGTAACACCAATTTCTGACCAAACCAACTTCATTACTTCACCGAAAAAATTTCATACAACAAACCATAAGTTACTTCACACAAACCATACAAAATCATAGCCCATGAAAATAAAACCTACATATTAAGTTGCTTCACACAAAAAATAATCCATGAAATAACATCATTCCCATAACCCATACAATAAAATTTTATGGAAATAAACCCTACCCAATCAATTACTTCATAACCAACACCATTGTCATAGAGAAAATCAGCAAGCATAACCAACAAATTTGCTCAATCCTTTTTGCTCTCCCCATTTTCTTCACTTCCCTTAACTGCCCAACAATGATCACTCTTGCACGTGGTGTCAAAGGAGCATCATACCAAGCAAAGAATCAGCAATGACCCCCTCTCCCATAATTTTTTACAAAAAAAAAATCTCCTACCATGATTGTCATCAGTCCAAGAAGTTTAAATCGTTGATTCGTGTCTACAACGATAAATGGGTGCGCCTGCTTCCATTTTTGTGTCTTCTCTTCCTTAGTTTTTAATATTTTTTGCAAAAATGGGTAAGAAAAGAGGAACAAATTGAATTAGTGTTTTTAATTTGAAGTAAAGGGGATAATACAGAAAAGGGTAAGGGTAAATAAATTTTATGTCGTCTATTACACGTGTATTATGCATTTGAATTATTTTAATTTTTTATGGTGCCATGTCAGCTACTCGTTAGCCAAGTAAAGGAGACTAACGGTCCAATGATCAAAACAGAAACTTCAAAAAAGTAAGTGGCAAGAATATCCTTTTTTTTTAATTTGGGTGACCAAAATAGAACACGCCCTAAACATAAGGGACCTCTGATGAAGTTTACCCATGATCTTTTTAGTCACTGAACTTGCAAAAGTTGCAAAAAAACGTTAAACTTATTGAACTATTACGAAATGGTCATTGTACGTTATAAATTATTGATGAATTTTGAAAATTTTAATGACCATTTTGTAATAATTCAATAAATTTAATGATCATTTTGTGCTAATTTGATAAAGTTTAATGATCATTTTATAGCATATTAAAAAATTTAATGATCTTTATATAGCTTTTAAAAGTTTAGTGACCAAATATAATTTATATATATGTCATATATATATAATATTTAATATATAATAATTTCAGTTAATTAACCGGTTTAGAACCGAATTAACCGATAATCGAAGTTTAGAAAAAATCTTAATCGTTAACCGATCATAGCTAAAGTTACACGAATGATTAATCGGAAAAAAATTTAGTTCGTTCGATTAATTCAGTTAAAATTGAAATTTGAAAACCCTACATAAGGTAGCTTCATTGCAGTTTTTGTGTACCCAAAGAAAATTTTGTAGCAAGGATCGGTGAGGGATCGCCATTCCAGAAAACCCAATTCTCGGTACTCACGTTCCTGTTGGCTCTCTTTGAGTTATCCGATGAGACTACAATACGCACACCATTACAGCCTGCGGGCTACAAGGAATAGCAATGTACTGCAATTGTATAACCAATGAAATTTCACGTCAATCTTCCTTATTTTTAAGCTTTCTCACACTTTGTTTAGATGGGTTTTTTCTTTTCTTTTTTGTTAGTAAACAATGACTTTGTTTAGAGTTAACGCATTATCTACTCTTTTTATATTTTTCTACATGTAAGGAAAAAAAAAAGGAAAACACAGTTTGTAATTGTATGGATTATTACTTTCTGTTAGACAATGAGCTTAATAATCCAAGAAAATAAAATAATAATAAAGTAAAATCAAAAGATTTACATTATTATTAAAGCGAACATGATTTAATATAAGTAAATCGAATAATACATAATCAAATGAAATTGAACATTCGAATTATCCCTTCGCTGCTGCTATACTTAAATTTATTTGTATGGCTTCTCCCATGTGATCCACTAAATACCAACACGCAGCTACTCCCATATTTTCATTTTTGCAAGTAATAATAAATTGTCAAGAAACTAAACATAATGGAATCAAATCAAGTCGGTGAAAACAAACTGTAATTCGATTGAGTAGATATGAGTTGAGGTATGTGAGAACACAATTTTCTTAAGACAGATTTTCGACCACTCCTATGGTGCTTGAGATACATTGTTCATCTGTCTAGCACGTCTGCAGAGATCACAAATTGTAACCTAGTAAAAATAGTAGAAAATCTCTATGTTTTTAATGTAGTTAAACCTCAGGTTTAACTACATTTTTCTTAAGACGGATTTTCGACCACTCATATGGTGCTTGAGATACATTGGTCATCTGTCTAGCACGTCTGCAGCGATCACAAATTGTAACCTAGTAAAAATAGTAAAAAATCTCTGTGTTTTTAATGTAGTTAAACCTACCAGGTTTGAATGCTATTTATAGGGTAAGAGTTTCATTAGAAATAAAACTTGTGAATTATCTGAATTTTATTTAAAATAAAATTTATTAATTAAATAACATTACCACAATAATATATGAATTAAAAGATAATATCACATCATTTATCTTTTTATTTGAGATATTAAAAATGCTACATTTAAGGAAAATTATCTCATAATGGGTTAAAATATTCGCAAGTCCACAAAAAAAACCAACCATTGCAAACATTAACATTACCCATATCATATCAACTTAAGTTATTCATTAACTATCAAGTAGAGTCTTGTATATAAACATAACTTACGCTTGGTAACCCATCAATATGGGATATAAGCTTTTCTCTTTTTCTTAACTCAATTCACAAGCCTACTTTGAGCATCAATTTCACATTCATCACACACCCGTTTTGAGCGTATGAGATATCGTTGTAAAGGTCTCATGGAGTACAATATGAAGACATAATTTCATTATTCCAATCATCACCTTTATCCATAGAAAATATGCCTCAAAGTTTCGACTTTATCATATTTTTTCCAACAATTTCCCATCTCCCTTCATCAAACCAGTCTCTAGTGTCTTCCAGTGTTGGTTCTTCAATCTCCATGCAACCTCGCCATACACTGGCTGCAAGCTGGATTGTTAGTTTCTGGGAAATTGTATATTTTCCCTAAAGTTATAACCAACGATGGTGACATTGATTTATCCTTCAATAGAGTCTAGTTCCATGAAATCAACTTTTAAGGAATCTTCATAGGGAGTCTACTGTCTACCATCCAAATAAGCTCTTTGAATGGAATCTTTGTAAGAAAGTTCCTTCGAAGGGGTAAATCTGGGGGCAGAAAGAGAGGAACCGCCCTTCTTTTTGATGCATCCAATAGCTCTTCTTCTAGAAGAGAGTTAAGAGGGAGACTGGAAAATAATAATCATAATTTATTTTAATTAGATTCAAATGAATTTGTATTTATTTATAATTCTCGTGTTGTATGGTTCATTGACACTACATATAATTGTACATCGTTAATACATTAAATATTAATTCTTTATATTCATCCGTCAAAGGGAGAAATCAATACCCATTCAATTGATTGAACTAATCCATTGCCGGTACTAGTCAAAGGAAATGAAACGAATTAACTTAAAACATTGAAATTCAAAGATAAAGGTCTGAGCATTTGAAGCACTTTTATGACATATAAGGCTAATGTGTGACAAGTATATATTCATCAGCATAAAAGCCTTTATCTTCATAAGAGTTCTTCGTAGCTACGTAGGCTCTTCACAAACACATCAAAATCCGTAACTCAGAAACCCAAACTTCCGGACAGTCTTCTAAGACAACATATCATGAAACCCTAAATAAAAGAAGATCAACGAAACCCTAGCAGTAGTTTTCACTTGTTTGGTAAGGGGTGACACCCATGGTGTTTGGCGCAAAGAATCCATCTTTCATCACCACTTCCTCTCCTTCCTATATGCTCCAAAATTGAAAGAACAATAACAGATTAATGCCCAAACTCCAAAGCAATCTGAAGAAAACTTTAAAAAGGAGAAAGTTAGATCTTAGGGCTTGAAATACCTGTTGGTGTACGTTTGTTTTCTTCACGGGTTGATCAGGCATAAGTCCGAAATGAATGTGTGGGAAGTGGGCCCACTAAAAACCATTAAATATATTAATACATGTAGCAGTAGTACAGCCTAGATTGTCGAGGATATTTTTTTTTATGTTAGAGAAAGTAATGGAATCTTGGGATCTTACATTCTTGGCAGCGGCACTGAAGGCCTCTCTATGGCTTATATCAGGATTCCCAGCTTTGATGCGTTGGATTTCGTCCCTGCACACACATTTGATTTGATACATGTCAAGATCATCATCATCCATAGTGCATCATTACAAAATCATTTTTATTTGGACAAGTCTGGTTAGGACTAAACGAGATTAGTTCAGATTAATCACACATTACTTGATGAAGCGGTTGTAGGCAGATGGGACTCGCTGTCTCTTCTCCGGAGCTGGACATAATAAAAACAGACAAACAAAGAGACAAATGTGCATTAAAATCACCTCGCTAACTTTTTTTGTTAACATTCTATCTCTCTCTTCATCATCATCTCTCAACAGTTACAGATCTATCTATCTTTTGCATGTATTCTTCTTTTACCATCTTTCAGACATAAACATGGACAACAGTGATAGTAAATTCTTGAAGGCTAGGGTTTGATGAAAATGTTGGAGATAATGAACATTGTGAAGATTTGTCTGAAAACCAAACTAAGTATACAATGTCTCTCAACTTTATGAACATATAAAAGAGGAGATTCATAGCCCTTGGAGTTTGCTGCTACAACTGCCATATAGGCATGGAATAGCTAAGAGATGACATTAAATATCTTTTAAAAGGGGTGGGTGTTAAGAAGAAAATTTTTGGAAATATAGGGTCGTAGGCATGTAAAGCATAGGGTCTTAACTTTTTGGCTTAGGTTGAAAAGGTTGTGACAATAAGTTTTGACTCCTATTAATGAGAGCACATAGCGTTAGAGGATTAATCACGATGGTAGATGTTATGGTTCAAATCAAAAAATAAGTTGACTCTTCAAAAATTAGACCCAAAATCGATTTGAGTACAGAAAAGGGAGATGCGAAGAGTAAAAGAAAAAAAAAACATAATAATGAAATGTTGAAGATCTCACGTCTGTTAACCACCGGAGGTTTGGGGATATCTTCAACTCCTCCATGAATAGCAGGCATAATAGGTTCATTAATTGGGTTTGCCTGGTTGATCACCATATTCGGTGTTGCACCGCTTCGGATCTCCTCCTGCCATATACATATACATATACATATATAAAACTGTAAATGGAGAAAATGGTTCTTGTAGTTGTAGATTTGAAACCCTAATTTGTGGAGAAATGAAAATAGTAGTATACCAGGAGACTCTGAGCCTGAGGAGTAAAGAAAGAATGGCCAAGGTTAAGCTGATTAGCTGTAGGAAGAAGCAAACAAATCATGTTGACGGACAAAAGATTGGTGCAGTGGCCGCATCGAACCGTGACAGTCTTGAACAAGCTAGTGCAAGGAACACTCACCTAAGAATGTGTAAAAACAATTGTAAAAACCAACACTTTATGAAACACAATAGGAAGGAAAATAAAAGGGACAGAAAAATGATACAGCTAGAACAGTGTCACAGAAGTTGCAATGGACATAACAGAGCTGGTCGGAGGGAGAGAGGTGGTCCGGTGAGAAAGCAGCCGATGAGGAAGAAGACATACTTTGGGAGGATGGAGATTTTGATCACTAGATAATGGTAAGTTCCTCACAGCTTGAGCTGATACTCTAGAATGTTGCAAAGGTGTTTTCAAATATTGCTCATTTGTACATGCATGGCTGTTGTTTCAACAGTGGTTTGTACAAATTACGGATGCTTATCTTAAACAGGTCCCGGTTCAGTAGGAAAAGAAACAATAGAGGAAATAATAATACACGGGCAAGAGAAAAATGGATGGTTGCGGTTGGCATTCCCAATGGATGACTGCTGATGTTGGAGAGAGAATGGAAGTAAGAAAGGGACGTGTGCATGCATGGTAGTGAATAGCGTTGGCTCATTCACCTGTTGTTTTCACAGTTAAGATTAAAGAGACCTCGGTTCTCTACAATTCCATGCGTGCGTTCAGCCGGGCCACAATTTATCATCCCTCTTTTTTGTTTACATGAATCCCTAAATATTGGCTTCTTTTTAAAAATTAAATGCATTGAATGAAAACGGATATAAAATCATAATCAAAATAAATACTAATACAAATCAAGAGTATGGATTTTTTGACAATGGCAACTGAATTGTATTAAAAATCATGAAAGATATTATAAATACAACGCATCCAGAAGGAAGCATAATGGGGACTAGTCCACCAAAATTTTATACAAAAATCTAAAGGTGCAAAGAAAAGTAAATGCTTCCATAGAGATTAGCATACCGTCAAAATTCAGAAGTCTTCTTGAACCTCTTTGTCTCTAATCCAAACGAGACGCTTTACAGGGTGAAAAATGAGTGGTAAGTGAACCAAACTATCAGGCAAATTGCTTCGCTATCCATGTCTGATTACATCGGCAAAACAACCATCAACCGAGTGAGAATCTGTCTTTCTATGACCACCGATAGAATAATAATCAGAGATTAGCGCCGTGAAGATCTTTATACGAGCACCAAACAGGCACTAAGGTATGCTGAAATTATGCCAAAACGACAGAGGAAACAAACCACCAAAAATAAAAATGTGTGTCACAAGAACAGAGAAAACGTGTGCTACAAAGGCATAAATTCTTATTGAAAATATGAAAAAAGAAAACAAGAAAATAATAAATCTCAGTGGTCGAGAACCAATACTAAGATTAGTTGTCGACCACTGGCCAATGAAACTAAAGAAACAAGAGGCAGCGGCGGGGTAGAAATAAAAACTAATGAAACTAGGGTTTCAGGGTATGGACTTTTAACTATAAGTAAAGTTATCCTAGGCAAACATCTAATCATAAAATATAATGTCGATAAGAATGTAATCATTCCATATACAAACTCAAAGACTTCTTTAAGTAGAGAGCATCAACCACCAAACAAAATGAATTACGTTAGTATAGTGAGATAAGGCACTAGATCTTTAAATAAGATTAGAAGTTAGAATTTTTGATGTTGTGAATTGAGCAATTTGGATTGGGAGGGTTGCCCCATAATAAACCTTCGCACTACATGATTCAAATTAGTCAATTAATGTGTAGGATACCAATGAAATAAAAAAAATCATATCAGAACCCACAATTTGGTGAATAGGCAGGGATGATGGAACAAAAATCATCTACCTTTTTGGTGTCATTTTTTATGCCCAAACACTAAAAAATTAAATCTTAAGTCCTAACCCTAAATTATAAATTATAAATCCTAAACCTTAACTCTAAAAATACACCATAAACTCAATACTCTAAACCTTAATCCTAAACCATAACCCTAAACTTAATTTGTTAGTGTTGGAGCATAAATAGGGGCAACCTTATTAATAATTCCTACTCAGGATGGAGTCTATTCCTGAGATTTTGTTGGCCTTAGGGCGAACCCCTATTAATAAGTATTGAAAAATTAAATTTTAAAAGTAGGCTCTTAATAACAACTATTAGCAAAAAAATTGTCTCTAATAACAAGTATTAAAAAATAAATTTTAAGAATATGTCCCTAATAATAAATATTGGGGAAAAATCATGCTCTAATAACGAGTATTAGAAAAAAATTGAACCTTAATAACAAATATTTTAAAAAATGAATTTTAGAAGTAGACCCCTAATATTAAATTTTAAGAGTATGTCTTTAATAATAGATATTAGAAAATAATTGGTCTCTAATAACAAGTATTGAAAAAAATTAAGAGCATGTCCCTAAAAACAAATGCTAGAAGAAAAAAAACCAGGCCTCTAATAACAAGTATTTATGGTAAAAATTAGGCCCCTAATAACAAGTATTGGGAAAAAATAGACCCCTAATAACAAATATTGAAAAAAATAAATTTTACTAGTAAACTTCTAATAATAAATATTAGAAAAAATGTAAACTTCTGATAACAAGTATTGAAAAAAATAGGGTCATAATAACAAATATTAAAAAAATCGGGACCCTAATAACAAGTACTGAAAAAAATTAGACCTCTAATAACAAATATTGAAAAAAATAGACCCTTAATAATAAATATTAAAAAAACAAACTCCTAATAACAAGTGTTAAAAAATTGGAGTCTAATAACAAGTATCGTAAAAAATTGGACCCTTATAATAAATATTGAAATAATTAAAATTTAAGAATAAATCTCTAATAATAAGTACTTAAAATTGAACTCTATTACCAAATATTAAAAATAATCCCTGGGCGGGCGCCCCTCTTGCCCATGCCCTGGGACAGCCTTGGGTACACAGGGCCCCCAAGATTTTTTTATTAAAAAATATAATAAAATCTTTACCTATTTGAACTCTAAATTTCATTTCATTTAAACTTTGTCCCCCTTTTAATGATTAATTATGCTTTACCTCTATCTTAATTCCTAACTCCGCTATTAGAATCTTGGACATGATTCTTAATTCCTAACTCTAAATTATGCTTTACCTCTAAAAATATAATAGAATCTTGGACATGATTCTGCAAACCAAACAATACACATTCATCTCATTTGATCTGATCCTGTAAATGCAATGCGACAAATAGTTATATGTTGGTGAGTTGGTCGGTGGCAGAGCAAGCCAGCTGCTGCTAATGCTATACAAGGGAGCCGGTAATAGCTACACCAGACTTGCTGTGCGCCTCTTTGGGAGGGAAATCATGGCCAAATTAATAAATAATAATAACAGAATCAGACAAAAAAAGTATTAGCAGTAAGAAAGGTTTTGAAATATGGATTTGACCACTCACGCTATCTTCTCTCTCACACATGTACAAAGAGATACGTAGTTGTCAGTAACTGCACCACCCGGCCCTCCTTTAATCGATTCTACTTTATTTTGTCCTCGACATTGCATACATGGGGGGAGGCTTTCTATTTTACAACTTTCCTTTTGGATTTCCATATCTCAACTCTCCACGGAAAGGCTTCACTTTTTGTTGGCAATATGTTGCAAAAGTAACCCTAACTTTGCTGAAAAAGATGGCTGTCGTTTCTTGAATACCATCACCATCATCCATCCTTTCATCTTCATTCTTGCCCTTTGAGGTACTCAATTTGGTTACATAAATCACCGTGGGTCATGTACATAAATGCCATTGGAGCATCGTTGGTCTGCAAAGCAGGTTCTGTCATGCATGCCTTCGGAACCCACTCCCAAGAAAACAATGGCTATGCACCCCCCAAAGTTACAAATTCAACAACCGGTCAGCTTTTTAGTTTCTTGTGGATTATTTTTTTTTTTAACAATTCATACTTAGAGAATGGGAAGGGAAACTTACTCTTAATAAATATTGATCCTACAATTTAGGGGAGAGAAACGGATGTCAACTGAAAGATTTTAACTCTATCCTAATTAATCATAGATTATAAGCATATTTGAGACATTTACATACATGCAGTAACTATACATTATAGTTGTATGCATTAGGTGAGATATAGATATCTAAAGTCCACATGGATGTATTGAGGGGTACTAGGGTGTTTATGGTAGGTTAATTATATCATTTAGCCTAAACTGTCGGTTAACTGTTATAACGGTTATTGAATTTCGTTAATTGTAACTTAATCGTTAAGAAATAGTTAACCATTATTAACGTTTCAGTTACAGGTCACTGCTTCTTTTGAAAATAATAAAATTATCTCTCTGATAAATATTATATTATAAGAGAATCTCGATATTAATGTAGTCGATCTTGTGAATAAAATATATGTATAAATAATTTAATAACGATTAATCTATAGGTTAACCATTAAATATTATTTTAAGCAGTTCGGTTATTTAACAGTTATATCTATTGGGCTCGAATACGATCAACCAAACACGCCAAGAGGGAGGTGAATTGGCTTTGCAATGAAGTGGTGGAAGCAATGGGAAATTAAAAATTGACACAAGAATTTATAGTGGTTCGACTTCTAAACTAAGTCTACCTCCACCACCTTAGCTTCCCCACTAAGGATTTTTCATAAATTCACTCAATTTATCTTTCCTTTTAGGCTAGAGGAGATATCCTTACAACTCCCTCAAAGCTTATACCCAAAACTTTGAGTCACTCTCTTCAAAGACAAATGCAAATTAGCAAACTTAAGAAAATCTCACAAGGTTGAATAGTTTGCACACTTAAGCACTCACCCAAAATCCTAAATATTTGAACAAATTTGACAATGAAGCTCACTAGTGTTGTTTACAAGAAATATGATAACATAAGCACAAAAATGATTTCCCTATACAAAGAATGTCGGCAATATGTTTCTTGGTCTTCCATGGATGCTTGATGGTGTTTTTTAAACCTCTAATGTGTTTGCAACTGTTTATGACCGGTGGAGTTAATTTGGAGCCGTTAGAGGTGTTTTTCCAGCCATAAATGCACTTTTTCTAGTGGGTATCGGTACTCGAAAGTTGGGTATCGATACCTACTTAAATGGAAAAGAGCCGTTGAAAAAAATACAGAGGGTATTGGTACCCGAAGTTGAGTATCGATACTCAGAGTATCAAAAGTGGGTATCGGTACCTGCAATAAATTCAAACAAAAAACTAGTCATTGAAGGCTTTGTGTATTGGTACTCGAAAAGGCCATACTAGAATGAGCCTTTGGGTACCAATACTCGAAGGAGCGTACCGGTAACAAAACTCCATACTAAAATTTTGGAAAAACACTGCGTATCGGTACTCGAAAAGGCCATACTAGTACGAGCTGGTGGATATAGGCACCAAGGATATCTGTATCGATACTCGAGGCATATTTTTGACTTAAAACACTTTGGAAATATTTGTTTAAGTCAAAAAAATACTTTTTAAAGCCTATTAACATATTTTTCAAGTTGAATGGACTTTGAATTATTTTTTGTAAAATTACGAACAAGTCTACAAGAATTTTTCACAAATTATTATATCAAAAATCAATATCTCAACAATATCAATTAACAGTTACAATTTAATATGCAAACCCCTAGGGGTACGACTGTGTTTTTTGAATATTTAAATTTTCATATAATTTAGATATTTTCTTTATATTTTCTAATGAAGATATAATTTTGTGTTACTCAATTTTTAATATAACTCCCTAAAAAGTTACACATATGATATAAAACCAAGTGTACATCCCTAAATGTCAGCATCTTAGTACATTCTAATTGTGAGGGACAGTAGGACTCAAGACTCAAGTATATAATTGAGTGTATCCTACCAAGGAGACGTTCTATAATTTAACCATCCTTTCTGTTGAGTTGATCAGTCAATGAAATTGGCCAAGAGAGAGTGAATTGACAAATAAAAAATTGGTAAAAGCAAATTGTAAAAGTAATAAAAATGAGACAAGAGATTTATAGTGGTTCAACCTTCTCAACAAGGTCTACATCCACTAGCTTAGTTATCCACACTAAGAATTTTCACAAATTCACTAAATTTGTCTTTCCTTTAGGACTAAAGGAGATAACCTCACAAACCTAGACTTATACCCCCAAAGTCTAGTGATCTCTTTCCCTAAATAATGAAATACAAATAAGCAAACCATGAAAAACCCTAACAAGATAGTTTGTTTCCACAAATAAAGTTAACTACCCCCCCAACACTAGAATGAAAAAGATTACAATGAAGAATATTCAAGTGGGTTACAAGAATTTGACAAATTGAGTTCAAAGATGTTGGATATGTGCTTGAATGCTTTAGAATTGTTGTCTTGTTGTTGAAGAAGCTTTGGAGACTTGTTTTTATACTCCTAATTGATTTCTAGCCTTTTGGGTAGTTGAGATATTGAATAGAGCCGTTAAACTACAAATCTCCCACAATAAATGCTGTCTGACAACACTGGGTATCAGTACACGAACAACCGTATCGATACTTGCCCAAAATAGAAATAGTCATTGCAAAAAAGGGTATCGATACACAGGCAAGCGTATAAGTACGGAGTGATGATTTTACAAAGGGTTCCAATACTGGCTGTACCGTATCGGTACCGATTTTATTCACTGGAATCCTTGGAACATTTTAAGAACAAAAGGTAAACACGTATAGGTGTACCGGTACGCTTAACAAACTTTTAAAAGTTGGTTCCAATTAATAAATCTGACAAGACAATGGTCAAAAACTTATTTTAAAAATATTTTAAAATCCTTAATTCTCGTATCGGTACGCCGTAGGCCGTACCGATACTCGTAGCAAAATTTGGTTAGCAGTTTCAAAAAGTCGTACCGGTACATGTATAGTCATACCTGTACTCGTAAGCCATTATGTAAAAATTAGTTTCCAATAACGAAAATCTGTACTGGTATGCCATAGGCTGTACCGGTACTCAGTTACTAAAAATGACTGGATGAGTACCAAAGCACTTAAAAATATTTGGGGATTCAAGAGTTGACTTAGACAAATGTTTAAGTTCGAATGTTTGTCAATTTAGTGAGTAAAATCAAGTACCTTAAAAATTTATTTGTTTATAGTTAAGTTCTTGTCATATCAAAATCAAATATTGATTTAACACTTCTTAATGAAAAAAAAAAAACTTTAACAATAGAGACCAATGGACTAATTATAAAGTACTTTTAAGCGTTTGGTGTTGGACATATTTAGGTGCATTTAATGCCTCCTTATCTTCTTTCCTCTTGTCATTTATTCCGATTCAATTCAAATGTCGATGCCATGACAGATAGTAGGTTGAAAAGTTCCTTCAAACATTAATTTACTCGAAAATACCAATAAATATTAGACGTAATGATAATTGATAAAACTTTCAACCGATAGAATTTATATTCGAATTTTAAAAATAAATTGTCGAGAGAGATAATTATCCCAAACATGAACTACCAATCTATCATGGAGGATAAAAAAATGCTAGTGAAATACTACAATTGGCCAAATTTACACATCCTATTACCATTTTCCCTTTCATTTTGTAAGTTTGAGGAGGGAGTTTTTTGACGGTTTCAGCTTCGTCAGGAGTCGTTTGACCCTCCCGTTTTATTTTCTTTTTCTTTCGTGTTCAGATAATCTCTTTTTCCTATTTTTTTGCTGTTATTTTTTTGGTTTTTTTTTTTTTTGGCTTGCTCGTCGGGATATCTTTCTTCCCGACCCTTACTTCTCCTTCGGGATGCCATCTGAAGGTTTGTTGAGGTGTCTCCCTCTGACGAAGATGGCGTTGGTGGAAATGGCAGAGGTCCTTGGCTTTCTCGACTTTCTTCGGTGTTTTCTTGGTCTGGGCTCTCGGTTTCCACTAAAGAAAGATTTGGTGATTTGACTTCCAGCTCTGTTTCTTCTTTTTTTTTTTTCAGTCACCGATGACTCTTGCATCTTGATGCGGTGATCAAGCTTTCTTACAAAGGATTCTACTCTTTTGTGACCCCAAAAACGACATGCAGCTGAAGATCTTAAGTTTACTAACTGATTCTTGTCTCTGTTTCTCTCATCGACCATGATGACTTTATGTGTCTCTTCTATTTTATATTTTCGTCTTATATATTTTCTCTGTTTGTGTTTTTCATGCTTTTTTTTCCTGGACTTTGTTTTCAACCCGTCCTTCTTGATTCCTCTTTATTTCTATTTCTTCTGTGAGTATGTTTCTTTGTTTTCTTTCAATGAAAGCCAATTGATATCTGTTCGAAAAAAATAACATTTTTATGAACCATGATCTTTCGAAGCATTTCACTATCTCTCCTACCAACAAATATGTCACTTATTAATCTACATATTTTAATATTAGTCATGTGACAAAGTCCTAGATGAAATTTTAGGAGGGACCAGATATAAATGGTAATAATAAAATGAAGTTAATATCTAATCATTAAGTCATCAATATATTAGTTATATAATTATGTGAAGTATAACTTTTAACTTTTGTGTTTGGGTTGAAAAACACTTTTTTAATGTATTTGTTTTTCAAAAATTATATGTTTAGCATTACTTAAGATTTTAAAATTACTGTTGGTCCCAAAATACTTTTAATAAACAGTGAACGAAACTTCAAAGAAAATGACACATTTTACTCTCATAAGCAATACTTTTGAATTTAAACAAAAAAGACAATGCTAATAGGGTCTTTCTTTTGCATATGAAAGCCAAGGAATCAATTCCTTTTACCTCCAATTCGATTTTTTGTTCCGAAGCAAAATAATTCAAGTCAATTGAATTACATTTGAGAAAAATAAACTTTGTATTTGTGTAAACGTTTAATTGTATTCAAATAAAATAATGTGATTGTCACAAAGCTATATTTTGAGTGACTAAATAATTAGTTTTACAAAAGAAAACTTATTTATCATCAAACTTATAACTATTAAGTGACTTGTATTTTATTCTATATTATAATAAGCATGGAAGTGAGCTAAAAAAATTACTTGAAAATGACTTGTGGGAGAGAGAGAGAGAGAGAGAGAGAGGCCTGTGGCTGCTAGTTTTCCTCGCTGAATGTTTGGGCGTGGATGTGCAGGCACAAATTGCAAAGTAAAACAAGCCTTCCTCTCCCCTCATTCATAAATATCCTAACCCCTTCCCTCTTCTGTTGTCAAATGGAATGCCAACACATATTTATATTCTCAGAACTCTTACCACAGAAGAAATTAAACACCAACAATTCTTTTTTCTTTTTCTTTACATATATAATTCAAAATTCAAACTTTAAACACAATCGAATCGTTCACATTTTTTAATGTCAGTAATCAATTCAATAGGCAACTCCTATCTGTGATTTTGTATTGTGTCGTAGCCTGGTAGGTGCTGAAACTGTGTAGTATCTCAGACCGCAGATGGGCAGTGGTCACCTTGACTCACGTTTCTAAAATCATAAAAAAAAAAAGCATTTCTTCTTCCCCCTAAATCTAAAATATCCATATATCAAGAATAACAGACAAATATTGGGTTAAAATAGGTTATGGGAAAGAAAAGAAAAGAAACGAAAAGCATCAACATTGGATCATGCTTTTATAAAGTGGTTTTTAAAATATCCATAGTTGATTGCAATGGATCGAGCCCAAAAAAACAAGCATTTTCCGTATAAGAATATAATAACTCTCTATTTAATAAAAAAAACTAAGCCAGACCCTGAGTGAGCGTGAGAGTGACCACAACTGAAATTGACCCAACGTGGGAACATCCAAGCAACCAGTCACCAAGCCTCTGAAATGGACCAATGTAAAAGATTTGCACATGAAACAATATGAGATTTTTTGTGTATAATGGCGCCAAAAAGAAGGTACCACAAATTTAGTAGACAATCTCAACTCATTCTCTTCTAACAAATTATAAACCAAAAATCTCTTACCAAAACACAGTAGCTTTTAACATTTGTGTACTGATAATATAAAATCACACATCTCTAGCTACTTTGAGAGCCAATAGATAATAATGAACAACGTACACGCAGCAATTACTGCTGACAGAATAAGAGTGTCCCTCGAACGCCTCCTCCTGATGGAACCTAGAAAATAGAGGCGTTTTAATTAGTACAAAAAGATGGTATACAGAGTAAAAGCTCAGTAATGAAGTTGCAGCATGGAAGTACCAAGCAAGCCACGGATAACAGGGAACTTGTCACTTATAACTTTTACTTTCCCTTGAACGTCTCCAAACAAAGCTCTTTGAGAGCCCAACACAGCTCTTGTCGTTTGAGCTTGATTAATCACATCATCTATCTATAGAAAGCAAACATACAGGTCAGAAAATTGGAAACTAAACAATCCCTTGACTAATAGGGAAGAAAAATTAGCCAGTAAAAATAATAATACAAGCCATTCTGTAACAGGCCACTGAAGCTAGCAACGCATGAGATAGATTCCCAACAGTAGCAAGGCATTAAAGATAGCAATATATATATGTATATATTATGAAACCAACGATTAGTCTAAAGTTTATTCTGCATGTCACATCAATCCCATCCATTTTAAAAAGGAGTTAAAGTACCTAAGTGACCGGTACACAGAGCAAGAGAAGAAAAATAAAGATGTATGAGCAAAGAAGGATTCTCATTTGAGTCTTTATACAAACATGCACAAGTTTTTGTTTGTACATGAGAAAGGTGTGGCATAAAAATCTCATGGGCATATCTGTTCGCAACCAATTTTGGACTTCAACTGAATTCACCTTCCCCTCTTATAGTCCAACACAAAACCTTTCTCTTTTGGGCAAATAATTAGAATTTAGTTCACACTATATTTAACTATTTCACTTTACCAAAAGTACACATGATGCAAAATCCACAGCCTCACTGCTGGTATGAAATATGATCCCATCAACCCCCAACTACAACAACTTGTGTAAGCAGATAACAACACCAAGAAGATTCAACTTTCATTGGACACAGGTCATTTACATGGTGTTTGAATTTTAAATCCAGACCATTATACTGCAAGAAAGCAATCAAGGATGTATTTGGCAATGATGATCAAAAGGTAAACGGGTATACATCATTAAGCAACCAAAATCAAACTGATGGAACACGGACACACCATCATCTAAGCTGTAGAAATGCTTGTTGTAGACAAACTTGGAAATGTGGCTTTGTTATTTTGGCTTATATATTTTGAACTTGTATTATTTCTAGGGGATTGATTCTAGGTTCGTGCATCTCATATAAAAAATGGTTTTTGTCAAAGCATTGAGTTGGTTTTTAGTAATACAGATTTGAATTTTGAGACTAGACCATGGATTTTGACAATGTTGATTTCGACTACTAAGTTTTTTGGGTTCTACATGCCAGACACTTGCTTTAGGTTTCTGACCAACAGGTTCACCTGTTTGTTCTGTTTATAATGTATATGTTTGCCGCATATCTAATCCAAAACCATTCAAGAATTGCAAATAGAACACATTGCCTAAGCAATTGTACATGAAAAACACTGATAAAAGAATATTTAAATCTTACATGAGCAATGCTTCCATGGATGGCAGCTCGCTCTCTGAGTAATTGCATTCTTGGTGACATACTCCCGGATGCCTGCATGATAGGTGAGCTTAGGAAAACAACATAGTATTGGCAATGAGAGTGACAAAACCAAGAAATTAAATCATAAGACTACCTTATACTCATTAATATCATCTCTGACAGAATTCAGAAGCTCTGCATGTTCCCTCATTGAGTTTATGTTTCCCTTGATTCTTCTAAACTCCTAGCAAAAACATACCATTACTTCAGAAGGATGGAAATTCTAATCAACTTTTCAAAATGGGTAATCCATGGAACATTGGTGCATCAATTTACAGTGCAACAAACCAAAATATCAAATACAGACCATGATGGTAATTGGGGTTAGTTCGATCTATAACTAATGAAAATGAGGGTGCAGCTGAAGATGTTTCCATGGAACATGGGAACATAAGCTTATAATGCAATGAACCAGGGTAGCAAATAAAGAACATACAGCAACCCTGAGTTTTGGGTATACAGAAGTGTAAATGCGTGAGGAAGAAAACTATTATTTTTCAGAATTTGAGAAGGAATTAATGAATTTGGGGATTAACTCAATATGTAAGCGTTAGTGCCACTCTTCTGCTTTCCTCACAGTTCAAGAAAAGAGGAGATGAGGGCAATTCTAACTGCAAAATTCAACATGATGGAAAACCACATGTTATCCCTGCAGCAAGATTTCATGTACACGAAAAGGGTTTTAGCCATCCCATTTGCCCATGTAACTTATTTTTTTCTTCAAGTACCCATGTAGAAATTAGAACAAATAAACAACAAAACAGATTATGTAGAGAGTTCAAGCTCTGAAGTTCCTAGAGAACTATACGAAATTGCTGATAATTAAACATAGAAACCTGAGTTCTAATAACAAGTCTCTATAAAAAGTACAGCATAGTCAACAAATAAACCTGAGTAAACTCATGTAGTATGTCTCTATGCCTTGCAAGCTTCTGGGTCACCGAAGCAGTCGAAGCAGCAGATGCAGCACATCTACTCATGGAATCATTTATGTCAAGCAGTTTCTCAAGCAATGATTGAATTTCCATTTCCACAGACTTCCATGACCTACTTGATCCAACCGTTGGCGAGCCAGTATCTAGATAAGCTAAATATGAGTACATATCATTACAAAGGGGAAAAAAAGGAAATCTGACCAGATTCCTAGGGCTACTTATTCCTAAATACAAGTAACGAAAAATATATTCTCTGGTATGAAAAGAAATCCAATCTATTAAGCCAGTAGAGTTGTTGAGCTTTTAAATCAGATTTACTCAGAATTTCAGTAATCTACCAAGAGAATATCAAAATGCAACTAAATGACACAGGATAACAAGCATTAGCAGTAAACGAGCAAACCTCCTTGGGTGAACCTGGTACCGAGCTTCGCATAAGAAGAGAGTTTAACATCGAGATCACCCTCGATCTTTCGAGCCTCTCTCCTCAGTTCCTCCCAACCCGATTCTTGCAGATCCAGATTTGGATCCGTCATTTTGGATCTTTGTCGTTCAAATTCGGATCCCTCGCTACAGCTTCTTCTGTATTGTAACGCGTTGAGTTCTTATGTGGATCCAATTATGGGGCAATTTGGTTCAGTTATTACGGTTAGTAACCCTCGTTCAGTTAATGAATTCAGAAAAACAAAAACAAAATGCTGCTGAGTGTTGGAAGCTGCTTGCTTCTTCTTTTTTTATTTTTTTTTTCTCTTTCGGCTTCGATTTTACTTTCGATCTTCTATTTTTGTTTTCATGTTCCTGTGAGTCTGAAGGAGAGATAACGAAGATCTTCTACGGTTACTTTGCATCTGGACCGTTGAACTTTCAAAGCATATTAGAGAAGGCCTTTACTGCCGTCCAAACATCTCTTGACCCATGCATGGGCCGAACTCAGAAGCCCAATTACTATTTTTAGGGGCAAACTACCACCAAGGTCATTTTTATTCGTTTTTTTCCTCTTATTTTGATAATTAGACTCCTAAATGTTACGTTTATGTCACTTACGTTATTGATATCTTATAATTTGATCATTGGATCGTTAATTTTAATTGTCTCTTTAACAGAAATATGTCGTGATGAGATAAATTATTCAAAAAATTACATGTTTTAGATCGACAGTTTAGCTCTATTTCGACCTTCATTCAAGCCTCATCATGGATAGTATGATAACAATATCATACTAGGAAGAGCGCAAACGATCCTTGTAATATGTTAGTCTGCTTTAATTAATCTACTTTATATGGTTTACAAAGTAGTTGTGCATCACTAAACTTCAGCATTTGAAATCTTTATTTTCTTGTGCATGTTATAACTTTCTTTGGTTCACGATAAGACACCAACATTTAGATGTGTCTCAATTGATTTTTGCAGGTACAATAATTAGTTACTCTAGCGGACGTGTATATTGTAGGACCTTTATTGTCATTTTGATATGTAAACTTGATTTGAAATTTCCAGTCTTATATTTTGTTAAAATGTCAAAACTCAGATCTACCAACCTCTATTATTTTGATTTTGATCTGAGTATTGAAATATGTTTTTTAAATAAACTTGTTTTTCAGTCTATTAAAAGGGGAAATGTTGTACTTTTTAGGCATAATGGTCACTTTTATCTTTGTAGTAGTCCCAATTTATCAATTTCGTCTCTATGGTATTTTTGCATCAATTCATCCCCTGAGTAGTCGAATTGCATCACTGTTTGCCCCTTCACCGATGGAAGCCAACGTTGACTGTTACGATGCTGACATGGCAGTCCACGTGTGAAGATGACGTGGCATAGGGGTAAAATTGATTTTTCAAGCGAGTTCGAGGGCAAAATTGATTTTCTGGTTGAGTACGAGGCCAAAATTAATTTTTAGGCAAAAAAATATGAGTAAAATATTAAAATAACATAAAAATTAATAAAAATATTTTTATTAATATATGACTAAAAATAAAATAATTAAAAATATCTAAAAATAAGTAAAAATTATAAAATTAAAATACCATAAGCTAATAAACTATAAATTATTCAATAATTAAAATTTGAAATATTTATAAAGTATTAAAAATATATAAAAACCTTCATCAAAATAATTTAGACAGTTTTGATTTTCTTTCTCTTCAAAGAATGTAAGGAAGAAAAAAAAAAATCCTAAAATAGAGTTAATGTGATTCTCTCAATCGAACAAAATTTCTCTACCCTTTCTGGTGCCCTTATCTCTCAATACTAAAACATTAAACTCTACAGTCTAAGTCTAATTTCTAAATCACAAACCTTAAACCCTAAAATTTAAATCCTTTACTTGATTAAATTTATACACATACTTTTATGTTTCATGGTCACTTTATATTGATAAAATTTTCAATTAGGGTTTAGGATTTAAGGTTTGCAATTTTGAGTTTGAGATTTTTAGGGTTTGAAATTTAGAAATTAGGATTAGAGTGTAGAATTTATTTTCAAGTTTTAAATTTTGAATAATTTATAATTTAATAGCTTCTGATATTTTAATTTTACAATTTTTACTTTTTTTTAGTTTTTTTATTTTTGATTCATATATTAATAAATATATTTTTAAATGTTTTATTAATTTTTACATCATTTTAGCATTTTAATATTTTCTTAAATTCGTATTTTTACCTAAAAATTAATTTTGCCCACGTACTCAACCAGAAAATCAATTTTTCCCTCAAACTAGGTTAGAAAATCAATTTTACCCATCTCCCACGTCATATTAACGCATGTATTGCCACGTCATCACATGTGGACTGTCACGTCAACACTGTTAACCTCTACGTCAGCACCGTTGACCTCCGCATCAGTACTGTAACCGTCAACGTTTGTTTCTATCAGTCAAGGGGCAAACAGTGATGCAATTCGACTACTTTAGGGGCTAAATTGATGTGAAGATATCATAGGGGCAAAATCGATAAATTGGGACTACTACAGGGGCAAAAATGACCCTTAAGCCTACCTTTTAATAATTGGTCATTCTGATGACTCAATGTGGAATCTTGGATCATCTACATTAAATTATTATATAGGCTTAAGGGGTAAGTATGCCCTCGAAATAAACTAAATCAGCAATTTTGTCCTTACTTTTTAATTGTATCAAATTTGCCCTTTAAGTTATTTAATTGCATCAATTTTTTCCTTGAAGTCATTTAATTTTGGTGATTTGAGTTTACTTCAAGGATAAAATTGATGCAATTAAATTACTTCGAGGATAAAATTAATACAATTAATTAACTCCACAGGCAAAATTGATGTAATTAAAAAGTAGAGGCAACATTATTGATTAGAGTTTACTTCAAGAGTAAACTTATCACTTAAGCCAATATAATAACTTAATATAGGTGATCCAAAATGCCACATTGAGTCATCACAATGACCAGTCATTAAAAAGTATAACATCCCCTCTTATAAAAAAGTATAATAGTGACTCATTATGACGATCCAAGATGCCACATTGAGACATGCAAAATGTGATTTTAATAAGATAAATGATTATTTTACATATGATACTACTATAAGGAGAAAATATTTTTTATCAAAAGCTAATTATTTAAGATAATTTCCTATGAATATATAATTTCAAATAATTTTATCTAAAAAATAACATGAGACATTGTTCAACAAAATAACACGAGACATAAAATTTTAAACTCAAATAAATTATTAAAACGTACAAATACTTTATTCAAACATATAATTATATCTTGATAAAAAAAATTATAAATTTATAAATTATAAAATAAACTCACCATAAGATAACAAACGAAAGTTAGTATAATTTTAACTCCAAAAATAACTTCTCAACTTAGAAAGCTAGAAAATTTTACTTTAAAATATTTTTCAATGCTTTTTTCCTCTAAAAATTAATTGTTTAACATTATTTATGGCTTCAAAAAGTATTTTTAACCCGTAATATTTCTTAAAGGCAATACTAAACGAGGCTTTAACAGAATTGAACAAAAAAAATCCAAAGCTAGTGGTCATGCTCGACCTTCTTTTTAACAAATCCTAAATCTAATCTTAATTCTACCTAGAGGGTATGGGGAAAAAGAAAACTCTAGGGGAAGGAAGGGGGTGCTCCTAGTGGGTCTAAAACCCATGGCCTAATGCAAATGTAATGACAGTACTTTAACAAAAGGAAATTAAACTATATAAAATACATGCCTACAACAATTGAAACAGTAACTTAGTCATGCTTTAGAGTATAGTGGGTAGGATGATGTTTCTTATTCTTTTTCTTCTTCCTTTCCTCATTCTTTTTGCGCTGTTTGTCTTTAGGCTTTGATCTCTTTCTCTTCGTCTCTTTCCTTTTGAGAGCAGCCTCTAATTGTTCTTGTAATTTTAGCTCCACTTCGGCATCATCAAATGCTTAAAGGTAGGTCATTCTTCAGTTGCATCCATAGCCATGGATGCAATGACATCTGTTCTTTTGAGTCCACTGTACTGGTGTACGATACTTATATCAGAGAAGGATCAAGTGCTATGCAAGGGTTTTCTTATTCTGCATAAAGAAAAAAATTTATCGCAAAAAAATTAAAAGAAAAGAAAAACAATAAAAATCTATACTAGAAAAATAAAACATTTAATCAGAAAAAAGTCGACCACTTGAATGTTCTCAACCGAATTAGGATCATAGTCTCTTCCTTGCGTTCGATGTTGATTGACCCTTAGTTTCCTCTTTCTGTTATGGCTAGACAATATCAGATGCCTCTGGTTCAGAAGAAAACACCTTGAATGGCTCCACAATTTTCACAACTTGATCATTTTTTCTACCATTGCGTTCACAGTTTCTGCCCATCGCACTATATCTTGCTTAAACTCAAAATTGTCATCTAGTGAATCAGTTGCAATGACATTTTTGAACACATCCACTTTTGTACTAAACAGTTCATTGACTGTGGCCACATTTGAGGGGATTAACCACTCGTATTCCTGAGATTTCTTCTGGATTAAATTATCGAGTAAATGGGCAGAATGACACTCCTCTTTAGCTCGGCATTGATTAGTCTCAAAAACACTAAATGTGACTCGATCATTATTAAGTTGCATGGTTAATTCTCCCCTGTAAACATCAATAAGAGTCTTTATGGTTGCTAAAAATGACGTCCCAATATTATGGGCATCTCTTCGACTTTCTCGTAGTTGAATATAATAAAATATGTCATAAAACAAACTTATCCACCTGAACCAATATATCCGTAATTTGTCCTTTAGGTTCAGCTAATGATTTTTCAGCCAGTTGTAACGTCACTACAACGGTTTTCATGTGTCTAATCCCCAACTTTTTAAAAATAGACAATGACATTAAGTTGATGCTAGCTCTTAAATCACATAAAGCTTTACCTGGATAGTGGTTTCCAATCGAACAAGGGATAGTAAAACTCCCTGAATCTGGTAATTTGGGGGACAACGTATTATTCATAACATCACTGTAGCCTTCTACGAGTGCAATAGTTTGAATGTCATTAAGTTTCTTCTTCTTGGACAAGAACTGCTTCATAAATTTCCCATAACTACAAATTTGTACTAGAGTATCCACTAAAGGGATTTGCACCTTGAGTTGCTGCAAAGTATCTTGAAATAGTTGAAACTATCTATCATGTTCATTTTCCTTGAATCGTTGAGGGAAAAGTGGAGATGAAATTTCCTCAGGCTGCATCGATAATTGGTGTTGTGTTGACAACTTAGATTTCAGAATTGATGGTAAAGGAATGATAACTTGAAGAGTAGCATACTTCATGCTTTCATCTACCCCATCCTCAGTGACTTGATATTTGTTAGATGAGTCACCTCGATCTTGAGCAAATGTAACAGATTTTTGAACCAACTTGCTTAACTGTTTACCACTTCTTGGAGTGATAGCCTTGCAAAGTTCGTTCCCTTTGATAACTGGAGTTGCGGTGGCACTAGGGAGTGTGCCTAATTGTTGAGAACTCATAGTAGATGCTAACTATCCTAGTTGAACATCCAAAGCATGAATCAAAAACGTGTTGCCTTGTACTATAACTTCAATTCGAGAAATATATTCCTACATTAATGCTTTGGAACGAGCAAAATGATCATATGTAAATGTTTGAGCATATTGTTCCTGACTAGGTTATGATTACATTAGAGTCTATGAACTATATTGTGGTTGAGAATTTCGCCAAGGAAAATATTGTGGCTGCACTGTGTTCTACTATGACTGCAACAAAACTTGCTTAGTGTACTATTATTGCGGTTGATTGAAGTTCCCTTGTCGAGCATTAGAATTTCTTTGGAAAGTAATATTCCCAAATCTGAATGCTCTAACATGTTGTCTAGAATTTGAATTTCCCAAAGGCTGACATGTGGCAGCATTATAGGAAATACCAAGGGTATTACCCCGTATAGTGTTCATATAACAAGCAGTTTTCGCATACTGTGGGTAAACTTCTTAGCTATGGCTGTCACCGCAAATCTTGCAGCAAAATGCAGGGACATCAACTAGTTGATGAATTGGAATATGTGCAACTTTATTAGTCCCTTGCATATTTTCAATCTTGTTGTCAAAGAGAAAAAAAATTAGCACTAAGAGAAGAAATTACATCCAACTCTATAACTCTCGAAGTAGCTCTAGAAATAGAATATTGATAATCATTTTGAGCGCATCTCTCTGAAATATTAACTGTCTTATTGTAAATGCAATCCAACAAAGGTCCATTAGATGATCTGTCGATAAGATTCCTCGTTTGTGAATTTAGCTTATTATAGAAAATCTCAATCTGTGTATTCTTTTGAATGTCGTGCATGGGGTAACGTTGGAGCAATAATTTATAGCGTTCTCATATGGTAAGAAGACTTTCATCATCTAGCTGATGATAAGAGGTAATCTCAATTCTCAGATGAGCATTCACTGTCAGCGAGTTAAATCTCTGAACGAATTTCGTTTCCAATGAATTCCAATATGTGATAGATCCGGCAAGAAGTCTACGCAACCATGTACGAGCTCTTCCCTGTAAAGAATAAGGAAATAATTGCATACATAGCGCATCATCAGTAATACCTTATTGACTAAAAGATATATAAATAAAGAGAAAGGATTTGAGATGCCCTCTTGTGTTTTTATGAAGAAAACCAACGTATTTCCCATTAAAATTCAGCATTTGAAACATGACTGGTTTGAGTTCAAAATTTCCAGCAAGAAGTTCATGCCTAACAACTAGCGGTTGTAAATCATCCAAAACAAGCGCAATAACATCTATTATAGTCCTGCTTTGAGATTGAGCCCAAGGATGCAGTGGTGAGTCAGTATGATGTTGTGGTTGCATCATAGATCTGACCACATTTTTGTTGGTAAAACCACATTCTTTTGTTCTTGAAGTTTCCTTCTAGCGGTTCTTTCAATTTTTGAATCAAAGTCAGCTAAAAACTTCAAATTAGTTCTGGTTATAAAATATTTAAAATGAAATCTAAAAAATATAACAACGATAAAAGAAAAGCAACGATAGTAGCAACTAAAAAATAATCGAAAATATATACAAAGTGCGAAAATAAAATAAACATCAAATGAACGCCTTCTTCGGCAACGGCTCCAAAACTTGATTGGCTATGAAACGTCATAGCAATTATGCAAGCATACACATGTCGATGCAAGTATAGTTGATAGATTGATCCTATCGGATATCGATCCCACGAGAAAAATAGTTTTTTTTTTTCTATTAATGTCAGTGCAAAAGTTCTGAAAATAAAATGAGATGTGAGTAAAGTTGTCGATACAAAGAAATGTAAATGCAAAAGATCTCAGAGAGTGTTGTGAATGCGATAGTAACAAAATAGTTAAGGAAAATGATATTCTATAAAAAACTGGATTCCCTCGATGTAACTCGACAGTGTACCAAATGCTACAAGGTTAAATCATGAGATGATTATAAAGCAAGATAAATTAAACTTATCCTACTAACTTTTCTTCAACTCTTAGCTAATAACTTAAACAAACAAATCTGCCACAACTTTCGCTGTCGGGAGATATTGCGTGTCCTCGAACGAGTGGACCAACGTTGCGTCCCCAACCAACTATCATTGTGATGCTCGATAAATTGAATTGTCATCGCACTTTTTAGTGATAGTGGTTGCATTAAACTGTAACACCATTAAAAAGGATGAATGAAAATGAAAGAGGCGCATCTAAGATGATTTGAACCAACGTCCCCTAGCTTAGTGTGTGGTAAGCTTAACCATCTAGACTAGGTTTAGTTTTGGTTATACTCTGGCAATACTTCATTTTAAAGAATATCTTTAGTTACCCGAATAATAGAATAGTAATCTGATATAGCCCCAATCACCCCCTTTTATTATGCCATTAATGCCCCACTATGAATCTGGAATATCCAAAAAATTTCAAAGGTCACCCCCTAAACCCCTCATCGTCTGTCTTCCCCGATCTCCTCACCACCCGCTGGTGACATTTACAGTTTTACCCAATCGAACCACCGCTCCACCCCGAACCCAACGCCGGCTACGAATCGCTGATATCTCAGCCGTTCGTCGGGGATATCCATTTAAAGTTACAACGAGAAACCTAAATAGTCATCATTTTTCTCTATTTTTGGTCGTCTCGACCGTCCGTTCGCTGCACCGTTGCCACCATCATCTTTCTTGTGTCAAGACGAGCAAAATCATGGCAGCCGATCACTGGTCTGTCGTCGTTTAAGGCCTCATTAGAACTATAATAAATATGGCCATTTCTCTCTATTTTGGTAAGTTCGATAAGGTTCTGACCTAATTCTGGGTTATTTGAGATAATGGTTGTGTTTGAAATGGTTTCATGTATTTTTCTAGTAATTTTCCTACCTGTTTGGGGCCGCGTGTGGCTTACACGCGCCGTGTGGGGTAAATTCCAACCACCATAAGGATAGCCTAAGGTGAACCAGCTCTGGCCCAGTCCAGTCTCCTGAACTGAGCTAACCCGGCCTTAAACCAATCATGATAGGCTGTGCTTAGTTAATTAACCAAGTCTTGGGTCGGCTTGTTAGGCCTAACCCAGAGTTCGACCCGAGTTGACCTGACCTAAGTTAACCTGGCTCAGGATCCATTGACTGGTGATGTTAGCATTGGCCGGTGATATTAGAGTTGACCGATGATGTCAGTATGATGTCAGCGTTGACTTTGACCCCAAAAGTCAAATTTTTCGAAAATTCATATTTTATGTGTTTTGATGTCCTAAGTTTATTTTTAAAGTGTTTCATGAAATTCTATCCCAAAAGCCTCCGAAATTGATGTTGAGCCCAATCATACATATGTTTTAAGTTAAATTATTTAAGAGAAGATATTATAAAAGAACTGACATATGTACTATTTATTTAAAGGTACTAAAGACTCTTCCGATCGTACATCTGCTCAGCCTATCTCCTCTCGATACGTTCAACCACGCGAATATGTTGTGACTCATATGTATCAATACATTGTGAATTATCATAGAAGCGAATTATTCCCGTATTGATATAAGATTCATTGTGTCTTAGGTTTTAGTACGACATCAGAGCGTAACATTGGTGCTCATTAGGCCATCTAACTAATCAGATCTTTTGAGGTGTGTTCCTTGTGTGCTATATAAACATTTTAAATGTTTTGTCTGAACTGATCAATGTTTTAAATGTTTGTTTGAACTGATCATGTGCACATGACTGATATTCTCTAATTTTGCAAAATATAACATGTTTCCTGATTTCAAGCATGATCATTTATCTACATGATTTATGCATGGGTACCTAATTGAATAGCGTGCTCTCTGGTTACTGTTTAACTGAGCGTAATTGCCTATTTTATATTTACTATTACTACTAAATACTGTAACTACTGCCTAGACTTTTACTGGGTACTTGGGATGATATATGAAGTCTCTTTTGGTTCAGTCCTAATCCAGTTGGTAATTCTGCCTTTATTTAGTTCTTATGCTTCGGTTAAGGTAATTTTGCCTGTATTAGGTTCCTACGCTTCGGCTAGTGTAATTTCTCCTGGACCTAAGGCATTCCCTTAGGATGGCACCTACGTCCAATGAGCCTAGGTTAATGCCTTTATAAATGCAGTTATGGGAATTGCATATTGGAGTTCGGTTGGAGGGTAGCTAGGTTTTACATGAAAAATTTGGTTGCCTTTATAACATAACATAATTTCCTGAATTAATACATGCCTGAACAATTTAAATGTTTTATTCTGCACTTAGTGGAACACACTGAGCTCCCTAGCTCACTCCCCAATTTTCTCCCTTTCAAATATTTTGGATAGGCTACCTTGTATCTGACATTCGGAGGATCGACACATTCAATACTTCATCTAGTTTGTACTTTTTCTATCCACCATTTTGTTTTTTTAGGGTGACATGTGCCTATATTTTGGGATGTATGAAGTTTATGCTACGAGTATTTTGATACCATACTTGATATTACTTATTTTGTAACTATCATCTGGTATGTTTATATATATGATTTTCATCATCCTATATCGGTTTACGCAAATATGTTTTCAAATTTGATGCTTGCATTTTTGAATTATAAAAATTGAAACAAGAAAAAAGCTTCATAAAATAATTAGAAGTTCATAATAAAAAATAACTCTCATTCTTAAGGAAAGAAAACAGTAAATCATCCTCTATTGAATTATAAAAAACATGTAAAAAGGCAAAAGCCTCAATTCCTAGCTTGATTCGGAATGAATCCATACTTTTCTTCTTGCTTCAGCACTTGGATCCTCTTTGTCACTAAGCGATATGTCTCGTCTTCACCTCGGTTCACCAGAAAGAAGCTCAAGCCGCCATAGATAAAGCTTCAAAAGAAGAAAAAAATGATCTTCCCTAAAGATGATGATAAGATATGAGCCTCCTCTTTTAGGGTAAGAATATATGTATATATATCCTTATCACTTTCCAATTAGGTGCTTACAAGTGTCCTTCATAGATTTTTTAGATACAATTTTGTATAGGACAATTGTACTAATAGACAACTCATAATTCTTTGATTTTATCCTAACAGTTGTCATTGCGGCAACAATAACTGTTTCAATGCGCCGACATCATGTCCAAACAAAAGTTGTTGTAACTAATTGCCAGCTCATTGTCCTTTTATCATATCTTCTTGCCAGCGTCATTTGATCTTATCTTTTTGACAGCTGTCAATACAACGACAGTGACTGCATGCAATCTAAACAATGCTTATGCAACGACATAACAATACAACAACAATCCTGGTTGTAATAATAAGATGTGTTTACAACGACATTAGCAGTGTAGTGACAAGACAACAAAAATGACAAAAATAAGGAGAATTCGAGCAAAGTAAATTCAGTTAGAAAATATACAAATAGTAAACTAAAAATGCAAGAATGCATCATGAGATACCAATGTAGGGACAAATTAATTAATAAATATGGAGAAAATACGTGCTCTTTAGAGTACCATCAGGGGTCTTCCTCTCATTGAATGACGATAATCATGTTTCTCGTCTACCAACTAAGGGCTCTGGGCTTGGAACCTCATCATGTCTACTTCTTCGTTCTCGGTGTAAGGTTGTACCTTTTCATATAACTCTGGTAAGGTCGACAGTAGTTTATCCAACGTATTGTACTTAAGGTGCTGATGTGAAGTTCTATTGATAAAGGCGCTGATAATAAATTCGTTGGATACTTCGTTTGTTTGCATGGCCACGACATGAAATCTCTGTACAAAGTCCCGTAAAGGTTCATTCGGCATTTGAAGGACAGATATCAAGTATGCCGAAGACTTTTTTAATACATTTTTTGCTAGGAAACTACTCATGAACAAATCTTCGAGTTGATCAAAATTAAAGATCGAGTGCTTCGGGAGTTGAATTTACCAGGCTTGAGCGGAATCGTTCAGGGTCATTGAAAACGCTTTGCACTTTACTTGGTCTTAAGCTCCAAACAGATCCATGTGATTCAAGAAATGGGACAGATGATCTTAAAGGTCACTCTTCCCATTATACATACTTTGGGAACCTAAAAGTTGGTGATACATGGTGTTCTAGAATACATTCAAATAAAGGCTTATTCTTGTATCTTCGCATATCCCTAGAAGAGTCTCTCTGCTGCAAGCTCTGAAAATTCTTTACCAACCGCTCCATTTTTGCCCTTAGAGCATGTTGTTCCTCCTCCTCCACATGGTTATAATATGGATCATCGTTTTCGAAATCCTCTTCAAAATATTCCAATTGATGCCCCTAAAAATCCTGCTGAGGGACGCCCTGTTCCGTCACCTGTTCATCTTCAACCGCTTTTCCTTTACCTCTTGCAAATAACTCCTGGATTAATTTCTCATTCCTTTGTTTAGCGCTCCTATGCTGCTCGGCCTGATCTTGCATGAATTTCTGTTGCTGCTCGTATTATTTTCTCGAGAGTAACAAGGACTCCTCCATACTTTTCAATCTCTCTTGCACGTCCAGGACTTGCTGATTACTCCTTTTCGACGGTGATGCCCCTCTGGGTTGTTGTGCACCCACTCCTGCCGTCGTAAACCATGGAAGAAGTTGGTCCCAGACTATTTTTTGAAATTCTGCTGAAACTGGTGTAATTGCGCATGGCTTCTGCAGTTAACGGATCAAGATCCTCCGTACTCCTTTCACTCATATCGGCTGGTGGGTCTCCACCCATCTTGGAGAATCTAGAAAATCTGGAAAAGTTAAAGGTTCTGAAAAAGAAACGAAGGTCTCTAGTTCGATCCACGTTCACCACATCAATTGTTGACTGCTAAAGTAAATAAGAGTCGAAGACGGCAGTCCGGTAGTGGTCGTTGATCTAGATTTGGGTGTAATCTCTCTGACGTGGTGCTAGTATTCTTAAAGTGGAAGATCGTGTCTTTCTCCTTGTTGCATGAATTCTTATATACTACCCAGACAGGCGTCACGACAGGTTGTCGTGACGCTGTGATTGGACTAACTATGAGTTGACGTCCTAGATTTGATGTGTCATTGATAGTAATTGCACATGCAGGCACGTGGCCGCCAAGTACCGTTTGCCTAGGTACGTTCGTAGTTGGTTCGCCTATTACAGATGGCCTTTACTTGATCGCCTATACGGGGTTCGTAACATCAGTTTGTCATTGTTCGCCCGCAGTACATGTTAGCCGGTCGTGATTCCTTAACACATGGCGGTGGATGTTCTCAGGTACTAATAATATAGATTCTGGGCTGCTTTGTTGATAGCCTAATAAGTTTAAAGCTGCATTTCTCTTTTAAATATTCTGAGGAGAAATCTAATTTAATTTTCAGTTTTCCCCCTGGATTTTGTAAAGTAGTATTTGAATTTAATTTAAGTATTGCCTTCCGATGCTTGTTACATAGTGCTTGTTTTCAATTGTCTGAGGAACTTGGAATCTGTAGAGTTTTTGCTTCAGAATCCGAAATTTACATCTATGTTATCAATATTTAGAATGAGTATTGAATACGACATGAGTTTGCTCAACATTTTTCCTATTCTTTTCGGTATATACTTGAAAACGAAGCGTTCGAACAACATAGATCTGCAGAGATTGTTTTTACAAGCTCGATTCTTTATTGTAAGAGTGAGTATGAGATACAGGTTTCTGTATAGCGGTAGGGGTGGATGATGGTTGAGGAAGGATGGAAGCTGAAAAGAAATGAAAAAAAGGGGAAATATATAAATTATTTAATTTTCTAAAATTTGAGACAAAAGGTTGGGTTAGGGTTTTAAGGGTTTAGGGTTAATTTTTTTGAATTAAGACTAAATTGTTTGAATGTGTAAACTTGAATGACTAAATGCTTTATTATACCAAATATTTTTAACGTTGGTTAATAGGTGAATGGTAACATTGAAACAAAATATAAAGTTTAATGATAATATTGAAGCAATTGAACTAACGATTTTTTCTTTTAATTGAAAAATAAACATGTAAGCTTAAAACGTTTCGCAATGAAGTTGGATTCGAAAAGTTGCCCTAGAATCTCTGTAATTTTAGAATCTGAATTTGTCAATTAATGGACTAGATATCAAAGGTTATAAAAAAACATTTGCTAATTTCCCATTTCCTTACACTTTTCTGAGAAATTTTATGAGGCAAGAAACAAGAAAATAATAAAACTTTTCTCTTTGTTTTCCAATCATCAATACAAGAAATCTACAAGAACTAAATTATATTACAACGTGAAATGTTACATTGAGTTTCCGAAAATATAATCAGATGTAAAAATTGAAACTAAACTTGTCAGTTCACCACCACCATTTTCACAACAGTATGCTGTTTTCCCTGATGTTTTTTTTTTTTCTCTGCTGCTATTTCTACGTGTACATGCCCGAGGAATGAACGGCTAGAAGCCGAAACTGGCCGCAGAGTAATATACCTGTCAGGATACATGGCAAGTGGAGCAATTCACCAGCCTTCCGTATAGATATAATTATAAGAAAATCCTCCAAATTTCCTGGCTTGGAGGGTTCTTTTATTAATAACATTTATGTTAACCTTTTAGAACTCCTGTGAATCAAAATCAGGCTTTGATGGATATTCAAGGCCCTGAAGTGCTGGCATTCTGCGTAAATCCTCGTCTGAATAAGCTGGAATGAACCAGTATCGCTTGTCTGTTCCAAACACCTGTATTCAGACAAGCACCAAAGCATGAGTAAACTGATGCTATTAAACAAGGGATACAGCAATGTATAGCAAAAGCAGCAACCTGTTCAAAATTTTTCTTCCGACCAAGGTCATAACGCCATTTTGGAGAGGTTTTCTTCTCATAGGCCTGTCACAAAGACAACAGGTTTTGCTGGTAAATTTGAGTCCATTTTATACTGCATTCTGGGGGAATACAACACATAATCTGGTTGTCCAAAAACTTCATTTAATCTACTTGGTATTATGGTATTGAGTTTGTTGGAACATTAATTACTATTTCTTTTCCTCCCCCAAATGAGCAGGGAGAGGGATCAATATTCATACATGTGAAGTTGAGCATATCTCTTCAAATCAACGTTAAAGTAATAATACAGACTAGTGCTCGGAACATCGAATATTATGACATGGTACTAAAATTCGAGATGAAGCCAAATACCTCAATAGTTGTTGTATTAGCAGCCACCAAGATATGTGCATGATCAAAAAACCCATGACACTCAATGCAAATGCCAGATTCAAAACTGCCACAGCAGAACATAGTCATACATTTGTACATACTTTATGGTCACTAAAATAAAATTAGATCAGAAGAGCAGTCCGAGAAGCCTGTACCAAAGGCAAGGAAAGTGGTAGCCAAGGTTCCAGGAGTTCCTGGAATTTCTACATCACTAAAGAATACTATGAAATGAGCCAATAAGCCCAAAGTCACAAGGCTAGTCTCGAGGAATGTGTAAAACTGCATTGAGGTTTAAAATCATAGTCAAAGAAATGCCAAGAAAATAGGCTCCATCAACATCTCATGAATTGCAATAAGTTATATTACTAGAATCAATGCAAATAGGAAAATGTCAGTGGAAAGAAATGCTCCACAACTCGTGCCATAAGAAATTCTTGAAGCAAAGAATAAAGCAAGTAGAGCCTAGGGGGCATAAATGTACGAGACTAATTCGAAAAATAATGCAAAATACCAAGAAAAGAAGGAAATCTTGTAATTTAATGCACCAACGCAATTGACAACCCACATGCAATGATGGTCCATCTTTAGCACACACCGTCCACCTGAAACAATGAAATTGATATGGAACTTCATCAATGATGACAATATTATTAGCACATGAAGAGAAAGAAACGGAAAACTTTAGTGTATGAAAAACGCACAAACAGAACAATGATGGCAGCGAGGTGGTTTCAGCTGGTTGCACTTCCGACAATATCTAATTCTTTGATTCGATGGGTTTTGCTGCAACCCGGTGAACTCTGAACCATTCAAAGGGTCAACTCCCCCTCTCTCCTCATCCAAAGCTTGCCTCCAGTTAGCTGGTATGCTACCCGGATCAATGAAAACAACAGAAAAGTAACTCCATAACAGCATTGCCAGCTGCAGATAACATAAAAATTTGCGTCTTTAGAGTCAGTTTTCACCTTACATATATCAAAAAGCAATAAATATATAAAAAAAATTAAGGATCCATAGCATTTAGGATAAAAAAGGAGAAAAATCAAGATCCTGAAAGATCACTCTTAATTAATGAAAAAGCAAACACAAATTTGAAGAGTTAACATTTTCAGAACCACCTTAATCATTCAGAAAAAAACGACCCTTTACTTAGTTGAATGTAATTTCACAGTAGCTTATTTTCAGTGAAATTGCAGAAACAGAGCGAGAATATATCAATCTATTTAAACAGAGGTGCAATTCTAAACCTAACAATGTCCCACCAATTGACCAAATGAAGTTAATATCGGAGACTTACCAGATAATGAAATAAGATCAAGACGATAACAGCAGCAAGGGAATCAAGTCCGCCGTCAAACAAAGCTGGACCAAACGTGGTCAAAACGACAGAGTAGTAAGTAATACCCACGACCCCTAAAACCAACAGGATCATGATCGAGCCCAGGCCCCCTCAGAGCCGTACAAAACCTGAACACGTTCCACGCCATCGCTGCTCCAGATCTATGCATATTACCCAGGTAAATAAAACCCACACCGAAAAGAAATCGAAAGGTGATCCTTTTGTTTGTTTGTTTGTTTTCTGACAGTTCTAGCAACCGTTTAAAACCTTAAAAAAATCTAATTTAAGGTTGCCGAGATGACTTGGGAGTTAAGCTAATCTAAGTGAAGGAATTGAAACAGAGAATGTAAGAGTTTTTCTTTTTGTCGGTGTTGTTCTAGTGAGGAAGTGATTGTGAATTTAGGGTTTATAAGGGATTTAGGATTCCAGGGAATAAGTGGAAAGCATAATTTCTTGTTCGCTCGACAGAAGAGCAGAAGACCAGACGGAGAGTTTTTTGGTTTAATTGATTAAAAAGGAATTAGATGCAGATTTTCTTTTAATCATATTTAAAAGCAAAATTAAACAAACTGGAGTAATAAACAAGACGTATAGGACAACAGCTGAGCTGCTTTAGTTTGTATTTCAAGAGAGAGTTTGTTTGGGCCCGGTGGCGCACTAAGTAAATATTTCTACTAAATTGAGCTATTGTAATTAGAAGAACCCTATTAAAGGTGTCCAACTTATATATATTTTTTAGTTTAGTGTTTAACATAAAAATATAACACATGTCATATTTTTTGTATTTTTTTCATATTTATTTTTTAAAAATCAGAAATTTTAATTTTATAAACCCTAAATTCTTTAATTTTTTTAAAACTTCCAAACCCTAAACTCCTAATTTTCTCCCCTCCCACCACCAATTCAACCACCACCGGCCACCCTTGCTTAGAGGTGGTAAACAGGTCATTCGGTTCGGGTCATTTCGGTTCTGACTACATTCGGTTTAAGTTCGGTTTTATGGTGATTTCGATTCGGGTATTGGGTCGGGTAGGTTGACTTTTGGTTCGATTAATATCAGGTCAGTTATTTTTATGTCAATTGGTTTCGGGTCGGGTCAATATCGAGTTAATAAGAGATTAGTTGGTTTCAGGTGTTTTTTCAGGCCGACTTAAGTTTTTACGCCCTATATATCACTGCTAGTAAAGATGTGTTTTCTTTAGATGGTGTTAAATCTGTTTTAGTTGACGCTGAGGCGCAATTGAAAGGGTTTCAAGCTCAGGTCCAGTTACCAATGAGTGCAAATATAGCTCATATCCAGTCCAGTTCTCAGGCACACAAAAATGCTCATACTCCCAGATATCAACAGTTTTCTGGAGGACAAAATGCTTATGCTGGAAGATCAGGTGGTCGAGGACGTGGACGTGCAAAACTTCAGTGTCAAATATGTGGAAAGATAGGGCATTCTGCTGATAGATGCTGACGACGTTTTGACCAGAATTTCTCAGGAGGAATGATCAGTGGTTCTATGGCAGGTAGTGCCTATGTTAGCACAGTTGAAGATGATGTGGAGTGCCATGCATGCAATACCAACTCACATGCACAAGTTCATGTGGCCTCGTCTATCTCAGATCGATGGATAGTGGATTCTGGGGCAACACAACACGTGACACCTGATCCAACTAAAATGACGAGTGGATCGGACTACAATGGTCCAGGTAAACTAATAGTGGGCAATGGCCATTCATTGAATATTTGTAAATCTGGAAGTGCTAAAATTCATACAAATTTCCGTACTTTAGCCCTTAATAAGGTGTTTCATGTCCCGTCCGTTACTAAAAGCTTACTTTCTGTTTCGAAGCTTGCTAAGGATAATGATGTCTTCTTCGAGTTTCATGCAAGACAGTGTCTGGTCAGAGATGAGGCTACTGGTAACACTCTTTTACAAGGCCAGGAATATGGAGGACTGTACCAGTTTGATGTCAATCCAAAGCCTGAAGGGTATAGCTGTCATATAGAAGCTAATACTGTACAGAATAGTAGCCATTTATATGATTTGTGGCACATGAGATTAGGGCATCCTGCCCATAGTTCTTTAGTAAAGGCATGTAAACAGATTGGTGTTGTTTTTCCTTTACAAGTCAATAAGAATGAATGTGTTGCTTGTAGAATTGGCAAGAGTCACAAGTTACCTTTCAATGAATCCAATACAGTGTATGATAAACCATTCCAGCTTGTGTTTTCTGATCTATGGGGGCCTGCACATATTGTTTCGAATGGTTCTTACTATTACATTTCGTTTGTTGATGCGTGTACAAGGCATTGTTGGGTTTACTTTCTTAAGACCAAAGATCAAGCTATGCATGCATTTCAGTTGTATGATAAAATGGTACACAATCAGTTTAATACCACAATTAAAGAAGTACAAACAGATTGGGGTGGTGAGTACAGGTCAATTTCTACTTTGCTTGCTACTATGGGAATTAATCATCGTCTGTCTTGTCCTCATACTTCTGAGCAGAATGGCGTAGTCGAGAGGAAACATCGCCACATTATTGAACTACCTATTGTGTTGTTAGCTCAAGCAAGTCTGCCATTTCGTTTCTGGTCATATGCTGTTGCCACAGCAGTGTTTCTTATTAATAGGTTGCCTACACAAGTCTTGCATGGACAATCTCTTTTTGAAGTCTTATACAAGAAACAACCTGATTACAGCTGCATGAAGTTCTTTGGGTGTCGCTGCTTCCCACATCTTCGACCCTATCAAAATCATAAGCTAAGTGTTGTGGCCATCCCCTCTATAGGACCACAACCGAGTAGATATACCGTGGCTAGCTATGTATAAGGCCCCATGGTTGAGTAGGTAATAAGTTGTCCTCGTTTCAATCATTGTTATGTTTAGGGAAAAGAGTCTGTATTTCCATAGTTAGGGAAGAATGTCCTCGTTTCAAGCATTTCAATGTCTACTCGGGTTATTTCCATAAAATTGTTTTCGCATATATGTAGGGGGTGGATAGTCGGCAGAGTTTGGACTGATCCACTGGTACAGGTACGTATCCTACACACCATCGAGGCGGCCCCTACCGCCCAAGTCGATGGTGTGGGTGAGTCTTCTTTTGTAACCCCGAATATTTTCTTTTATTTAATAAAACTATTTTTTCCTTCGGGGAACGTGGGGGTCGACTATGGGCATCCGCTATGCCCTACGGTATCGACTCGTGGCTTGAGGGATTATGTTGTGGCTTGAGACCTGACGCGTTGTTTGTTTTATCTGGGACATATATATAGAGAGCAAGGTTGACTCGATCGAGAAGCGTCCCTTTCAAGTGCCGCACGGTTGACTTACCGAGTAAACAAAGATACACCGAGATCAAGGGCTGACTTGGTCGGGAAACGTCCCTTCCTAGTGCCGCACGACCTACTTGTCGAGTGAACGAAGGTATGGCCGTGACACTTGGTATCAGAGCAAGGCTTTCGAGCCGGGTTGATGTGAATTTAAACTTTGTACGACGTTAGATGGTTGGACTCCACACCAAGCGCCCTCGTAAAAGGAGTGGGTTGGGTGAGTCCACAATGTGAAATAAATTGAGGGTTGGTTAGTGCACGGAGGTGCCTGACTATTGTTTCGGGCACAGAGGTGCTTGGTTATTATCTCCGCGCAGTGGCGCTCATTCCTTTGGCACAGTGGTGCCCAGTTGTGAATTTGTGGCACAGAGGTGCATGTGAGTTTTATAGTGGAGCCAGCGCACAGAGGTGCCTGTCGGTAACCACTATAGCGATCGAAGCATACGCGGTGCTCGATCTTTATATTGCACAGAGGTGCTAACGAGTTGGACCTGGTGGGATCAGTACACAGAGGTGACTGACGCTAACCACCATGGTTGTTTTAGTGCGAGAGGCTCTTATTTCTTATTGCACAGAGGTGCTAACGAGTTGGACCTGGTGGGATCAGTACACGGAGGTGACTGACGCTAACCACTATGGTTGTTTCTGTGCAAGAGGCACTTATCATTTATCGCATAGAGGTGCAAACGAGTTCAAACATAGTGTCATCAGTTTACGGAGGTAACTAACGTTACGCACTATGGTTGTTTTGTGCCGAGGCACTCAATGTGTCTTAAAGTCTTAGCTGGGTCGTCATAGTGAAATCAGTACACAAGAGGTGTCTGACGTTAATCACTAAGGTTACCTCAGTATTGAGAAGCCGACTACTTGTGAATCGTTGATGCATGCCTGGAAATCATATTGCAAACAGTGCACAGAGGTGCCTGTCCTAAAAAAAATGATTATCCTAGCATGATGTCACGTGGAAAGTAACCCCTATGGGGCTCATTTATGTTCAACGCAGAGGCGCTTGTTGTGTTGAAAAGAATAATGTTGTTGGTTTTGTGGCACAATAGTGCCTAACTTGATCATTGAGAATCTGACAATTATTTTTTTTCTTTCCTTGGCACAATGGTGATTGGCTATGCTTGCAGGATACAGGGGTGCATATTTACTTTTGAAATGGCTAAAAGTCGAAGCAATAGGTCGGTTGGCCCTGCTAAATTTGAAGAGCTGGAAGCTGCAGTAGCTGCCATGAGAGCTCATATGGTCACGAGCGATCGTGTTAAGGAAATTGAGGAAGCCCAACAGGAACTGGCGGATGCCATAAAGGAACTCAGTAATGAAGCAAAAGAAGCTATGAGTGACCTTAAGAATGAGTTGGCAGAACTCAGATGTCTTGTCAACCTAGTCCAAGTGGTCGTAGGCAATTCAACTGTAGGTGACAGGGGCCAGAGGGCCAAGGTCCCAGATCCCCAACGGTTTGAAGGGAACAGAGATGCCAAAGAACTTGAGAATTTCTTATTTGACATTGAACAATACTTTCGAGTAGTGCATACAACCTCAGATGAGGACAAGGTATCCACTGCCTCTATGTATTTGACAGGGGATGCTAAGTTGTGGTGGCGGTCCAAGTTCAATGGCAATATGTGCTCCGTCAAGACTTGGGAGGAGATGAAGAAGGAATTGAAGAATGCATTCCTCCAAGAGAATGTGGAGTATAATGCACGGAAGAAGTTGAGAGATCTCTCACACACAGGGGCAATACGCGAGTATGTGAGAGAGTTTGCCGCGTTAATGTTAGACATCAAGGATATGGCCGAATAGGACAAAATGTTCTACTTCCTAGAAGGGCTCAAATTATGGGCGAGAACAGAGGTCCAGAGACAAAGACCGCAAAATGTGGTTGAGGCGATGGCTGCTGCCGAACGACTTAGTGATTACAGTGAAGGTTCCACAAAGCGTAAGGGCACACCCGCAAGTGGCGATGGCAGTAGTCGGAGCAATGGGAATGGTAATGTCAATGGCAATAGTACGGGTAATGGCATTGACCATGGTAACGGCAATGGCAGTGGGATAACAAGTTATAAAGTGGCACGAGTAGAGAAACCTTCAACTTGGGGAAGAGATAGAGGACAGAATAATGATTCTTCTAGGCGATGGCTTCACTGCTTTCTTTGTCAGGGTCCCCACCGACTGGCAGAATGTCCACAGAGGAGTGCACTATCGGCGCTGAGAACTACTCCAAAAGGGTTGGATCAGGTTGGCCACCAATTGGATGACAAGAGGGATGAACCAGCTAGAATGGGTTCTATCCGTTTCTTATATTCTATGCAAACAGAACAAGACAAGGCTAGGACTGAACCAAGGAGAGGCTTGATGTATGTGAACATAGTTTTGAATGGGAAAGTCACAAAGGCCTTGGTAGACACAAGAGCAACTGACTCCCTCATTTCTCCAGAGGAAGCGGAAAGGTGCAATCTGACTCTGACCAAGGATGTGGGGTGAATAAAAACTGTGAATTCTGAAGCATCAAATATATGGGGAAGTGTAAAGAATGTGAAGACCAAGATTGGATCATGGGAGGGAATGATTAGCTACACAGTAGTCCCTATGGATGACTTTGATGTCGTCATAGGTTTAGACTTCATGATAAGTGCGAAAGCCGTCCCCGTCCCTTCGGCGGGTTGTTTGATCTTCCAAGGGGAGCAACCAGGAGTGGCAGAGGCCAAAATTCTTCCAAAGGCTACTGGGAAGACATTGTCAGCAATGCAATTATACAGGGATGGAGGAGATGTGTTCGGGAAGCGTGAAGCTCAAGTCCGCCAAGTCGATGAGGACGTCGACAAATTAGGTGGGGGAGAATGTTGTGGCCATCCCCTCTATAGGACCACAACCGAGTAGATATACCGTGGCTAGCTATGTATAAGGCCCTATGGTTGAGTAGGTAATAAGTTGTCCTCGTTTCAATCATTGTTATGTTTAGGGAAAAGAGTCTGTATTTCCATAGTTAGGGAAGAATGTCCTCGTTTCAAACATTTCAGTGTCTACTCGAGTCATTTCCATAAAATTGTTTTCGCATATATGTAGGGGGTGGACAGTCGGCAGAGTTTGGACTGATCCACTGGTACAGGTACGTATCCTACACACCATCGAGGCGGCCCCTACCGCCCAAGTCGATGGTGTGGGTGAGTCTTCTTTGGTAACCCGAATATTTTCTTTTATTTAATAAAACTACTTTTTCCTTTGGGGAACGTGGGGGTCGACTATGGGCATCCGCTATGCCCTACGGTATCGACTCGTGGCTTGAGGGATTATGTTGTGGCTTGAGACCTGACGCGTTGTTTGTTTTATCTGGGACAGATCTATAGAGAGCAAGGTTGACTCGATCGGGAAGCGTCCCTTTCAAGTGCCGCACGGTTGACTTACCGAGTAAACAAAGATACACACGTCCCTTCCTAGTGCCGCACGACCTACTTGTCGAGTGAACGAAGGTATGGTCGTGACACTAAGCTTCCGGTCTCAGCCTTGCACTTTTCTTGGATACAGTTCCAATCACAAGGGTTATCAATGTCTCGGTTCTGATGGGAGAGTTTATATTTCCAGACATATTATCTTTGATGAACGTTGTTTTCCTTTTTCAGGTGTGCATGACAAGCAATATTCAAAGTCTGGAGCTGGCCATAATTCGAGTACTAAATTTCTAATAGTACAGGGAGGTGACAAGGTGTGTATGGGATCCAGTACCACTACACAATGTGCTGATTCGAGTCCAGTATGGTCCGATTTTCTGAGTGGTTCAGCATCTATCACAGGGAGTCAAAACTGCAATATGAACTCACCAATCAGTCTGACGACGGGAGCAAGCAATGGAGCCAGTTCTGTGCCTGGAAATAGTGACACACATCAGGATGAAATTACATCTGCACCTACAGGTGACAGTGCAGGGGTGATGGCTGATAGTGAACCTGAGTTGCATGAACCATTGGATCAAGGAAGGTCAGAAACAACACAGTCAGCACCAGCTACCAGACACCGAAGTAAGTGTGGGATTTTTAAGCCTAAAGTATATGCAATGTTGTATGAAAATGAAGAAGCCGAACCAAGTTCAATTCATGAAGCTCTTGCATCACCAAATTGGAGTGTGGCTGTTAAAGCAGAATTTGAAGCACTGGAAAAGAACAACACATGGAGCTTGGTTACATTACCTGAAGGAAGGTCTACAGTGGGTTGTAAATGGCTGTTTAGAGTAAAGAAGAATGCCAATGGATCCATTCAACGCTATAAAGCACGATTGGTGGCTAAGGGCTTTTCTCAAATTCCTGGACAAGACTTTCAGGAAACTTTTAGTCCAGTGGTGAAATCCTCAACGATCAATGCAATTCTTGCAATGGCAGCTCAGAACAAGTGGTTGTTGAGACAAGTGGATGTCAACAATGCTTTTTTAAATGGAGATTTGAATGAGGATGTGTACATGGATCAACCGCAAGGGTTTGAAAAGAGAGCAACAGATGGATCTTTGTTAGTGTGCAAGTTACAAAAGGCATTGTATGGTCTAAAACAAGCCCCTCGAAATTGGTATTCCAAGCTAAAGGATTATCTGGTTAGTGTAGGGTTTAAGAGTTCACTTGCTGACAGCTCTTTGTTCATTAAACGAGCAAAGGAAGAAATGACTTATGTGCTGGTATATGTAGATGACATCATTGTCACTGGCAATTCAAATATTGGTATTGAAGATATGGTCAGAAAGCTTGCTGAGAAATTCTCACTCAAAGATCTGGGGGAACTCAGTTACTTCTTGGGGATCGAGGTCAAGAAGATAGGTGATTCAATCTTTTTGAATCAAAAGAAATATTTGCTGGAACTGCTTGTCAAAGCTGGAATGAATAACTCAACTCCGACTCCCACACCGATGGTGTCCTCTCTAAAGCTCACCAAAGAAGCTGGAAGTCCTTTATTTGATGCAAAGGAGTATCGAAGCTTGGTTGGATCCTTGCTGTATGCATGTCATACAAGGCCAGACATTGCCTACAGTGTCAACAAGCTAGCACAATTTATGCATGCCCCTTGTGAATATCACCTAGCTGCTGCCAAAAAAGTATTGCGCTATTTGAATGGAACTCTTGACTATGGTTTGTGGTTTGCAGCTTCTTCAGCACCACTTCAATTAGTTGCGTTTGCTGATGCAGATTGGGGTGGTAGTGTGGATGACAGAAGGTCCATATCGGGCAATTGTGTTTACTTAGGAGGCAATATGGTCATGTGGAGTTCAAAGAAACAGAAAACGGTATCCAGGTCTACAACCGAAGCTGAATATAGGAGTTTGGCTGATGTTGCGTCTGATGTAACGTGGCTAGATGCGTTGTTGAAAGACATGAACGTTGAGGTTGCAAGCACACTCGTGATATGGAGTGATAATTCAAGTGCTATAGCCATGAGTGCAAATCCAGTATATCATTCAAAGACTAAGCACGTGGAGCTGGATGTGCATTTTGTAAGAGAGAATGTGGCAGCAGGCAAGCTAAACGTAAACTATGTTCCATCAGAACATCAAACAGCTGATGGGATAACCAAAGCTCTTTTAAAAGACTACTTTAACGTGTTTCGACAAAAACTGAGAGTTGTAGAGCTTTCAGAAGTGGAAGGAGAAAGAAGTAGGGAGCATGTTGAATATAAAAGCTGTGCCAGCTAGGCTAGGTGGTTATACCGTTTGCCAACTCAGCTTGAAACTGAATCTCAACTGAATCTGTTTTCAAAACAGTTACGGTAGTTAGCCTCTCAAAATCCTTGTATAAATACACATGCTCAGCTCAATGTAAAGCACGTTGGTTTTATCAATAAAAGTCGATTCTAATTCTTTCTTCAGTTAGGTGGTTTTCTAATAAAGCCCCATGGAAAATTTGAACCGCTCCGTGGGCGAGCCATTAACTAAGACTGAAATTGAGGCAGTTGAAATGCAGCAATATACCCATTGACACCATCGCTCACCAAAGCCCATCTCCTTCATAACTCTGGTCAAGAAACTCTAGTCCACGAAATCATAGGCTTTCTGAAAACTATCTTAAAAGCCACACCATGAGAACCATTTTTGTATACTGAGTCAATCGCCTCATTAGCTATCAACGAACAATCAAGTATTTGCTTTTCTGGAATAAATGCGAACTGAGTTTTACTAACCAAGGAATCTAGGCAGTTTTCGAGTCTGTTGCCGAGAACTTTTGTAAGAATTTTGTAGACCCAGCTAACCAAACTAATGGGCATGTACTCATCCAATGCTACTGAATTCAGTTTTTTTTTCTTTTTTTGTATAAGAGTGATGAAGGAGTGGTTAATACCTTCGTCCCAGCTGCGATTATGGAAGAAATCAGAGAAAAACTTCATCAAATCCTCTTTCAAGTCTAACCAATACCGTTTGAAAAAGCTCAAGTTAAAGCCATATGGCCCCAGGGCTCGGTTACCAGTTGCCATCCGAAGAGAGAATAACACTTCAGACTTCTTTTTCTGTGAAAGGAGTTTCAAGGGACATCACTTGATTTGAGCTTAATTTCTCAAAAAGGGAGATTAAATGATTCGATCTCTAGAGCCGTATTCTTATATTTTATGAATTAAATGCTCTATTTTAAAGTCTGAAATGAAAAACTTAAGAAATCCATATTATAAACTAATGTTTGGTAATAATAGTATAGCCATGGACCGGACCGGACCAGATCAGAGGGTTTTATAATAATTCAATCTTTGGACAATAATAATAATTCAATATAAGCGTCAATCGTCATTGCATACGCAACAACCTCTAACAAAGGCAACGTAGCCACTAGCCGAACAAAATTCACATACTCTTAGAGATAAGCAACTTAATATTAATTAAGTCTTAAATTTAAAATTTGTATATACAAAAATCATTGGAGGAGTCATTAAAGTCACATAAAAGGGCAGACGAATTCTATTGGTCACTGGCTAGAGTACAACTAGTAAAATGAACTTCAATACACATATAGACAGAGGTAAAGTACAGCGGTGAACACCGACGCAAAATCCCGTCCAGAAAGTGTGAAGTCAAACTTGGAATTAATCACCAGAATACGTATAAAAACATAGTCAGAGTGGAGGATCAAATTCACATCTCAAAGTCAAAACAAACGATACTAATAGGAGAGAGATCGGGAGATGGAAGGAGATAAAGGAACTGTGTGCGTGACAGGAGGAACCGGCTACATAGGCTCCTGGTTGATCAAGCAGCTTCTTCAACTGGGTTACTCTGTTAATACCACTGTTAGAGCTGACCCAGGTAAAGATCAATAATGAGTTTTTGTGTTTAGGACTTAGGAGTTTGCTGTTTTTAGTTGTATTTATACCCAGCAAAAGAACTATTGGAAAAGATTAAGACCTCAATTTTGTTAAATATGAGACCAAACATGGTGCTGAAATGCAAGCAGGTAACAAGAGAGACCTTAGCTTCCTCACCAACCTACCAGGAGCAGATGAAAAGCTTAGGATCTTCACTGCAGATCTTGGTCATCCCGAGAGTTTCGATGCGGCCATCGACGGATGCAGAGGGGTTCTTCACGTTGCTTCTCCCATGGATTTCCATGAGAACGAACCCGAGGCAGTAGTGACCCAAAGGTCAATCGATGGAGCTTTAGGCATCCTGGAGGCATGCTTGAGATCGAAATCGGTGAAGAAAGTTGTCTACACTTCTAGTATCGCCGCGGTGTATTTCAACAAGGAGAGTGTGGAGACGATGGATGAGAGTTATTGGACTGATGTGGATTATGTTCGATCGGAAGTGAAGTCGGTCGTGAGTTCTTACGCCATCACCAAGACTTTGACAGAAAAAGCAGTTCTTGAATTTGCCACTCAACATGGATTGGATCTGGTTACGGTCGTTCCTCCGATGGTTGTCGGTCCATTCATCTGTCCGAAGATGCAAGGCTCGGTGCGCACAGCATTGTCTCCGATCCTTGGTATAAACTGAAGTTGTTTTTCTTACCTTGAACCAATTTAACATAAAGATAAAGTTTATCCTGATGAGCATTGCAGAGAGTATGAAATTCTTGGATTAATGTCTGTTCAGGGAGTGGGAATGACTATAGTCTTCTTATCAACGTTGCAATGGTGCATACCGATGATTTGTCAAGGGCACTTATATTCCTGCTTGAACATCCTGAGGCAAAAGGAAGGTATAATTGTTCCTCGGACATGGTTACTGCTCCAAAGATATTCGAAATTCTTTCAACAAAGTATCCAGAATTCACAATTTCAGAGTGAGTAGATATTTTTCTTTTAAAAGAATCTTTCTCGTGGTCGTTTCCGATTAATTTGACTTATCATCTTGGGAGTAAAAGAAAGTTTTTGATCATTGGCAGTTCCCTAGAAGAAATTAACAGAGCTAAATTGCCTGGTTTGTCATCCAAGAAACTCTTGGACTTGGGTTTCAAATTTAACTATGGGGTTGAGGATATGTATGATGGAGCTATTAAAAGCTGCAAGGAGAAAGGCTTTCTGTAGTAAGCATAAACATCGTCTCAAGCGCTGCTAGTCCCTTATCACGGTGCGGAATCTGCACGAATGACATTATTGTTTCGACTTGTTACATTGCAGGGGCTGGTGTGATTCAATCAATAGATGGTGATGTACTTCCTTTGAAGATTTTAGGATTCCAAATAAGTATTTGTAGTGATGTTGAGGAAGCTCATTATTCTTGTCTCTAAGTATGGAAATTAATGTATTTTCCTGCTGTTTTTCATGTTTGGATGCTTGTGTTTTCAAGTACGGACCTAAGGAGTCCATACGCACATGTCGGATATCACTTGAACTGAAAACTTAAGCTGATAGATTCCTCGATCTCCTTGTTCTATATACCACAGATAATCGCAGTAGCATGTAATTCCCAACAACACCAAACAATCATGAAAATCACTGTAATCAGAACATATATGCTTGCAAAGATGAAGCTAAAACTATTTGGATTGAACTGTATATATACATATTACCAAGCGATTACTCTTAATCAAGACAAATAATGATCCAACCGATCATCAGAAGATGCAAAACCAGAAAAAAGAATTCATCATTAAGGAAAGGAAATATGATAAAAAAACCTTGGTCATGACATAGCATTATTGTTAAACTAACACTAAAAAGTATGTAATTGAAGTAGGTATCATGACTTCATGAGGAAGAAAATCTAAATGTTTTATAATAGAGGAATATATTCTGTTTGTGGAGCTAAATGAAGGGAATATTTCAGTTTCCTCACCAGTCTACCGGGATCGGGAGCATCCGAAAAGCTCAAAATCTTTACTGCAGGTCTTGACGAACCTGAGAGTTTCAATGCAGACAGTGAAGGATGCAAGGTAGGGAGTCCCTCCATGTTGCCGCTACTATGGACTTTGGAAACAAAGAGCCCAAGGAAGTGAATGGGGCACTAGGCATCTTTAAGGCATGCTTGAAGAAAGTCATCTACACTTCTAGTAACCATTGTGACGTCATTGTACACGCATTCCCAGTTCAGGATAGAAACGTACATTTCTCTTGCTTCGGCCTTGATATTGGTGGACTTTAAGGAGAAAAACAAAACCATTAATGCCTTACAGTTGTGGACTTCAAGGAAGAAAGACAACCATTAGGACCATGGACCCGACAGTATGATTAAGATGCTTGAGTCACGAAAGATCGATGGGAAAGAAATTTGCCTTTAAACTGACACCACATGAAGAGCTGCACATGGAAAATAACAGATACCAACCTACAGAAAATTGTTATAAATAACTAGAAATTTAGAGCCGTTTCATAATTATTTTTTATGCAAATATTCCGATAGAGTATTTTGAAAATGCTAAAATAAAGAGTAATGAGTAATGGAAGATGTTAAGGGAACAGTGTGTGTGACAGGAGGTATAGGGTTCATAGCTTCATGGCTGATCAAGAGGCTTTTAGAGGAGGGGTACTATGTCCGTACCACTGTTCGACCTGATCCAGGTAACACTGCATAATTTAATCTCTCTCACATATACAGACACACACACACACACAAAAACCAACTCTTCTCTGTCTTATTCTAATCAGTGGCGTGTCATATGAGCAGAAAATAAAAGAGACCTTAGTTTCCTTACCGGTCTGCCAGGGGCAGCCGAGAAGCTCAAAATCTTCACTGCAGATCTTAGTGATCCCCACAGTTTCGATGCAGCCATTGAGGGAAGCAAAGGAGTGTTCCATGTTGCCACTCCTGTCGATTTCGAAAACAAAGAACCGGAGGAAATCGTAACGGAAAGGGCAGTCAGTGGAACACTAGGCATCTTGAAGGCATGCTTGAAATCAGGAACCGTGAAGAGAGTTGTCTATACTTCTAGTTCAGCCGCCGTTACTTGCAACGGCAAGGATTCGGAGATGATGGACGAGAGTTTCTGGTCTGATGTGAGTTTGGTTGGGGAAAAATCAACCCCAAGCTTTCGGTCTTACACAATATCCAAGACCATGACAGAGAGGGCTGCTCTTGAGTTTGGTGAACAACATGGATTGGAAATGGTGACGCTGATTCCTACTTTTGTTGTTGGTCCTTTCATATGCCCCAAGTTCCCTGGCTCAGTACGCTCATCATTGGCTCTGGTCTTAGGTACAAGCTTGCTACTTGTCCCATCAAATATTCTTCAATCTTCAATTGGTTGGGGTTTTTTTTTTATTCACTAATATTTCTCTGTTTCGGCCTAAATTGACATTTTAATTTGCTTCAAAGTTTTCAACTGCAACAATAACCTCATTTCTTGTTTAATTAGTTTTGGGGTTTTTTATTCATTATCTATGTTTCATAAGTGAATCTTATCACCAAAAGTCCTTACTCTATGTTAAATTTATGAATGTTGTTATGTTACTTTAAAACTCAACATTTATGTCAACTGAGTTTAGTTGACATGTCGCTTGTATTTAATTTTTTTACTGATAAAGAAAAATGCAGTCCACTGAGACGGTGAAGTTGAATAATTTTGTACAGGGAACCGTTCTGAATATAGTCTACTTCTTAATGTATCGATGGTGCATGTTGATGACGTGGCAAGGGCACATATTTTCGTGCTTGAATACCCTGATGCGAAGGGGAGATACAATTGTTCTTCACACGCGATAAGTCTTGAAAAGTTGTCTGAATTCCTTGGTGGCAGGTACCCAGAGTTCCCAATTCCATCACCGGAGTAAGTGGAGCTCGGTTTCCTCTGCGTTAGAATATAATAATCATGGAGTAACAGCAGATCAGTTTCCCCTAACGCTAACGTGTTCTTGGTTTGGCAGATCCTTAGCAGGAATCAAAGGAATAAAAAGTCCAGGGTTGTCATCAAAGAAGCTGTTGGATACAGGTTTCAAATATGTTTATGGGGTGGAGGAAATGTTTGATGACGCTATCAACTGCCGCAAGGAAAGAGGATATTTCAGACTCTTGTGGTCTGTGAAGATATAACACTTCTCACCATAGAGATAGTGTCTCCAGGTTTTGAGAGCAAAGATCACAACAGCGAGCTCTAAATCGTGGGTAAGGTAGTTGCACTCATGCGGTTTCAACTGTCTAGAAGCATAAGCTACTACCTTACCATCCTGCATCAGGACACTCCAATTCGGTGTGAGAAGCATCACTGTATATGGTGTAAGCCTTTTTAGGCTCAGGTTGAATTAGGACCGGTGCTTCAGTCAACACGGTCTTAAGCTTCTCAAAACTAGTCTGCTGAGCCTTAGACCAGACAAAAGGAATATTCTTTCTCAGAAGTTTAGTCAACAGAGCTGCAATGATCGAGAAACCCAGATATTAGGAATATTCCTGGGTTGCTTACAACTCATGATAGCCTCGATCTTTTTTGGATTAACCCGAATACCCTCAGCAAAAGCGATATACCCCAAAAACATCACCTTTGACAACCAAAATTCACACTTACTGAATTTCGCATAAAGCTGTTTCTCCCTCAAAGTTTGTAAAATAATCCGGAGATGTCCCTCATGCTCAACCTCATATTTAGAATAAACCAGGATATCGTCTATAAAGACTATGACAAATTGATCGAGATAGGGTTGAAACACTCTATTCATCATATCCATGAAGGCAGCATGAGCGTTAGTCAACCCGAAGGGTATCACAAAGAATCGTAATGACTGTAACAGGTCCGAAAAGCTATTTTGAATACGTCTGAATCCTTAACCTTGAGTTGGTAGTAACCAGATCTCATGTCTATCTTAGATAACACCGTAGCTCCCTGGAAATGATCGAAGATGTCATCAATACGAGGAAGGGGATACTTGTTCTTGATTGTCAGCTTATTCAACTTTCGATAATCGATACACAACCAAAGTGTCTCATCATTCTTCTTAACAAAAAGAACAGAGGCTCCCCATGGAGAAATACTAGGTCGGATAAATCCCCTGTCTAGTAGTTTTTGCAACTGAACTTTCAATTCTTTAAGCTCTTTCGGTGCCATCCGATAAGCTTTCATAGATATAGGAGCTGTGCCCGGATAAAATTCGATACCAAACTCAATCTCATCACGCTTTGGCAGAACACCTGTCAATTCTTCCAAAAATACATCGAGAAAGTCTCTAACAACCTGGATCTTATCCATCCCAGAGTCAGACTGTCTCAGATCAAGAATATAAGCAAGGTAGGCAATGAACCCCATAGTGATTATCTTCTCAATTTTGAGAGCCGATATATATTAGATATAAAGCCTCGACGTTCTCCAAAAAGAACTACCCCCGTTCATCAGAAGTTTTTAGAGTTGCTCTTTTCCTCTCGCAATCCAGATTGACTCGGTGAGTAGACAACCACTATATGCTGATAATTAGGTCAAACTCGCTAAAGGGTAACTCCATCAGATTAGCCAAAAAAATTTCCCCTTGAATCTCAAGAGGACAATTTTTATACACCCTAGAAACCATAGCAGGGTTACCTACCAGACTATATAGGGTAACAACATTAGCAACATCATCAACAGAAATTTTAAGACCCTCATATACAGAACTCATAACGTACGAATGAGTAGAACCGTTATCCAACAGTGCAAAGTAAGAGATAGAGTGAATAGAAAATGTACCAGCAATAACATTTGGCTTATCTCGATCATCATGCCTTCTGGTAGCATAAACTAACCCTGGCTGTCTCACCCCTGAACCAACTGATCCTCTAATTTGAGCAGGCCTACCCCTACCAGCAATACCCGAAACAGCAGATCTACCATGACCTCTCCCTCTACTAGGAGTCTGAACAGATGCCTGAGACTGACTCAGAACATAGGCAGATGAAGGTGACACCGGACAATCTCTAAAAATATGCTCAAAAGAACCATATTTGCAACAATCTCTAGACTGCCTACTACACTCGCATGGATGCCATTTTTTGCAAAAGAAACACTGTGGTATCCCACGAGAATTAGACGAACCTCCAACACTAGCGGTCAGAATAGTATATGTCACAAGTATAGCTTTGGAATAACTCTGATGGTCATACTCATCTCTAGTCCTCTTCCTAGACTGATTCCCCTGACTGTGCTGAACTGACGTAGTTGACTGTCTCCTAGCCCGATCAGTACCCTGAGATTCATGTTGTTTCTTCATAGATTCAATCTGCTCAGCAGTCCTGGCCCGTTGGGTGATCTCCTTATACTCCTTATCTTGATGTAAAGTAACCCCGGTCTTGATAGAAAAATGCAGCCCTCTCAGAAACCAATCACACTTCTCTTTTTCTGAGTATCCAGTACCGAAACATACTAGAGAAGCCTAAAAAACTCTATCTCATAGTCATTAACGCTCATTTCCTTCTGCTCCAGATTTATAAAGTCATCCCGGCTCTTTGCTAGATACTCAGGTCCAATATACCGGTCATGAAATGACTGTCTAAAAAACTCCCATGAAATCTGACTGGCTGGAACAACTTTTTCCTCTACCTTCCACCAGTTCTAGGCCTCACCCTACAGCAATGATACAACAACTTTGAATTTCTGGTCGGCGGGATATTCCATCTCAACAAACAAACGCTGAAGTTTCTTCAGCCAATACTCTGCATCAGCCGGGTTTGTACCCAACTTGCCATCAAACATGGTCATCACGATAGCTAAAAACTCGGTATATATAGGCTTACTCATGCCTTCAGACTAGTGGAGATAACAAAGTAACTCTCTTTGCACTGTAACAGAATCTATGCCTACTGTCTCACTATCTCCGAAATCACGTGGACCAACACTCTGCATCCGCTGGCCAAGTGTTGTATTCCGAGCTTCAGCTTGATTTCTAGGTTGTTCCTCTACATCAGCATCATGTACCTTATCCTGATTCTGCGAGAGATCACCAGGAGGTGAAACATCACTCACAACAGCGGTAGAACGACCTCGGCCACAACCTCGACCACGTCTGGTCGCTAATCTAGAACTCTTACGAGGTGACATAGTAGTCTATCACAAAAGAAGATAATCCTAAGTTAGAGTCGGTACTTGGAGTTTCTATTCAAAATAAACATAATCTTTAAAATACTATATTTATTAGAAATTCCCGTTTTACCCAAAAATATTTAGTATGCATGCAAAGTCATTTTCGGTTTAAAATTTTATGTGAGCCACACAACCCAAGGGTTGAACCTGGCTCTGATACCACTAAATATAACCTCCTAAATTTAACCTAATTTCTTAAGTCGAATCTTGGAAGTTAAGTTTGAAAAAATTGTCCCTCATGAAAGGTTATTAGGTTTAATAATTCAAATTACAGCTTAATTATAAAGATCAAAACCATAAAATTATATTATTTAAATAAAACGTAATCGTTTAGTAAAATTCCAAAAGTCATTATAAAATTTGAAAGAAATTCAAATAATAAATGCATGTCAAACCAATAAGTCTCAAATAAATATAATGTCCCAAGTCCCAAATACAAAATATCCGAAATAATAATAATAGATAAAATCAAATGTCTGTATAACCATATTGTATAATAAAATAAAGTATGATGATATGAAATCCTCCAAGTACCGTACACTTAAGCCTGAGTATCTGTAAGAGGAACTAGGGGATAAGCTATGAAGCTCAGTGTGTCTCTAAAGTGCAGATAAATCACATAATAGAAATTCGAACAACAAGCGTAGTTCAACAATCATCTCAATACACATATGGATTTAATAAGAGTCATAGACATAAAATATAATGCCATGCACCCGTCTCCATACACCGTCCGAAGAGTAAGGTTCCCTAGAACCACTCTAACTACATCTTTACCATCCACAGTAGAATCTCGACCCGAAGGTGGAGCCACTGATCCGAAGCAGAATTCAGCCCAAAAGGTGAACCCACTACGCTTCCTCGTACAATTTTCCAACCCAAATGATATGACATGTTTCGATTTTCATTTTCTGAATATGAGTATATATCCGATCTATTATTCAAGTAGCAAATGATATATGTCTGATATTAATTTAATCTGATTCTGATATTTGATGCTTGACATGCCATCATACAAAACATACCATAATTCACATATTATTCAATCAGTCACATAAACAACATACACGTATAGAAGACGGTGATAGCCAAAAGGAAAAATGGCATCGGTGGCTCACGACAACCTACCCAAGTGCTCCATGGTCACATTTCGTCTGCACAAAATCCTAATGTTTCGAAAACAACCATACACATGCACAAGAAACCATGACCCGACTTACCCAAGACAAATACGCAAGAGAGTGACAATGACAGCAGCGCAAGGGTTTCGAATGAATCCAATGCGGTTTGGCCACCAACGTCGAGCATGAAAAGAAAAACAAGGACGGGTTTTAATCACAACGGGAAGGGAAACACGCTGCTGAGTTCGGATCGACAGATGACCGGCGCTAGGGCCCAAATAGAGCTTGGCTGGAGTTTTTCCGAAATACAAGGGTGGAGGTTTGAGATTTTAGAGAATCTGGAGGGAAACGGCTAAGGTTTTCTCCAAATATAGCTGAATAGGGCTTTGGGGTTAAAATGGGGTGTAAATACCCTATGGAAAATGGTAAACTACCACCATAGGGCCCCAGCCTCGCCCACATTACACAATGGCCTCTAAAGTTCCAATTTTCTCAATTAGGTCACTAAATTCAGTTAGGAATTCTAATTTAAATCCTTAAAATTTAGGGTTTAGGAATTAGGGATTTTATGATTTGGGGATTTTTAATTTGGGGGAAAATTAGGGTATGACAAGTATGTCCAAGATCTCTAAGGCTTCCTCGGGTGATTTGTCTAGGAGAGTGCCATTTGCTGATGCATCTAGCATCATCCTAATCGGTGCATTTACTCTATTTTAGAACATTGCCACTTGTATCCAATCTTTGAATTTGTGCTTGAGACTTTTGCGTAGAAGCTCCTTGTACCGATTCCAAGCCTCGTACATGGATTCGTCATCTGTTTGACGAAAAGAAGTAATGTTATTACAAAGTCTAGTATTCATATTAGGATGATTATACCTTAATAGGAAACTGTAGATAATTTAGCCCACGATTTCAATGTTCTAGGTGGTACACTGTTCAACCACATTCTCGCCATATCCCTCAGTGAATAGAAAAACAATTTTATCTTTAGGACATTTTCATAGACTCTTTGTTGTCTAAAAGAATCATAAACTTCTAAGAAAGATCTTAGATGTTGCATGGCATCTTCACGAGGTGAACCACTAGATTGACCATTTAAATTGAGCAAGTTAAACATAACTGGCTTCAATTCAAAGTGTGCAGCTTGAATATCAGGAGTGACAATTTCTAGTTTAAGATCATCAAGATATGGAAGTAGATGATATCAGATAGATCTATTTCGTACACGAACAAGTTGATCTACTAAAGCTACATTGCCTCCTACTGCGGCATTCTGGCTGCCGAGGGCATGCTAATTGTTGAGGGCATTCTGATTGCCGATGACATGTTGATTGCCAAGGGCATTCAGATTGCTTACTGAATCAATAGGTGGATCTGCCATAGCTCTTGGCTCTCTCATTCTTCTACGAAATACTTGTTCAATCACATATTCAAGTGGGTAGTCTTGTGCTATTGGTCTCGTTCTGGTCATAGATAGACGTAAAACAAAAAATGTTAGCCCTTTGAAACAAATAACAAAATAAATAAATAAATAAAAGACAGAGATGTGAGAAATTAAAAATAAAGTCACTATTTTTAATCCCCAACAATAGTGCCAAAAACTTGTTGCGTGATTTAAGTGCAACGCAAATGGTGCAAGTACACACATCGTAAGTAATAATATAGATTAAGATCGTCTCTACAAGGATTGGTAAAACTTTGACTTTTTGCTTCTCGCACTGAAAGGAAATAGAATTAATGGTGATAGGCGATGATAAATAACAAGTAAAATAAACTAAGTATAGAAGAAATTGAATAAATGGAAGGAAACAACCAATGTGAGATATTAGGTTGGGTTATTGTGAGTAATGGTGTAATTGCTGGATGAATTGTTGTGGCAAGTAATTGTCCTTCAATGTTCGACAGAGTGTTCTTCAATGCCTTCGAATTATCCCTAATCGAAGAACTGATGACTGTGCAAGCCTTGGTGATACATCATTGCGTTAACCTTGGGTGGACAACATCGATCTTTTCACTCTTATTTGCCATTGGAATTTATTCCTAAGGTGAATTAGTTTCCACCAATGGTTGTTTAAATAGAAATCGTATCCATTCATTTCATGAATCCAACTCTACCAATTCTAGATAAATAAATACATTCAAACTATTTCCCCAAGTTTACTTAAAGTTAATTAAAAGACCAAGAATGGATAAACAATAAATCTATAAAATTAAAAACCAAAACAAATTATTCGTCTTTACACACCATAAAACCCGATAACCCAAGCCAAAATATTCTAGTTCATGGTTGGGTTGGAAGAAAACAACAACGAATAAAACCTAAACATCATGTAAATCAAAAAGATAAAAGAAAAGAAAAATCTAAAGGAGACGAGCTCCTCCAAGATCCGATCCTACTTTTTCACGATCTTCCTCTAGCTCCGATCTCTCTCTGAACGTTGTTTGATTTTGAAGATGTGTTAGATTTACATAGAGGTAGAGATCTCCATTTGAATTTCGAAATTGAGGGGATAATCTCTCTATCTTTATCTACAGCAGCTTTGAATTTGAATTTGGGTAATTATCCAAAGTGATTGGATAAATCCTAGAGATAATGATTTTATTGCGACTAGCCATGGCAACCTTCGGTAAGTGGCTCGGCAACTTGTCCTGTACAAAAAATAACAAAACTGCTACGATTTCTCCATAAAAATAGATAAATGCAAGGCCAAGCCCAATAAACAGAATGACTACGATTTTATGCATGAATTACTACAAATGTAACTAAATGGGCCTAAGTCTAAACAATATTCTAAGTAAAAAAGGTATAAAATATTGTACTTTTTCACACTTAACACTTGATATAGAGCGATCTGCCAAGCGTATATATAAGAAGATTTTCGAAGACAGTTGATTTTAGGTACGCGCTAAAGATTTGTGACTTTGAAATCATGCTGGAGTTGATTAATGGGTTGGTGGAGCGTTAGAGATCGAAGATGCATACCTTTCATATATCATGCGGGGAGTGCACAATCACTCTCGAAGATGTTGCTATGCGTCTTGGTGTCCCAATTTAAGGAAGTCCAATCATTGCTCAGAATAGGTATTTTGCTCAAGATTACTACGTCGAGTATTTAGGGAAGACACCACCGAAGCATGTTGTTGATGGTAAACGTGTGAAGCTGACATGGCTGAAGAGTGATTTTCAAGTGGATGAAAATTTCATATCGATAAAAATTGAATGCGTTGCTCGAGCCTATATATTGCTCATTCTCGGTGGTATGCTAATGTTAGACAAATCGAGTTCTCACGTGCACACGCAGTAACTCCCGCTTTTGCAGACGTCATTTAGAGCAAGAAAATTCAGTTAATGGTCTACAATATTAGGTTTCCTCAATAGCGAGTTGTGTAAGGCAACCAAATAGTCAGTCATCAACGAAAGATTCTTGAACGCTGATATTGGTTTGTGTGTTGTGCTGCTACAGTCATGGGCCTGGCACAGGCTTTCATTCTTGGCACCAATTTACGATGCTCTGTCTGAATTCCAACTCACTTCAAGGAAATAATGTTCAGTCACATAATAATTTTAGATGCATAATGTATGTATTTGTATTGTGCAGATGGAGCCAAACATTAAAAAAGAAGGCATTGCAGTTAAATTTAATCCTCAAAGTTAGAATGAAGATTGACATGTATTGCGAAGAACAAGTATTGCAAATTTGCTTTTGATTGATATTTGCAATTTTCAATTTATTTTGATCCATTTTTCTGGTTCGTATTACTGCAGTTCTGATGGATGCCATATGAGGATGATGATATTTGCGAGGCGATTCCGAATAATGCTTATAAAGATGCCAAAAATTGGTGTTTGGTAATACTGTTGTTACATTTTACGATTGTCGAGTTGTCTTACGGTAATTGGGTTATTAGGCAATTCGAATACCACCAACCCGTGCCGAAAGAGTCAATCAATATGGATGCCATGGAATAAGTGGATTTACAGGGTAAGGGCAAAGCGAATTGGCCAAACAAATATTCGTCATACATAGCATGGTGGCATGACAGGTCGCGCAGGTTACAGGATTATGATCCCATTCGACCGAATTCTGAGTACCATTAGTGGTTTGTGGCAAATAGCAAACCGAAGTTGACGATCGAAGTCTAATGAGAAGCTTATCTTCTTTTGTTTCAAAACCGATAAGCCTATAGAGCATCGAGTGATTCGTCATCAGGTGTAGGATCATCAAGAGGCAGATCCAAGAGGAGATCTAGAGGTGAAGATAGGCGTTTAAGAATCGGAACTGGAATCAAAACCTCTATTGAAGCCTAATATGAACGTTGAAGCTTTTGACGTCGGCTCGTATCCACCGTCAGATGGGTCTCCGACTTGGGAGCAAGCTTTGCAGAGTACACAAAGGTTTAATAATGATTTGAGTTGAGTTGACGAAATTTGTTATGTTTTAATACCCAATAGTTTTGTTTCTTAATTTTAGATATTTGTCTTTTAATAAATTATGGACCCGATGAATGAATTTATGGTTTAATAATGATTTGAATTTAGTTGAAAAGAAATTGTTATGGTTGTTTATTTTTCACGTAACGAACTTTGTTGACTATTGCAATCGATCGAAGATAGGCAAGATGGGGTGAATGGAAAATTTAAAGAATAATAGAAATTAATTGTCGTTTATGAACAGTAATAAGTTTACAAATTTTAAATGTGTATACAGTATGAGTAATAAGTCTTACAAACACTAAGATACATTTAAACAATAAGTATACAACAGATTAACCCACTACTTCAAAAAACTATGGACGACATGCGTCAAGAGCCTACCGGACAACCTAGACTCTGAAAATTGTAGACTTTCAGGTCACAAAATGCCAAATTGTTCATCTCTAACATAAATCTACTTTATTTTTATAATTAGTACCCATATTTTCGCATAAATCTTAGTATGAAACTTCACTTTACTCTAACTTTTGATCACTGCATAATTTACATGAAGGGTTATAATATTGAAATTGAATATTCAAATTAAATAATTAAATTAAACATCTACATTTTGTTTAAAACATTATACAACTTACTTATTAAAATATTTGTGCATTAAAATACAATTATAAAATTTTAGATACTTTACAAATTTATTTTTTAATAGAACACTTTTTCAAAACTTATACTCCTTCCGTCCCACAAATATTATCCCTTATTGACTTTTTCAAAGTCAAAATTTTTAAACTTTGACTATGATTATATTAAATATTTTAAATAATTGAATTTTATAAAATATATAATTAAAATCTACTTGGTTAGAGGTTTTTAAAATATATTTTTTTATATTTTTATTAATAATAAATTTTAAATAATTACGAGTTAAAGTTTAAAATTTTTGACCAAAAAAGTCAATAAGGGACACTTTTCTTGGGACAGAGGAAGTATCATTTTAAAAAAATTTAAATGTCACTGACATAATTTATAAACCAAACTTTACAAAACTTTTTAAAATTTTAAATTAATCCTAAAACGAACTCGCAGTGTATACACGGCGAGTTCAATGCATTCCAAACGTTGTTATGATTAGTCTTAGAACATCGTTAAGCCTGAGGGAACTCAACGTGCATGCATGACGGGTTTGGTTTAGGATTAGGTTAATCACCTAATTACGATTTAAACATGCTATTTAAAAAAATTAGAACTTACCGTGCCGCGCTTTGATGGCGAGTTTGAATAAAAAATAATATTATTTTAGAACTCACAGTGCTTGTGCGGCGAGTTTATTGTAATGGCCATAGTCTGAGAAATTTAGAATTTAAGGTATTAGTTTAGTAATAATAGGACCTAATGGTCCTATTTTTGTCCTTAACCCATGACATTAGAGGAAAAAAAAGGCTTAAACCAAAAAACAACCCTCAAACTATGCCTTTTTCTGCTTTTAGCCCTTAAACTATTATTTGGGCAAAATAGGCCCTTAAACTATCAATTTTGGTCACTTTAAGTCCCTAAACTATTTTTTAGTCAAAATAAGTACCTAAACTATGCCATTTTTCTTCTTTTAGTTCCCAAAACTATCAATTGGTCAAAAAATCTTTGTGATGTGTCAACATCTTATTATTCGAAATATTTTTCTTTTGACTTAAATAACTATCGGACTTAAAATGATAGTTTAGGGGCTTATTTTGATATATGATATTTTAAAATTTAAAAAGAACATATTTATATATGTTAGAAAAGCCTATAAAATGATATTTTTGTAACCATGGACTTAAAGTGACAAGAAATAATAGTTTAAGGGCTTATTTTGCCCAAATTATAGTTTAGGAACTTAAAGTGACCAAAATGATAGTTTAAGGGCCTATTTTACTAAAATTATAGTTTAAAGGCTAAAAGCAAAAAAATACATAGTTTGATGGCTATTTTTTTGTTTAAGCAAAAAAAAAAAACCATTGTGGTCAGTGCAATTATGTTTGTCAGTGTGATAATAACCCAAGAGCCACAAAAGGTCCATGACAATGAATTTTGCCTTTAAACTCACACCAAACAAAGAATAGTACGTCGAAAATGATGGGCCAACATACTGAAACTATTATAAATAAAATGGGTAAATTACATCATTAGTCATTGAATTTTAGGTTTATCGATTAGGTCATTAATTTTAAAATACTTTAATTTTAGCCCTGAGGTTTAACCTTTGTATAGATTTGGTCGCTAGGCCGTTAAGTCATTAACAACTAGATAATGGGGCAGCTTGGTGCTGACATGGACCCAAAAATATTTTTTTATTTAACCTCGTCATCTTCATTAATATTAGGGTTTTTACTTTTTTTAGTTGTCGTCAGAGACAATCATTCTCCAATGTCTTTTACGGCCACCCTAGACATTAAATTTGCTCACCGTCTTCTACCACTTTATTGGTTTAAAATTTTCCTAAAACTCACAACATTAAACATAAAAAATATATTATTTTTTAGGGTTTGAGAGTTTTCTCGAATTTTAAGATTTGAGATATTTGTTCAAAAATTCAAACAGTGAAAAACAATATTTTTGAGAAGACAAACAACATGCTTTGAAACTAGCCTCATCAGATAGCCTTCAAGGGAGATCGGAGCATTAGAATGTCAAGTAATTAAATGGATATTCATCAATTTTTAGTGGGTTTTGTGGAAAACAAATTTGAGGAGAAGTGTAGCGACCTTTTTTGAAAATCGCTAAAAGGAGTTGGTTTCCTTCGCTTTTGGAAAATATAAAAAATGGGGAATTCTTTTCGTATTTTTTAAAATGAAGACTTGGAGTCGCCACTAGCCACTTAGGTAGGTTGGACACCATAAAACCAGAGATTCTTTTGAAAGCGGGTTCGGGAGTTGATTACGTGTGGGGAATGGTTCGCACCACCATCACGCCCAGAAATCGATACCAAAACATTCGTTGCTTTTAATTGGTGGAAATTATTGAGATTTAAAATGAATTTAATTAAGTGTTCTTGATTTAATATATGTTTTAATTAAACGGGCTTTGTCAAATTGGCGGGTTTGAATTAATTAAACATTTACTTAATAAGGGTGACGATACATCGGACTATAGATTAAACCGACATCTAATAAGTCTGACTGTCGTGTTAATTTATGGTTCGAATTTCGTACATCATCTTTATGCATGATGTAAACATTTAAAATGATTTTATGAATTATCCACTTTTAAATCAAATTAAGTTTACCTTCGGATGTTAAGAATTAATTCGAATATTTGGTCAACATCCATTAAGTCAGAACTGTTACGACACAAATATTAGAATTAAAAATACCTCCCTTTTAGGATTTAAGTTAATTAATTATCAACATGTTCAATTAAAATACTAAAAGTCATATGAATGACAATTAAAAATGCATGGCATAGAAATGTTTGAAATAAAAAACTAGTCCCTCTAAAGTCCTAACCTAAAAGGCCCAAATTATGAAAAATACAATTAATGACCTAATTATTAATTATATTAGTCTAATGTTAATCCTAAATTAATTAAATCCTAAAACCCAGGAAAACCTAATATTTTATGAGTTATCTTGAATCAAAATAATTAATTTGATTAATTTTAAACTAGCATCCCTTTAAGCCAAAGATACTATTTAAAATGAATCGATTTAACAATTATGATTTTAATTAAGTTTCCATCTAATTCAAATGAAAATTTTATCCTAAAATAATTAAGAGATGATAGAGTTAATTTAATTAATTTAACATTCATCCAAATTAGTCAAGGACAAATTTAAATTAATTAAATTAATTCAAACCATATACTATGTAAGGGATTCAACTAATCTAAAACTAAATTTAATCTAATCAATTTAAACTTATACCTAATAAGTCAAGGGCACAATTTAAATTAATTAAGTTAAATTTTTAGACCCTAAAATTATCCTAAAGAGACTTAACACAAACATAAAAGGAGATAAACACATATCCACATATATATTTAATTCAGTAGTATAATATACATAAAAAACAACTTATGATATACATATATTACGTTATATATAAGAAAAAAACTTTTATAAATAAAATATAAATATGAAAACTTATAATATATATAGATAAACTATAATATACATGCTTTATAATATATATATATGAAAAAACTGTTTTATGTTTTTTTAGAAAATATATACATATACTTTTTGTAAAAAGAAACTATAATATGTTTATATATACGTATCATGTTATAAAACTTATGATATACCAACTCATACATCCACATATATATTAAAATCAAGGCAAGGAAACAAGGAAATAGATCACATCCAACAAATAAAATAAAACACAAGCAAATAAATTAAACAAAAGCACATACTATAAAAAAAACTTAAATAAATAAAGATGATATCAACAAATCTCACATTTTCATTAAATCTAAAGAAAAGACTACATAATAAATAAAAAGGGAAAAAATATCAAAAATTCAAATATATGCTCGATCAATCAAATTTTACGGTGAGTATTGGGGTTGAAAAACTCAGTTCAAGTTTTTTTTTTTGGTTCGAATGGATGTAGTATTTGAGGCTTTGGGGTGCCGAATCAATGAGAGTGTGGTTTTTTGTGTACAAATAAATAGCAGTGGAGTGATGGGATTTTGAGGTTTTTTTAAAGGGAGTGGTGAAGGTGGCGAGTATGATAAGGTTTGAGTGTGGTGAGTTATGGAAGATGGTGGCAGCAAGATTGGGAAATGAGGGGTAATTCTCGGTGGGGTCATGCTTCAATGGTGGGGGGAAGTGATGGAAATGGTGAAGATGAATGAAAAAATGGTGAGGATGTGATCGGTTGGTGTTGTAATCACTAATTTTGTTAGGGTTTTGTTATTTATATTCAAATATTATTATTAATTTATTATTATTAATTTTATTTTTAGTTTATTATTATTATTATTATTATTGTTTTAATATTATTATTAAATATTCACAAAAATGATCTTAATAAATAAAAGCCCGGTTTTAATAAACAGTCCATAACATTATTACAATCCAAAAATTACATAACCCATTTCTTAATTTAATACACTGGCCCGTTTGGCCCAAAACCCAAACCTAAAAACCCCAAAATCTAATATCTAAAAACCCTAATATATGCCTATCTTATTTTGCAGCAGTCCATCCTGGACCATCCATTCAGATCTTGATCTGAAGGTCCAGATCAAGCCTTGCCATGACCCTTTGGTTTACGATGCGCGCGTGCATCACACCGTCGGGGCTTTTGATCTTCACACGCACCTACGCGCCTTGAAGTTCAGGTTTTCCCATCCACGTGGCGCCACCGCCGGCGATCACGCCAATATCATCGGTTCCGTTCAACAACTCCCTGCAAAGAAAGTGGCAACAACACATATAAAAAAGGAGATTTTCAGATCAAGCATGGGCATCAATATCCAACAGTAGATTAGGTCTTTTTCTATTATTTCAAGAATGTAAATAGTATATAAAAGGATCCGAACAAATCATTGTAAATGACCAGTTATCAAAAAATCAATAAAATAAAAAAATCCTTAATCTTTCGAGGTAAAAAATCATCTCTTTCATTTTTTTCCGAACAGATCCAAATACAACAATAAAGAGATAAAAAATAAAAGTAAAATAAAAAGGGATTAGGCGTTCATACTAGTACCCGTCTCGGGCTGTTGTTGTCTTGAACGACCGAGGGTGGTGCGTCGAGGAATAGCACCGGTTCATCTTCTCCGTCCTTCTTCGAGTATAGGTTTAGGCTTTTTGAGTGTTTTGGTTTGATTTTTTTAAAAAGGGATTTTTTTTGGTTTTTTCAAAATCCCGGGGCCGGGGACGGCGGCAAAGGTGGCGCTTGGTCGAAATCTGAATTTTAACGGTGACGTGCGACGGCTGTGATGAACACCGGCGAGTGTTCATCTTTTAAATTTCAGAGAGTTTTCTCTCTTTTTTGTGTTTGAGTTTCAAATGAAATAAAAAAACAAAGTGAATTATATACCAACTTGTTTTAAAAATGAGTTATTTGAAATTTTAAATTCTTCCGCCCCAAATTGTTTTACTCCGGTTTCCCTCAAGTTTGCTTTCTTTTTATTTTGGTCACTTGTTTTCAAATCAGCTATTATATGATACTTTTATATTTCATTATCTGCCCTTCTTACATGTATATGACGTATATTTTCATATATTCTTTTATTATTTATATATTACATATATATATATATATATGCTATAGTATTATATATATTATATGTGTATTTGATCATATATTATATTGCATTATTTATTTCATATGTATTTTATATTGTATGATATATATATATATATATCTTTTTGTTATATTTGATAAGTATGTCATATGTATTTATAATTTATGTATAATTTTATATGTTTTATATGTTAATGTATACATTATATATTACACTATATATTTTATTTATGTATGTATGTATTTAATCATATTTACATTTATTTGTCAGCATTTTTTTATCTTGTACATGCATATTTTTATCTCATTGGCTTTTTTTAAAATCTAGTTCTCATTCCGATATTCTAGTGGGAGTGACATCCTGGTCTCCGAGTGTCATCTCTTTTAGTACCGTGAATCGAGACATTTTTAAATTGTCATGCATATACGCATTTCAAGTTTTTAAAATTAAATTGAATTTTAATTATTTTTAATTAATACAATACAAACCCTTAGATACCGATTTTGAGTGTTGTGGGGGTGCTAACCCTTCCCCGTACGTAACCGACTCCCGAATCCAATTCAAATCTCTGGTTTTATTTTTTGTGTCTATTCTACCAATTTTAAGCGATCGACGTCGACTCCCTCATTTTATTTTCAAAAAACGATTTTTTTCTAGATTCCCCTTTTAAATTGAATCTTTTATAAAAGCGGGAAACATGAGATTTTTTTCAAATTCCCCCTTAATTACATTTTTTATTAAAAAATGAGTTTTCCTAATAAGCATATATTTTTTCTTAGTCGCTACAGCATGACGACTCTGTTGGGACGCATTTTTGTTTTTTAAAAAAAGAGAGAGTCGGGTCTTAGTCGGTTTTGTATCATATTTAGTAAGAATAATTGAAATTCGATTTAATTTAAATTTTTTAATCTCCATACATTAGTTTTAGAACCGTTAAGTGGGATAGATTACTTTGCTTTGTGGGGTTTTCACTTCCGTATGGTGTTGCAATTCACTTCTGGAATCCGGACCTTATATTTCATGGAGTGTTCACCTCCGTATAGTATAAGGGTCGTATTCCCCCGAATCGATGTCCTAGAAACAGTTCGAGTACCATTTACTTTAGAACCAAACCTCATATAGTGGACCGTAGAAGCTCGCCTTTTAAACCCACGCCGAAACTCTAACCGTTTAGTGGTAACCCGTTTCAGGCTCTGATTGATTTATTTGTTTTCTTATTTTTATTTTATTTGCTTTAATTATTGTCGTTATTATAATTTAATTTATTTGACTATTTTACCATACTAAGTTATTTTTGTCGATGTTTTTTGCTTCTTTTTTTCTTTTTCCCTCTTTTCTTCTCATTTATTTTTTCCATCACATCGTAACATATTGTTGCTTCAAGAACAATCCAATTCAGAGGGCAATCGAGATGGAAGAGAAGTGTGTGATGCCAAGAGCGATAATGCTACAATATCGAGTTGGGTCAAACGAAGACCCATCAATGGAGGAGACAAATTGATGAGACACGTGTTGGAGGCAAAGACGACACATCTCTGATGCAGAGGCTGATTCTCATTGAAACCAGTAGGGAGCACAAACCCAAAAGGCCATTTATAACCGGATTCTTAAGATTCTCCCCTAAAGAAGTGATTCTTGTACGCACTCTGCATTGGATCTTTCGAATAGCATAAGAGAAGAATCGGCGAGGTCGCCTATCGGACCAAAGACGATGCTGAAACGAAGAATACGAGCTTTGCTTCATAAAGTCAAGATCTCAAGAAAAAAAACAATCGTTATCTATAATTCATTTTCAGCTTCTTGCAATCAGACATCTTCTCTATTAAACGAAAGTTTTTCTAAGGATTGTTCAAGAATCAATGCCTCTGCATTCATTCATACATTAGGACTTATTTATATTGCCTCATACATTTTATGACGTAGCTATTCATATTTCAATATTATTTAAGTCTCTAATTTTATTCAGTAAAGCATTCATGTGCATTCATTGCATCATTTTTTTTGCCACTTTGGAGGGGTACTCGCTTCAGAAAGTAGAACTTCTCATTTGTACAATTGAGAACCACTTGCGATCGACGGAGCAGACTGTCCCATAACCCTATTAGTTGCCAGTTAATCAAGCCTTCAATTCTTAAGAGAAGAAAGAGAAATAAAAAGACATACATTTTAGTCAGACTTCTTTTACTGTAACACCCTGTTTTTGGGCCTAGGAGTTTTCTAAGTGGTTTAGACGGTCCGACGGATCGGATTAGAGGATTCGAGTCAGTTTCGGGATTTAATTTGGAATGAATTTTTTGGATGAGATAAAAATATGGAAAATAATATAAAATCATTATTTAGTATGTAAATGATTTTGGTAAAATCAATTTTACAAAAAAGGGGTCTTGAAATTGGACATTTTGGTTAGTGACCAAAATGTAAAGTTTGAAAACTATTTTTAGTGATTGTTTTGTAGAAAGGTCAGAACTTTGAATCTTTAAGGAGCTATTTACCCAAAGTCTAATATCAGACTTTTTCCCTTAATTTGCTATTTTAAATTATTTTAAAATATTATAAAAGGCTTGGAGAATTGAGTGGATAATTAAAAAACTTTAAAGAATTTGGCGTAACTAATTTTTCTCAAAAATGATTTTTCTCTCCAATTCTCTCCAGCCAAACACTTCTTTTCTCTTCAAAATTCTCAGGTAAAATCTTTCTCAAAAGAATTGGTTTCTCATTGTTTTGTTATGTATATTCATCCAATTAAGGGGAAAGGTAGCCATTAGAGGTGAGGTTCGTTCTTCTCCTCTAATACAAGGTTTTGTATTGAAATTCCCAAGTTATTGATCCCTTACATATGTTCTCTAACTTGATTTGATGATTTAATTATGGAAGATTTGTTAAATTGAGGTTTAATTGGTTAAATTGGTGGATTTTTGAATAGACTCTATTTTGCTGACTTCTTGATTTATTTTAATCATGATTTTGATGTTTATTAATGTTAATAAGTGGGCTTTAACATTGGAGTCCCGAAACTATGTGAATCTCTAATTTTCTAGGTTGTTAGTTATGAGTTTTTGGGGTGTTGTGGTGGTTCAATGAATGTTGGAGGTATATGGTTGTTGTTGTTGTGCTTTTAGATGCTAATTGATTATTATTTATGGGTTAAAACGTTATATTGTGGATGGGTTAAGTTTGGAAGATGCTTGATGTTGATTTCGGTTGTTGTGGAGTGGAATTGAGTAGTGTATGTTGAGGATTTATGTTGCTGTGTTGTTGAATGCATTTTGATGCATTGAATCCTCAAGCTTTGCAATGGTTACCGTATCCTCAAGCTTGAACGATTGTTTCGGAAGCTTTGGAGGTGAGGTTACCGTATTGGCAAGCAAGGCTTTTGCGCGTCGGTGAGTGAGAACATGTTTTACAGCTTTTCAATGGTTTGAAAGTTGTGTTTGGGAGTTTAGATCAAGCTTGAAACACTGGTCTAAGCTCGGAAGTAAGCAAATGATGAATTCTCTCTCAAACTCGGTTTGGCAATTGGTTTTATGCACTTATTCAAATGGTTTAATTACTCACTATATATGCATGTTTTGAGCACGGTTTAATGCTGAAAATTGATTATTAATGATGTTGATGCATTTAGAAGTAATGCACGTTTTGTTAATGTTTATGAACATTGGTTAATGCAAGGTTTATTGCATTGGTTAAATGAGTTTGATGATGCATATGAAAATAGTGAGTTGTTGATAATGAAATGAATTATATTGGCAAGTGATGGTATAAAAAGGTTTTGGAAATGTATCAGATATAGTTGGTCAGCCATAGGATTGATAGTGCACTATAAAAAGTTGTCTTGGATGTTGAGGGGTTTAGATCCGGTGTACCGTAAACTCCATCCAAGTACCCTAACGGTCGAGGGGTTTAGATCTTTTTACCGAAGACTCTCGTTAGTGGGCCATGCTTCCAACCAATGTGTAGGGGTGTGAATGTACCCGTTTGTAATGTACCAATAATTTCGGTTGTGATGACATGAAGTGCTGGGAACACTTGTTGAATTCGTGTATCCGATGTTATTTTTTGTAAAGTGGAATCTTGTTAATGATCATTTGTAATCCAATATATTTGATGATGTATCATGAGATGGATTATGTGGTTTAATGTGGTGTGAACATGTTTTACTCTTTAAGCCTTGCATTGGTAGTATGCATGGGAAAGCTTAAATTGAGGGTAGTAAATAGGATTTTGCTGCTGAATCCATGATACATGTTGCATATGGTTTAATATGCTGTTTTGGAAAATGTTAAGTGCATGGTTTGATTAGGCAAGATGTTGAAATGATGATTTAAAAGTGTTTTGGAAAGTGATTATCAAAAGAATTGTTGAAACGGGTTATAATGCATTGATGGTTGTTGGTTTTTAAGCATTCCTCACTAAGCCTAGTGTGCTTATGCTCTCTTTTACATCAATGTAGAGAATTAAAGGTTGTGGGCAGCGAGGAGGCAATGAAAGAATTCCAAGAACTTGTTTCCAAAGTATGGTTTGAAATGACTTTATAGTAGTAACAAGGGTAATGTGTCAAATGTTGTTTTGGAAGGGTTATTTGGTGAACTCCCTGTTTGTGCAAGTTTTTCTTGTTGTTTTGGACTTGTAAGAAGTTTAAAGTGATTGAGATGTGGATGAATTTATGTTTTGGATGTTGACTAGGGAGCATGCCTATAGTATTTGTGGTTGTTTATGTTAGACTCACTAGGATTATTTGAAATGCTGGTATTATGATGTTTAAGCATGTTAATGATGTTATATGATGTTTAGATATGTGTTAACGATGAATAGAGCGAGCCAAAGTGTCATAAGTTAGACCTAGAGGTCATTACAGGCCTCTGTGTACCGGAATGAGTATCTAAGGATCGGTACGCGGGGTTTGGAAAGGCTCAGTTCATCGAAAAATATCAAAGGGTATTGGTCCGTCTAGCCACCATATTGGTACGCCTTGAGGAAAATTATAAACTGGTGTCGATATACGGGTTCACGTATTGGTACGATCCCTTGAATTTTAACAAGCTGTATCGATACGCAGGGTACCTTAACGGTACGCACTTTAGCTACTGGAATTTCGAGGTTTGAGATAACAAAAAAGGGATCGGTACGGTGTCAGCATATCGATACGGGTGTGTCAACACACCGTATCGATACAGTTATACATGTATCAGTACGAGTAGCCATTTTGTTAGTTAGATTGTATCGGTACGGGCTTGCCTTTATAGGTACGCTATGTTGATTTTGTGTAATCCTGTTTGCTGAAGTATGGGAATCTTGCAATTTAGTCCCTAATTGATATGTATGCAATTTAATGAATTTGGATGACTATTTTGAGTTGAAATTTAATATGATAGCATGAAATTGGACTAATAATGATTGGGTAATCTTAATTATGATAAGGACTCTGTAATTTGCAGAAATCACATTTTGGTCCCTAATATGAACTGTTGAGCAATTAAATCCCGTTTTGCAATCTGAATTCAATGTGTTGTTCCGCTAATGTATGTTCACTTAGGATAATAATAATAATAATAATAATAATAATAATAATAATAACAATAATAATAATGTGCATTTAGACAAGATAAAAGGAAAAAATGGGACCGGTTTAGTTTTTTAGCTCGGGTTTGCTTCGGCAAACCTAATGTGATTCTTTTAGTCCGGTTTTGGCTAGGCCGGGCTAAGGGGGCTACATTTACTTAACGTTATTTTTTTTCAAGATGTCGTAAGTCCGACAGAAATGTTGGCGTAACGTGCTTAAACACGGTAAAGTTTAAGACAATAGATAATTCAAATATCCATCGAAAATCCATTTTTACGAATGGTAAAGGAAAATAAATCCTTTGAAAAAATCCAATATCATGATTGGTATAAACTGATTGCACCTAGAGGAATGGTACAACTAGCCCAGAGCAAACGACTACGGGTAAGGTAACTCAAATCGTTGATCCCTGTGGATTTGGGAAAAATGCAAAAGAAATCTATGAGCTAAGCTGTAGATTTTTTAAAAATCAAATGTCAGAGTCTAGTTATTTTTTTCATAATAAAAATTTCATTTTGTTATTTAGAAAACATTTTTGCATTCTTTTATTTTTGTACATTTAATTCATTGCTATGGGATAGTTTTCGTCTTCCCACACATACCTGTACATATCATTTTTTTATCAGGAACCTAAATGTTAATTGCAAAAGTAACTTTAATTTCGAGCAACTTATGTTTAGAAGAAAGTGAATATTGTAAGGACACTGCAAGTGTGAACATCTTCTATTCTTTTTAGGCAGACAAGAGGAACAAAACGAGTGTTCAGATAATGGGAAGATCTCATTAAGTGAATTCTGCTCTTAGGCATTTGTTGTTTAAGATCCTTGAATCGAGTGTTGACCCTAAACTTCTACCCCCTGAAAACTATTTTGATATCCATGTATGGGATGACGAGTGGCATTCCTTCACTTCCCTTCAAAAATAAGGAAAAAATATCCATTTGATGTCCCACTTTGAGCCTGATCGTTTCTTTTCGTTGGAACCCAAACCAAGGATCACCCTCACACTGGGGCAAAGAAGACGAGGATTTTGTTTGCGAATTAAAGTATCCCAGTTTTGATCACATCACAAAGATAGTGCTTCATGAATAAGCGCAAGAAATGAGAATCAATGAAGGCTTAGAGGGATGGGTGTTAGGGGGAGGAGGCACTTGGGCATGGAGATTGATGGGTGAGATAGCATGAAGGAAAGGGGCATGAGGTATGCTGAGGCAGCTTTTTCCATTTTTTTATATATTTTTTTAATTTTTGTAATAATATATAATATACTTAAAACTCGAATAAAAATAGGTGATTACAAGAAGAAAGAAGAGTGAAATAAAAATGATTTTAGTATTGATCTTGAGCCAAATGACAAGTGGTAATGGGCGAAGATTGACCGACATCGAGAGACGTATTAGTTAAAGATTTTTTTTGGCAGAAAAAATGCAAAAGAAACATCCATGTCATAATGCCGTTAACGGTTTAACGAATCAGTGACCAAACCCATACGAAAACTAAAGTTTAATGCTAAAATTGAAGTGTTTTTAAAATTTAGTGATCAAATCGATACACAACTTAAAGTTCAATGACTAATAATGTAGTTTACTATAAATAAAGAGCATAACCTCACTATTATATATATTTTAGATTAGAGTCGTTTCATAACAATTTTTTATGCAAATATTCAAATATAGTATTGTGAAAAATATAGAAGAGAGAGTAAAACGAGATGGATAAAGGAACTGTGTGCGTGACAGGAGGTACCGGGTTCATAGCTTCATGGCTGATCAAGAGGCTTTTAGAGGAGGGTTATTCTGTTCGTACCACTGTTCGACCTGATCCAGGTAATTTCAACTCAATTTTAGTCATAAATAAACAAGGAACACTTCTGTTTATGTCTGGTTTCTGAGAAGCTGTTGGATACAGGTTTCAAATATGTTTATGGGGTGGAGGAAATGTTTGATGATCAACTGCTGCAAGGAAAAAGGATATCTCTAGTTGGTCCATATCTACCATCTCTACTATATTATATAAATGTAATATTTGCATCATGGTGCAGAAAATGCAGGGACCAGGGAGCTACGGTTACGCTCTATGTTTGGATGAAGCTTTGTTTATAATTCTGTAAATCTAATAAACCAATGTATGTTGATGTTGTTTATGGTTCCAAATTCGTTAGGGTTCCTCTCTATGTATGGTTTCATTTATATAAATTATTAATGTTAACGGTTGGATTTCCCTACTATCAAAGTTTTTAACGATTAATGACCAATATAGAATAAAATCATAATGTTAGTAGCGAATTTGCAACAAACAAAAAAAAAAACGTTAACCAAAACTCCATAATAGTTAGATGACTAAATAAGTAGTTTACTTGTGTGATATAATTTAATTTACATGTGTATCATCCACGCATTAAAATAAATACTTGAAGTAATCTTACATAATTTTTTAATGTTTAGTATGATGTCACGTTATAAATGTATACATTTTTAATTATGTGATTTAATTTAATTCATATGTGCACCATCCACACGTCAAATAAATATTTACTAACAACCGACTGGTTTAATGGGATGAGAGATTAGATTTCTTAAACAATATTAGGGATTAGCGTCTTAACGTTGTGAATGAAGCAAAATGAATTGAGAGAATTATCGTCATACTAGATCTCTGCATTGCCCGATTCAAATTAGTCCGTCAATGGATTAAGTACTGACGATGATACCAAAAAATCAAATAAATATTTGAAATGATCTTGTATAATTTGCAGTTTTGTCACATATATACTAATTCCTGAAAGGTGAACAACACTTATCATTGGATATTATATAATCAACCATGAATATATATAAATTTATATGTGATTGATTTACACGTTGTCAACCATAAACTATGAAATATAAATATTTTACGTTACCACCCAAATGATTGAATATTAAAAATGAAGGATCGCCAGGATTTCAGACCAGGAAATTTCAACATCATGGTTGCTATTTTAATTTAGGCCCCCTTTAACAGTACATTTTATACAAGTATTCTAACAAAGGGGATCTGTGTAAGAGATGGAAGAAGATAAAGGAACAGTGTGTGTGACCGGAGGAACAGGGTTCATAGCTTCGTGGCTGATCAAGAGGCTTTTAGAGGAGGGCTATTCTGTCCGTACCACTGTTCGACCTGATCCAGGTAATTTAAGTCATAAACAAGGAACACTTCTGTTTGTGTCTGGTTTCTGAGAACTATATGTTTAGTTGTGTTATCTTTCCAGCTTCCCTTTTTTTTCTTATTCTAAAGAAGGGTGTGGCATGTGAGCAGAAAACAAAAGAGACCTTAGTTTCCTCACCAGTCTGCCAGGGGCAGCCGAGAAGCTCGAAATCTTCACTGCAGATCTTAGTGATCCCCTCAGTTTCGATGCAGCCATTGAGGGAAGCAAAGGGGTGTTCCATGTTGCCACTCCTCTCGATTTCGAAAACAAAGAACCTGAGGAAGTCGTAACGGAAAGGGCAATCAGTGGAACACTAGGCATCTTGAAGGCATGCTTGAAATCGGGAACCGTGAAGAGAGTTGTGTATACTTCTAGTGCATCAACAGTTGTTTGCAACGGCCAGGATGTGGAGATGATGGATGAGAGTTTCTGGTCTGATGTGGATTTTGTTAGAGAAAAACTACAGCCAAGTGTAACTTCTTACATGATTTCCAAGACTTTGACAGAAAAGGCGGCTATTGAATTTGGTGCACAGCATGGGTTGGAAGTGGTGACTGTGATTCCTAGTTTTGTTGTCGGTCCTTTCGTATGCCTCAAATTCCCCGGTTCTGTGCGGGCAGCATTGGCTCTCGTCTTAGGTACACTACGAAGCAAATCTATTAGTTTTGGATTTTTGTATTGAAAATAGTGTTTGACTGAGATGGGGAAGCTGAATACTTTGTACAGGAGAGAAGCGTCGATATAGTGGTCTTCTGAATACATCGATGGTGCATGTGGATGACGTGGCAAGGGCTCATATTTTCCTGCTTGAATGTCCTGATGCAGAAGGGAGATACAATTGTTCTTCGGACACTATAAGCCTCCAAAAGATGGCTGACGTTCTCTCTGCGAATCATCCAGAGTTTCCAATTCCATCAGCAGAGTGAGGGAACCTCTTTTCCTCTGCATCTTTCTCAAACTTACATTAATAATCCTGCACTGACAGCAAGGTTTTCCCCAACTTGTTCTTGTCTTGGCAGATCCTTGGCAGGAATCGAAGGTCATAAATATCCTGGTTTGTCATCAAACAAACTGTTGGACACGGGCTTCAAATTTAACTATGGAGTTGAAGAAATGTTTGGTGATGCTATCAACTGCTGCAAGGAAAAAGGATATCTCTAGTTCAAACATACAAAATAACTTCCTGTGAGACTTCAGACAATGCTCCTGAAAACTTGTAATTTGATTCTAAATAAGCTTGATAACCCCAATCAATGTACTTCAACATTTTACATTATCTTATGCTGCCAAATGTTCTTAAAATGATTTTCGATGCGGCTGTCGTATGCTCGGATTTCAGGATAGGAACTAAAGAGGAAACAAACAAAAATTAAAAATCTAGTATACTTCAGCAGACCATATGTTCCTCTTCCAATTAAAATTTTATCAAGTCTATAATTATTTCCTAACAACAGATAAAGTCAGCTGAAATCAAGAAAATAGTTCAGTTCAAGCGACGGGCAGAGAGTAGAAAAATCAATCTTTGCGGAGATCCATGTATTCCCGGCGGATCCCATCAGCATTTATGACAACGATTTCCAGTTTGTCTCCCTGTTTGTTCATCACAATGTTTAAAAAAATAGTCAAGAGATTGATTTCACATTATTAGCAAAATTCAACCAAGAGCAATAGGAAAATAATTTAGAAGAAAACTTGGCTTGACAGACGCTAATCAATGTTGTAGTTTCAGAAGAAAAAAAATCCATCTTTAAATAAACTAAATAAAATAGAACTCACGGTGTATATATCTCTTTCAGATGCCGAAGCAAAAACAGTTTTTACTAAATCAACGGCTTCAGCTTCTGCAAGCGGAGTAACAGCATCCTGTAACACACAATGTTTTCGAGATTAAAAAAAAAAAGCACAAGGTAAATGAACCAAACATAAAAGAATCAAAAGTAGGAGCATACCTGGACAGGCAACAGGAGTGGGCTTGGAGATTTCAGTTGGTTATCCAAGAAAGGCATGATAAGTGTTGAACCAGAACCTTGAGAGCTGTACCCAACCTTCTCATAGGAACCGACGGCATCGTATGTGAAGACACAACCCTTTCCTAATGGTTTAAGATAAGACTATTCAATTTATATTCATAATAGAATGAAAGGCTTAAAACTAGAAACTAAGGATTAAGAAAGATTACCTTCGTTATCGAGTCCACCCAAAACATTAAAAGAATAATAAGGAAAGAAACGCTTGAAATAAAGGGTGTTTGACAGCAGTTGAGCCATTGCCGGGCAGCTCATTTGCTTGTTGTGCTGATGCTGATAAATCTGTAATTTGAGAAGCACCAATAAAATCATAATTTACTATATCAGCTATGCTAACATTTAACTTTTACCAGTATTACTCATCATGCTCTTGTCCTTAAATTTCTAAACTACATCAAGATTAAACAAGTTAAGCTAACATCATTCTCGTGCAAAACAAATATTCCATCATTTAAAAAATTGAAAGCTGACCAGGTGCCTAGCTACCAGATGCTTTTGTAAAGCCTTCACATCAGCTTGAAATCCTGAGGATGCCATAACACATTTATCCGCTCTGCAACGTAAGACACTAATGAAAATTCCCAGATGGAGAAAAAAAGAGAGAAAAAAGCAGAGAAAATTTTCGAGTCTATAGTTAGAGATAATCCCCATTAATACTGACAATGCACCAACTAAAGTGCCATTGTTTAAATATTAGCTATCATCTTTCAAATATAAATAGCACAGATCTTAGTCTAATGGTGGAGAACAAATAAAGTATAGCACATCCTTATCTTCACTTAACTATTTTGTTATGAAAACAAGTAGACTCCTTACTTCTAGAATTCCACAACAATAACAATATCAATCAAATAGCTAGCCGGAAAACTAGCCGGGTTTTTTTACCCTTTAACTGTAAATTACATCAATTGTAGGATCCTTTCAACCATTGGAGGCAAAAACTACTTTACAAATTCCTTGAGCAAAAAATATTTCTAACAACTCACAAAATTTCTTTAGTTTCTAACCAAGAATCAACATTTCATTCAATGCAGCTAACCAGTTATTAAAGATTAAAACTTAAAACTTGACATACTTAAAATGTTCTCATGCGATAAAAATAAAAGCCTCTTTCAATAAAAAAAGAATCAAAGATTATTATTTTCAGAAGAAATTATTAGGTACCTTCCCCTCCAAAGGTCTATTATTTAAGTCAATTTTCTCATTAATTTCCCACTTTTAAAAACAAGGGATTGCTTTAAAGAACTTACAGTTTACAGATTTTAGAGTAGTCACGGGTAAGAATATTGTAACCAGTTGACATCCGAGTGTCGGCAGCGATTACACAATAATCGGCGCCGGCAACTGCAACGCAAGATCTGCAATTAACACACACACAAAATAACATTAATAAACAATGAAATCAAACAGAAAAGAAAATGACCTTTGTTTTGATGGAAGTAATAGAAGTACCCTCCATTGTTGTCGTAAGGAGACCAGTTAGCTTGCTGCTTGGGCATGGTGAAAAGGAGCAGAGGTCGACCCAAGAGAAAAAATAAAGACTGCAATTTGAGGGGCAAAGCATTTTATTCCGCAGATTTATTTTTAGCTTTCCCAACAAGCAAAAAGAAATGAGTTTTTTTTCCTAATCGGGTTTGGGTCGGGTTTTACGCCCATATAGCCCAAGCTCTGATGGTTCGGGTTTGGATCCGATGATTTTATACGATTAGGGGGCTTATCGAGCGAGTTGATCACGAGTTGAATAGTGCTCGACTTGTGCTCGTTAAAAAATCTCGTTGCTCGACTCAACTAGAAGCTCGTTAGCCAAAATTTTTACATTATTTTTTTAATATAGATAAAATCTAGTGACACTATTATAGCTTAATATAAACATAAAAAATTCAAAAAAAATGTGAGGTTTGAAGAGAAATAAATGAACCTGTCATGATCGAGTTAAAGATGAAGTCGATATTCTAGTGTGAGACTTTTTTAGTTTTTCAACAATCTTCGATGAACAACAAAAGAGAGAATGACTTAGGAATTTCGGGGGTTTAACTTTCCATCGTATTTTTTATATGAAAAGTGGAAACTAAAGACTTTTCCCATTTTCTACTTTTATACATAAAGTAATAAAAAAAGAACACTTTGCCCCCTTATGAAAATAGTTCATAGGAGACGAACTTCGTAGTTATTGATCCAATCCTCGTGGGTTCGACACTCTACTTATCACTTTATTACATTTCGACGAGTATACTTGCTCTAAAGTGCATCACTATTCGACAAGCATCATGCAGTTTACCCTTAATTTAAATACCAAAATGTTTAATAAATAGTTAAACACTTTTATAAGTTCAAATTATTATCATTTTCTTAAAATTCCATTTTAAAAGTATTTATTTTACTCGAAACCTATTTAACCGTTTAATCTGATTTGACTGGTTCGAAACCAACCATTTCAAACCTTTTAACCCTATTTTTGAGGAGTTATAACTCTCAATTTTTAAAAAAATTTCAGTCTCAAAATTTACCTGAAGGGAAAAGATGAGGATACTACTTTTGCATGTCATTCTTCGTCTCCCATATGGCTTCCTCGATTCCTTGATGGCACCACAATACCTTGATCAAATCAGTGGTCTTACCACAAAGTACTTTCCTACTAGAATCCAATATTTTAATTGGCTCATCATCATATGTCAAATCTAGACATAACTCTATCTCCTCAACTGGCACAGCATGCGATGGATCCAATCTATATCTCTAGAGCATTGACACAAGGAAAACATCATGTATCCGCTCAAGCTTCATAGTAACTTCAATATATAAGCAACATGACCAACACTCTCAAGCACTTCATATGGTTCAATAAACCTAGGGCTCAACTTACCCTTACGTCCAAATCTCATAATCTTCTTCCATGGTGAAACCTTAAAAAACTTTTTTATTGCCTAATACATACTCAATCTTCATTCGCTTCAAATTTGAATAAGACTTTTGTCGATCCGAAGCTAACTTTAACTTATCGCAAATGAGCTTCACCTTGTCATCCGTACCTTCAAGAAAATTGGGCCCTATAACATGTTTCTCGCTTGATTTCGCCCAACAAAAAGGCATCTGACACTTATGTACGTAAAGAGCTTCATAGGGAGCCATCTGAATACTCGACTGATAGCTATTATTATAAGAAAACTCAACCAATATTACTTGTTTTTCCCATGTTCCTTGAAACTAAATAATACAACATCTTAACATATCCTCTAGGATCTGAATATCAAGATTAGACTAACCATCCGTCTGAATAACAATATTACTTGTATTTTTGGATTTTTATTATTTTAATTTGTTTTAGGATTTTTATTTATCTCTTTATTTATTTATATTTTCACATAATTAGTTTTTTTGGTTATTTTTAGTTTAAATTTTCAATTTGTTATTTTAGTTAGTTAGGTTGTTTATTTTAAATTGTTTTTGAATTTTAAATTTTGTTATTTATCTTTCTTTTATCTCTTTTATTTTTGAATTTTAATTTTTCTCTTTTCTTTTATCCCTTCCTTTTATTTTATTTTATTTTAATCTCTTTCTTTTATTTATTTTAGGTCAAGAGTTCAAAGTGGAGAAGGATTGAAGAATTTATTGAGAATTTTTCTCGAGGGAGATCAAGGGCCGGCGGTTAATATGGGTTTAAATACCTAATTATTTTCAAACTCTAGTAATATTTTATCCATTTTTTCCTTAACCCTAGCCGCACCAATCTCTTCCATTTTCATCATTATTTTCTTTTTCATCCATTGGTGAGACTTCATTCAACTTTTTACTTTTCTATCACACTCCATCCACTTCACCATTATAACACCAACCCTCCATCTTTCCCATTCATTTATTCTCTCATATTCACTTCATCTTCTTCATACTTTCTTTTCTCGATTGTTGAAGCCTTGAGTTTTTCTTTTCTTCTTTTCTTGAACCGAAATCATGTCTACAAACCTCAAACCATGGATGAAATTTGTCCCTCATGCACGCCACAACCATCATACCGTAAGTTCACCACGGCAGCAATGCAGAAGCGATTTGAAGAAAAGTTCACGACAAGATGAGTTTGGGAGGAGCAAGGCTTTGCCTATGAAATGCCTCACCCGAGTTTTGGTCTTGAGGAGTTTATATATACCACAATCGAGAGTCATAAATGGCCAATATTCTGCGAACAATTGACCGGAGTAAACATCTCATGGGTAAGAGAATTTTATTCTTATATTTCTAGTCTAGATAACCCGGTTGTATTTTTACGTGGCAGGGCCATTATTCTCGACGCTACCACCATCAACGTTTATTATGGTTTGTTTTTCGAAGAAGCCGAACATGCATAGTTCGTAGAGAATGTGACTCACAAGAAGATGGACCAAGTTTTGAAAGATCTTACCTTGGAAGGAACATAATGGAACAAGGGAGTGCTCAAGGGAACGGTAAATCATATCATGCTAAAGCCTGAAGCTAAGTTATGGATTAATTTTATTAAGACTCGTTTAATGCCTACCACAAACAACACCATTGTTTTGTTGTCTCCATTGTTATTATTGCACTCAATTATTCACAAGTGTGTTATTAATGTTGGGCAAATAATTGTGAATGAAATTTATACATGCAGTAAAAAGGACGTAGGAACCTTGTCTTTCCCAACTTAATATCTATTTTGTGTGAGAAAAAAAGGTACCAACCGAGCCAACAGATGAACGACTACCAAAAAGAAGTGGGTGGACAAAGGTACAATACATGCGAGTAATGCAAGAAGGAATGCCACGACCAAAACCAATTGTACCAGTTGCCCTGGCAAGTGCACATATAGCAGCAAGTTCTTAAGGGACCGTCGACCTACTACGCCCTTTGTTGGAAAAGCTGGAATGCATGGAGGAGCGAAAAAAGAAGCTCTTGTGGTATATCAAGGATAAGGATATTGCACTATCATGAATCATTCTGGAGAAGTACCCCAATTGAAACGTACCATTCCTTCTCGACTGAGTTACTTGCCACGACAAGTAAGGCTGGCAAGTCTGACTCAGCTGAGAAGAAAATTGCCATGGAAACTGCTGCTAAGGGTAAAGGTAAGAAACCAATGATTGAACCGACATGCACTGAACCGGCTGTTGATCCTACAAATTCTGAAGACACCATGTTCTCTCTGTTGATGTCCTCACCATCGAATGTACAACCACCGAAGCATAAAGCTTCACCACTTAAGGAAGCCAATACGATGGGTGAGTCGGAGGATGAGGTAGAGGAAACTGAAGTTGCAACCCCTACACCACCAGCAAGATAGCAACCAGCGCGCACCGAAAATCGTGTTAAGCACATGGCCACCAAGAAACTTCGAGATAGAGGTGATGACCTCTTTGAATAGCATTTGCATTTTTATTTTTTTCTTCTTGTTTTCATTTTGTTTTTATGCATTGAAGACAATGCTTTCCTCGAGTTTGGGGGGATTGTCTTGGTTGTTTTATGTTTAGTTGCATTTACATTCATTTGTTTTTCAGCTTATGTTTTTCATGTTAACATGCAATTCTCATGATAATTTGTGTCACTTGCCATGACAGTTTACATGACTGAACTTGTTAATAACATACTGTGATATCTGATGATGATTTATTTGCCACGGCATTAGGTTAAGAGAACTTTTGACTCTAGGCTTAGCATGGAAAGTTGCTTAGTATTTTGTTATGATGCAGCTTTAATAAACATTGTTGTGACTCGTTAATCTAGGAGAACCTAGTGAACCTTAGGTAAGTAAATATTAGAAAAATGCTGGAGGTGCCCAACTGGCTCTAGCGAAAAAAATAATGATGAATGAAACTTTGCTAGAGGTGCCCAAAACTGGCTCTAGTCTTAGGGATTTTGAAAATACTAGAGGTGCCTATCTGGCTCTAGTATATAAAAAAAGAATCGGTAGAGGTGCCCAAAACTGGCTCTAGTTAGATCACTTACCTTGGTAAGTTAATAAAACAAAGGTTTTGCTTGGAACTCCTATGATTTGTACATGACTACGCATACACTTCACTTGCATCATACTGAATTTTGAGTAATTTTTCTACATTTTGCCTAAAGTCACAAAGGTAATTAATGCTAGTTGCCATGGTTCTGAGGATTGAAGTCAGGTATGCAACTTGTTCGTGTTTGGTAAATGTTTTGACAAGTGTTTGTTAGTTTTGCATTGCTTGAGGACAAGCAATAGTTTGAGTTTGAGGGTATGTTAGGTGTTGAAAAGTACTATTTTTCTTACCCTTTTTACTCATATTATTGTTAGACTTAAGCTTATTTTAGTTGCATTTGTAGTCATTCATGCATAAGTTTATAACTTCTTAGTTCAATGGGCTTGGCCATGCATTTTATTACTTTTTGTAGAAAAAATGCCGCTCTTTTACTCTTTTGTGGCGCAGGACGATTTGTCGAGCCAATTGTTGAAGCCGACCGTGGCAAGAAGGGATCAAATTGGTTAGGATTCCCAATCGACCAATTCAAATTCAAAATACAAAGGATATTATCCCCATTTTATTTATTTTAAATCAGCTACATTATCTCTCATATTTGAAATTCAAAATGGAAGCCTACTCTCCACCAAATTCTCACGCAACAACTCACCTCTACATCTATTTAAAGGGGTCAAAACACATGAAGCAGAAGAGAGGGAATTTGGGGGATCAGTTCGTGAAAGATCAAAGGAAAAGGCTGATTGTGGGAGAACTGATCGGATTGAGGAGCTCATATCCCCTATTCTTTCATTTTTGTAATCGCGTATCACCCTTAATGTTGGGGAAACATTTCTTTGTATTTTCTTTTCACCCGACCATGAACTAAACTTGGATGGTTTGGGTTATTAGGTTTTGAGAGGTTTTTGTATGGATGATTTGATTTTGGGTTAAGTTTAAATGCACAATGTTGGTTTAATTCATATTCTTACAATTCAAGTAGTTTAATGCTTTAGTGGAGAATTATTTATTGAAACTCAAATCCCTGAATCAATGACAGTACAAGAAAGATCGAGATCAATGGTGATTCGTGGAAGGAATCACTCTAATGAAGTGAAAGCCATTGGAGGCTCTTCAACCGAGTTGATTTCCAAACATTACGAGAGTTGATGGAGATTGACGGACTAAATTAAATCCAGGTTTCCTAACATTGCGAGAGCTAAAAGAAATCAATCCCTTCGTAAACCAAGTTTTTGGAAAGTGACAGTGCATGAAGCTTGGATAAGGAGCGGATTTCAAGAGGCTAACAAGAGTTCAAAGAAAGACAATGTTCATCCTTGGTAAAGTAACATGTGACAGACGTATCACCAAGGTTTGCACAAGCGCCAGTCCTTCAAGTTAGAAATACGTAAAGGCAGTGAAGAACACTCTGCCGAGCATTAGAGACACAACTGACTTGCCAAGGCATCGCACTTACCATAACAATTAACTTTCCAGGGCAATCACTTGCCGAGAAGAGTCTTACTCTAACGCAACCACTTTTTATTGCATTTCACTGGTCACGGAGAGTCATACTTCCAGTAAACTACTTGCCTGGGCAATTACTTGCCACGAAAATCACTTGCCAAAGCAACTCGCTTGCCTCCAGCATTCAACCTGCCAAAGAAACTCATCTGACATACTCTCAATCCCAATAAGCCAACCTACTCTCTCATTGATTCCCTTATTTGTCTTCAATCTTATCACTCTCTATCACTATAATTTCCTTTTTATTTTAGTGCAAGGAATCAAAAGCACAAGTCCTTTAGCATAGTCCCTGTGGAGACGATACTCTTTTATTTATCACTTTATTACTTGCGACATGTTCACTTGCATCATTTGCGTAACACTCAAAACACGAAACACAAGCCAACCCAATAATACACCTCTTTGAAATATGGTACATCTTAGTACTACCGGGATGCATAGCAAAAAGACTAGAATAAGCCTCAGTCAAAATAGTGCGCCTTAACTCAAAAATATTTTGGCACAACTATTCGACCTTTAAAACATAAAACACTACCATTATCAAAATGAACATCTATCGGTTTACCATCCAAAATGTCCTTCACATGCATAACCAACAAATTGTCATACGAATACCTCGTTTTAATTATTTGATACAACCTAGGCTTAACTTGCAATTCACCAACAAACCATATTCTCGCGTTATGCTCAACTTAGCAAACATCTCTCTTAACTCAATTGTTGTCTTACAACTTAAAGCATCTGTCACAAAATTAGATCTTCCAGGATGATACTCAATTGTCAAGTCATAATCCTTAAGCAACTCAACCCATCTTTGTTGCCTAAGGTTCAACTCTTTTTGATACATCAAACTCTTTTTATCAATGTAAATAGTACACTTCTCGCCATAAAGATAATGTCTTCAAATCTTCAACGTAAACACTACCGCAACAAGCTCTAAATCATATGTAGGATAATTATGCTCATGAACCTTCAACTGTCTCGACATAAGCTATAACTTCCCCATCCTGCATCAACACACAACCCAATCCAACATATGATGCATCACTATAAACCATAAACTCCTTATCATACTCAAGTTGAATTAAAGTAGGAGCATGTGTCAAAACCTCCTTCAACTTCTCAAAACTGCGTTGCCGACTCTTCGTCCATTCGAGTGGAACATTCTTCTACAAAATCTTAGTCAACGAGGTAGCAATACTCGAGAAACCCTCAGCAAAACGGCAATAATATTCGGCCAATCCAAGGAAACTACGAATCTCGAATAATGACTTAGGTTGCTTCCAATTAAGAATAGCCTAAATCTTCTGCAGATCAACACAGGTACCTTATGAGAAAACAACATGTCCAAGAAACATCACCTCCTTAAGCCAAAACTCATACATACCCAACTTAGCATAAAATTGATGTTCCTTCAAAGGCTGCAACATAATATACAAATATTGATTATGTTCTTCCTCGGTGTGAAAGTATAAAAGAATATCATCGATAAACACAACCACGAACCGATCAATATGCTCATGAAATAACTTGTTCATCACATCTATAAAAGCAACTAGGGTATTAGTCAAACCTAACGGAATCAATAAGAATTCATAATGCCCATATCTTGTGCGAAAAGTAGTTTTCAGCACATCTGCTTTCTTAACCTTCAATTGATAGTACTCAGCCTCAAATCAATCTTCGAGAACACCACAGCACCATAGAACTGGTCAAAAAATCATCAATTCACAGCATAGTGCACCCCAAGGTGAAACACTCGGTCGGATGAAACCGCGATCCAATAATTCATAGAGTTGAGTCTTCAACTCTTTCAAAACTTTTAGCGCTGTGCGATAAGGATCAATGGACACCGAAATCGTACAAGAGTACATCTTGATATATAACTCAATTTCCTTTTCTGATGGAAATCTAGGTAATTCTTCGAGAAAAACCTCAAAAAAATCACACATTGTCTGAATATCTTGTACTCATACACCCTTGGTGCCGAGATTCATCACAAATGCCAAGTAGGCTTTGCAACCCACTCACATCATCTTTTTTTTTGCATTGTTGAAATAATATTAGACAAAAACTTAGTATTCTCGCCTACTACAACCATAACATAATAGTCAGCAAGTTTCAAAGAAATCTTTTTGGTCTCAAAATCAAGAACTGTTCTATGCTCACTTAACCAATCCATACCCAAAATAATGTCAAAACCATAAATGGAAAGCTTATTAAATCTACATCAAAAACATGACCTTGAACAACCAAATGACATCTTCTATACCATCTCTTAACCATAACAATCTTTACAAAAAAATTAGTTACCAAAACACCAACATGCAAGATCTTAACAAGTATATCCAACAAATGTGCATGCTCTCTCAATATATATGAATGCATGGAACCCGAATCAACTAAAGAAAATATTGACATAGATTACAAAGTAAAGGTACATATGACCACATCGGTGTCATTACGACCCTTGCAATGAGCATACACCTTTGTTAGTCCTTTATTCTCTAGCTGAATGGAAATAGTATGAGCAAATTTCCTCTATCCATCACCATGCCTTTGAAAGTTACCCCTACCACAGCCTTGGCCTCTAATAGAAGTAGTAGCAACTGCGGTCTGAACTGGTGCATCTTCAGCGACATGTAGACAATCTCGTCATTGATGTTCTCGTGAGCCACACACATAACAAGCTCCAGACATCGTCCAACACATGCATGTATGACATTTCCTACAATGTTCATAATCAACAACAATAACAACAATAGTCTAGACATTTTGACCACGACCACCACCACTGCCTCGTCTGTGATCCGTCTTATATCATTTATCACACGACCTCTTATTTTGTCTCCCAAAATATTTAAACTCTACAACTCTCTTTATTGATTCAACATTCACTGTTTGGGAAGAAGAACCCAATGACTGCTCAATATCCTTGGTCTTGTTAACCATCACGTCTTGATGTCTTTTACAAAACCATATCTGAATTTGTCGCATCTTTGGTGGTCATCCGAAACTAGCTCAGGAGCATACTGTCTCAAACGGACAAACTTCACTTTATACTCGGCCAACGATTCCTCAAGTAAACTTTCTGAATCCAAATATCACTATCGTGCGTACGATACCTTATGGTGTACACACTTCCATTAACATTACTCTACTAACTTCATAATTTCAAAATCTATATCTTTAACATCGATGATAATAATCACCTTTAATATTCAAAATAGTAGACTATCGCCACCTTAAGCTCACAAATAAGGATAAAATCACTCTAGTTTAGAGATCACTATCACTATTCTCAATCGAGTATCAAGTCAACTATAGATCAAAATGCACTTATCCAACATTATCGACCGAATCTAATTCGAGTCTTACCTCGAAGAGGCATATCCACTTATATTTATGACACAAACAAAACTAATTAGGCTTGCATTTGGAAAAAGATCCAAGAAAACCTATATAGATCATTTAAAAATAGTGGTAATAGGCTATGTGTCTATTGAGGACCCAAAACATTGTAAACTACATCAATCCATCCAACAATCATGCTTGCGAACAATTAACATCATTGAATCAATTCAAAATCAACTCTCAACAACCATAATCTAGCTCTGATACTACCAAATGTACCCCCTCAACCCAGCTTAATCACTAGACCCTATCCGATAGGATCATATTAAGTTTGTCGCAGCAAACCCGAACTTACAAACTCGAATTTAGGTTTATTTTTTTTATCTTATCTAGATTCAACATTAAGTCCAATGGTATACATACAAGAAACGGTTAAATTTACAATCGAATCGGACACTAAAAAGATACTCAATTGCATAAACGAGCGTTTTCGGGGACCAAATTGTAAATATGATCATTGACATGATCAACATTCAAGCAATCAAGCAAAATCAACATCCATCATTGACCTATCATCTTCTTCCCCAAATTTCCCTAAACTAAATGGGTATATGCGATTCAATCCAAAAAAAGTCAGATTGATCATTGACTAATCAACAATCAATCAAGCAAGCAAAATCAACATCCATCATTCAAAAATAGAGAAAAAATCGTCTTTTAAGAAAACCAGGTCATACAAACCACCACGTGATCTAAATTAGAGGCAGGGAAGAAAAAAGAAGAATCCAAAGAACAGAGCAGAATTCCATGTTTAATATCATGTCATTAAAAATCAAGTCAGAATAACAAAGAGATAAAAATTACATATAAAGACACATGATTCCTCAAAAACCCATCAGCAACTGTCAACAATTGAAGAGAATTAAAAACCCAAAAAAGGCAGAATTCATATCAATATTGGAAGAACAAGGAAGTGGTTATTAAATCTAATCAAAAGCCTCTGCTATATTTTATCTAAAAAGATTTGAAAAAAGGATTCAGATTGGGATTTTGAAGGGGAAAAACCAGATAAATAATTGATTTTTTTATTTTAATTTCGTAAGAAAGAGGTAGGATTTTCTCTTCTTCTCCATATTTATACAATGCAAGCTTCCTCTAAACTATCGTAAGGAAGTAGCTTACTCGCATATACCCATTTGGTTTGGAGAAAATTTGGGAAGAAGATGACGGGGAAGAAGATGGGTATTTTGAGTATTTTGGGAAATATAATTAAATTAATAAATATTTTAATATTTTATTTTATTTTAAAATTTAAAAATAAATAAAGAAAATGACATGGCACATTTTGATTGGTCATGGTAGATTTTTTTAACGGTGTTAGTTTTTTGGGGTGAAATGGGTAATGTAAAAAATGTTAGGGGGGCAGAAGTGGTCAAAATAAACTTTAGGGGGAAAGTGGGGAAAAAGATAAAATTTAGGGGGGAAGTGCATTAAGCCTTAACAAAATATTAAGTTACCCTTATTTGATTAATCATGTTTCATGCTTATGTGTGAATTTTCAGCTCAAACAGATTATCCGAACCCATCCAGTTAGCATGTGAACATTTATGGACCAAAATATAATATTGCAAACTATTTTTCAGCTTTGCAGAAACATCACCGAGAAAGGTTTTGAAACCTTTCCTATGGTTTCAAAACCTTTGTTCTAGTATCCAAAATTAGCCTCTGGTTTCGAAACCCGTTCAACTAGTTTCGAAACCTTCCTAAAGATTTGTAGAAATTATAGATTTTTAACACTTTAATACCTCTCTAAACATATCCAAATGACCTATTCAGGCGTGTAATGAATTATGAGCAAATCATACATATAAAAACACACATGTGCACCAAATTCTAGCATCAATGAACCATATAATTAAACTGTCGACCTAAAAGTCAAATATTGCATTTTCAATCCAATATGAAGAGCTCAAAAAGGTCATTTATGCATATTTAGTCTTTTATCTATTTGGACAAGTCACAAATGGCCTAATATACATTTCAAACATGTTCAAACTACAACCATATCAATATCACATCATTTGACCTCCCAACTCAAATTTTAACATCCAACCATTATTTGCATAACATGGCATATTAAAAGCATATGTTTCCCATACTTGGTCCAACCAAAATCATATCATAGCATGCTTCAAATACCATCAAATCAACAAGGAATAAGGTCTGAAAACCAATGCCAAAACATATTACAAATTCTCAAAATGAAATGACACATTGCCTTATTAACATAGTTGCAAATCTAGTTTTTATACTCAAGATTAAATGGAGTTCTTGGGATCCTTTTTGCCTTGAATACAGCCTCAAACCTCTATTTCTCTGCAAAGATGAAACTGGAGTGTAAGCAATGAAATCTTAGTGAGGATGCTCAACAAATATTCATCAATGTAAATTTAATCCATTTAAAAAATCATGCTCTATAACAATCTTACCATTTTCAAAGCATTTAATAAAACATGGCTGATCAAATCATATGCATCACACTTTCAATCTTGCTTTCTATCATATATTCATATACTGGTAATAAATGTGACTAGACTAAAACCATAATTCTTTCATAAGTCTTTTATCGGATACACAAAACGGTTTAATGAAAAGTAAGGTTTCGAGTCCCAACCTCATTATAAGGTTTAGAGTCCCAACCTTATCATAAGGTTTAGAGTCTCATTCTCATTATAGGGTTTAGAGTCCTATCCTCGTTATAGGGTTTAAAGTCTCACCATCATCAAGTTTATAGTGCACTATTATCCCTATGGCATGCCAACTATATCTGATATATTTTTAGTGTTACATAGCCAATATAGATCATACATACATGAGAGCTTGTTGTTTTTCAATGCTACACATATTCAGATCATCTCTTTATTCAAACTCATGCTCGTAACATTTTAAATCAATGGTGGCATATCATGCTAACTCATTTAAATCAAATCTCATGTTAATAAACATGGAAAATCAATTCAAATCAATGTCAAATTATTTGTTTGCATCAAATTATCAAACTTTGCAAGAAAATTTAAAATAAACCATTTTAACTTACTCTTGGACTTAGGAAAGCTTTTCACACTTTCCCTAAGTCCTCAAAATATAGTCCTAAACCTTTGTAATCCTTTTAAATTGTTTTCACTCACCGATACGCAATCGCTTTGCTCGTCGATGCATCTCGAGCTTCCAAAATGATCCGAAATTAGAAGGCAACCTCGCCTTGTTCTTCCCCTATTTCTACAACATAAAACTAGAGAAATAATGCATCAAAATGCATCCAAACACCAGCCTTAAACATTCATTTGTAACCTCAACAAAAATACATCTGAAACCTATCCGAAAAGGCAAAAACAACCTCAAACTTCATCAAATCAACAATCAACCACAAATTTATGATTATATCATCTAAACTTCATCAAAAATATCAAAAATCATCCTTATACCTCTAGAAAACATTGATCATCAATAACATCCCCAAAATCAACCATATAACGCCTTAAAAATTAAACAATTAAATAGTTTTGGGATTTAAATCAAAAACCTTATTTCATATTATGTTTATACAACTAAAATGTTAATTAACCTAATAGAAATCACCAGCATTCATCTTCTCATTTAAGAATTTAGGCAAAACACCAAAGTCGCCATTAAACATCAATTTCTTGAATTAAATCGCAAAATCAAGTTATAAAGCAATAAACAAGATCCAATTACTAGGGAATATCAATAAAGATCCTTAGTTTTAAGACAGAATAAGAAAATCACCTTTTTGAAGCTTTCCACCAAAAATGATGTAACTTTCCCTTTAAGAAGAAAATGAAAAATTGAAGAGATCTTTGGAAAAATCTTTGTAAGGTTTTTATTAGGAAACAAAAGATGAATAAAATTAAGTGATTTTCATTGAAAATCAAAAAGCAATCTAGAAATTGTGAGAAAAAAAGTGTGAGGGAAATCGAGAGAAAATTTAGAGAGAAAATCTTAGAAAATTTGGAAAAAATAAGAAAATGACTTTGAGAAACCAATTAATCGTCAAAACCTTTAGTCAATTAAGGTGATAAACTCAATTAAAACATTTAGAAAATATAGCTCTATTTAACCGTTTAATTCGGTTCAAACTCAACCTGATCAAACTCATAATCCTTCTAACCCTATTTTGGACGTTACACAACCCTCATTGTTATTGTCACTTTTAGAACCACCATAGTCGCCGCAAATCCCCCGCATATCCCACACTCTTCCTCCAATTCATGTGTTAGAAATTTGGTATGCGGCAAAATAACCAAAGCGATAACGACATAGACCAAGACATGCACATGAGAGAAGATTTAACGTGGTTCAACATAGCCTACCTCCACGGACGAGATAAGCGAACAATACACTAATAACATAGAGAACTCGAAAAGTACAAATACATGATAACCCATGTAATCCCAAAACCCGGTGTACAAATCCCATGGCCCGGTGGAACCAAAACACTCTTCCCAACATCCCTACAATACCCATCTCTACAATGTAGGCACAATAGTTGTAGAGATCCTAAAAGTGGTTACATCTCTCCAGAGTAATTCACCCTCTCTCTCATTCTCTTGTTCTCTCATAATTCAAAAGGTTAAACCTATTCTATATTTATAGACCCAAATACTTGGTCACCAAGAAACCTTATTCAATAAGATTTCTACCTAAAACAGATATTTACACATTAAAGTAAATCCTAATTACCAAGTAATCTTCAACCACTAGAATTACAATAAAACCCAACTTAGTTACCAATTAGAATTTGAGTCAAAATATAACAAATCTCCCCCTTGACACAAATTCTATTCAAGCATTGGTCTTCAAGTCTTCAACAGCTTCAATTTTTACATAAGCCAAATATCCGTTGAAGCAGCGCCGCCAAGTCTTCAACAACTCCAATTCTTACGTAGTATCTGTTGAAGCACCGTTGAATTTTGAGAATTACTCCCCTTGCAACTGAAAGCTCGTTGCAGCAGTACTCTCATGGCATGTCTCCAACATCGCACCACAAAGTCCGCAGCAAAATTCCTCCACAATCGCGCAGGTCGAACCATAGCTCATGATACCATTTGTTAGGAATTTGGTATGAGGCAAAATAACCAAAGCGATAACGACATAGACCAAGATATACACAGGAGACAAGATTTAACGTGATTCAGCATAACCTACCTCCACGGACGAGAGAAACGAAAAATCCACTAATAACGTAAAGAACTTGAAGAGTACAAATGCATGATAACCCATGTAATCCCAAAACCCGGTGTACAAATCCCATGACCCGGTGGAACCAAAACACTCTTCCCAACATCCATACAATACTCATCTCTACGACGTAGGCACAATAGTTGTAGAGATCCTAAAAGTGGTTACATCTCTCCAGAGTAATACCCCTCTCTCTTATTCTCTTATTCTCTTATTCTCTCATAATTCAAAAAGTTAAACATAGTCTATATTCATAGAATCAAATACTTGGTCACCAAGAAACCTTATTCAATAAGATCTCTACCTAAAATAGATATTTACACATTAAAGTAAATCCTAATTACCAAATAATCTTCAGCCACTAGAATTACAATAAAACCCAACTTAATTACCAATTAGAATTTGAGTAAAAATATAACACCATGTGAATCAGTTTTCAACTTGGATTTTACTTATTTCCTAAGAAACAAACAGTCCTCGTAAAACAAACCATGAAAACTTAATATCAATCCACGTGGACAATGAGTAGTTTTTCTTCCTTAATGGTTCTAGGGTTCTTTGAAGCAAATGTCGGCTTCCAGTTAAGGCCAGTAAAGCCACCGCCCTTCAATAGAAAAGAAGAAAATTGAAAATTTGATATCTAGATGCTACTGGTGAGCAAGAATCAAATGGTTATTTGCTTATTGCTGAAAGTTGACGACTGAATCAACAAAGAACAGGAGTAAGTAGAATTATCTATGTTAGTGTCTACAGAGTACAATCACTGCATTATGTTTATTGAACCAATAACCTTCATTTTTCCTTAGTTAATTTGAATAAATTTTCAAAATAGAAGAAAATCGAAAGGGGAAAAACTTATCTTCTCGATTCTAAAGGGTTCTTAATCATTGGGGCTTCATTCAAAAATCCAGACGGAGCAATGGCGAAAGAGGTCACATAGAAGGTTCTGCTTGGATCGGAGGATCATCGGGAAAGCAAGCTGCGCCGACGACTGGACGTGGGAGAAGAAAAGATAGGAGAGCTTTACGATTTTCGTTTCTGAAAAATTAAAATAAAAAATGAGGAAGAAAATGAAAATTAAGAAAACAATGAGCACCAACCTTGTTATTGTACCTTAACTCAATTGAGATTTCTAAATATATTTTTAGATTTTTATAATTTTATGATGTGGCACTTTTAGAGTGTGTAATGTGTTACTATCTTAATGATTGTTTGTGAGTTAATGGACAACTGTAACAGTCAATGTTACGGGATGATTAAATTGATCGCAATTTGAATTATGAGGGTTTGATTGATTGTAATTTAAATTATGAGTGCTAAATTATGTACAAAATTTTTATAAAAGCTTAATTGATTTTTTCCCCTAATTTGACCTTTAATTTCTTTTAAAAAACTGAACAAAAAAGATGTGGTACAATTGGATTGAAATGAGTGAAATAGTGTTGTTATGTTATAACTTACAATATTAAGGATTCTTTTTATTAAATCGAGAGGTGTTATATTTTCGATTCAAACACATATAAGATGGAACGAGACGAGCATCTTTAGCCATTATGCTAATTAGTGTATCTATGTAATATTAAGGACTTTAAAATGTTGTTACATCATTTACTACTCTAGATTTTAATATCAACGGCACAAATTATCATTACAAAATTTAATTAAAAACATAACGACAAAATAAATTCTTCTTAAGTATTATTTCTTGTCTTACTAAATCTTTTATTTGTTGTTTTTATGTCAAAAATTTAATTTTGATCTCTTATTTATTCAAATTTATTAATGATAAATTTGTGAAAAAAATTGGATCACGCATAAAATATTGTCAATATTAATTATAGACTTATTTCTAGGTTTCTCATTAAGAACTTAAGTAGATGTCTCTTGAGTTGCATCAACAACCGTTTTAATAGTATGCATTCTCAACGATAAATTCTAAAATGTGTTCCAGTTTTAAAAAATACGAATAAATTGTTTTTACCTTCATATTTCAACCTATGCAAATTAAGATAAACAAGGTTTACCCCAAACATCTTAATTTTATCATTTAAAGTAGATTAATAATACATCTTTATCACACTCTTTTTTTGACCATTGACAAGTGTTATGTTATGGCTTTCTAACATCTTTTATTTTATTCACAGAAAGATATCATTACTGTACTGATGAGCATATTGTTTTTTTTTCCTCTATTGTTGATACGTATTAATAGTGGTGTACCTTTTTTTCAGGCAATTAACACTAAATTCTGAGGTAAACACTACATAGAATTGCAAATTATAAACTATATATAATCAAATTGTGACAATTTTTAAATTTAATTAAACCATAAAAATTAACAGACAATTATAACCCCTTCAACATGAACATTGAAAAATTAAGTGGGATAAGTCTAACCCCTTCAGTCTTCAAGGCTTCAACCTACTAATATTAGGATAAGTGGTTCAAAGTCTAGTTTTCATGACATGATGCATCAGCAAAAAAAATTGTTAATAAGAATTATTATAGAGATTTAGCAAACACGCCACAATTTTCACCATTAGAGAAAGGAAAAAAAGATTAAGTGGGGAACCGAAGAGCAGTAAGCATAAAACAAATTATCTCTAGAGACTATCACCTTAGTTCAATCTTCACGATTATTTTAACTCCAAGCTTACGAGGCTTCCTACATCAATAATAATTTATCACAAACTCATTTATTTACTAAAAAGAATAGAAGATAAAAAATAACAAAAACAACAAATATCTTTCAAAACAACAAAGTTGGAAGAAAATGTGGTTTTCTTACGAAATGAAGAAAGGAAAGAAAAAATAGAAATCTTATAAACGAAATTGAAGGAAAATTTGAAAAGCGAACCTGATTGAAACAGTTCTTTGAAGTTTGAGCAAGAAACCATGCCGCTGTTTAAGAACCAAAAATTGGGAAATTGAGAAAAGAACGATTTTCTGAATCACATTATATATATATATATAACAGAAATTAGATCATTACACTAGATGCTCTTCACTCCATAGAGCATTGACAACATACGAAGGATGCGTAAAAATAGCTCTTCACTCCATCCGTAACTTCAGTTTGAGTTCTGCTAATGAGTCGAGGGACAACGCCCCGTTCACGATCCATAAGATCCTTTATAATCTCCACAATTGCATGCCCTCGCATCGTTCCAATCAAAACTCGGAAGACCTCATAATTGTTAGTCTCTATTCTCTAGTTCCACTTGACGTGCACCAATAATCCATGTATGCTTCAATACATCATGGACACCCAAGAGTTCCACAAAAATCACTGAACACCGATCCAAACTTGTTCAGAAACCAATACACCAAGTTTCAAGCTTATCTCGAATCATCCCACCATATACCGCCGATTCATCAGAAATACGAACTGTATGTTGTTAATGCTCAATTATAACATTTATTTTATAGTTATTTAATTCTATTATAAATAGAATTAAATTATTTTTTTTGGAAATGACGAGTTTGCCCTCACTATTTAGCTTATAAATAGTGGGCAATTTTCACTCATTGAGATATCCCTAAGCAAATGTCATTTGTTTTGAAACGGTCATTGGTTTTCATAAACCTTTCCTGAGTGTTTTTTTTTAGTTGAGAGAAGAGAAGTACCATCAAAGTCCACCCTATTTTTCAGATGTATGAAATTTGGAGAGTCGTGCTAACCTCAGGGGGCGTTCGTCTATTGTAACGATTATACATATCGGGCAAATTCGCTTCTAAGGCAGTGATTAATACCACGACACGGTTATAGTTTCATTTAGTTATTTTATTATTTTCCAGTTAGTGTCAACGCCTCGTTTTGCAGTAGTCTATTTTCTAACAATTTAGAAGCAAATTCTTATACTATTGTTAAAATGTGATCGAACTCAATTTATAGTATTCTCTTGGATACGTTGGATATGAATTGGATTTTCAAATCCAGTTAATCTTATGATCATGATCACTATGATGGTTGAGGTAAACTTTGTTTATTACTTTTACAATGAAACATATGATAAATGAATATAATATTTATTATGTTTCAAAGCTATAACCTAAATGGCTAATGAAGGAGTAATAAACTGTGTTTAAATCTAATAAAAAATTGTAAACTGAAATATGATGTACAGTATGACTATAGCTAATGAGAAATTATATCATGGGTCATTCCCGCCACGTCATTCATGGGATCAACCAATAAAAATCACCTATCTTATTATTTTTTCCATGTCATATTTTTACCAAGTGAACCTTTACTTGGTAAAAACTGTTTTTAAAATTGATTTACAGTAAATATGAGTGAAGATTCAATTGGTAAAAAATGTGACATGAAAAAAATAATGAGATGTGTGATTTTTATTGGTTGGTCCCATGAATGACGTGGCGGGAATGACCATAATATAAATTTTCATAGCTAATAAAGAACATTAAGTTCATTGCATTAGCATTAAAAGCATGGTAAATCAAATCGAAAAACAAATTTAATGCATATTAGTAATGAGCATTAAATTCTTTAGTTAATTGGATGTTCTTCGGTTTATTTACTAATTATTTTTTGGCATTAAAATATAAGTACAATGTTTAAGAATTTTGTAACTTATGATATTTATGGAATTTATAATTCTTTGAGATGTTACAATTTTATTTATAATGCCTAAATAATTTGTTGAACGAAACTGATGAAATAGATTATGTTTAAATTTTTTTTAGTGGCCACACAAATTAAGCTGGGTAACTTTTTGAGTTAAAGTTATATATTAAGTGGTCATTGTTCAATATTGAAAAGTTTACCCAAGGTGTTTTTTTTTCTGCTTTCAACTTTGAATTCGTTTAAAGAATATTATTATTCAAGTTTTACATGGTCAAGTCTGCCTTTAAATATTGAAATATTCAGGAATTATATCGTTTTAATGATTGGAATTGATCTATTAATCATGTTATGTAGTATGTCAATCCTGAATTAGCACGTCAATTCTTTGTGCTATTTTTTAAATAGCATTTAAATGCTTGCTTTTGTGATTGTTGGTACGTGAAGATGAGCAATCATCTATTTTCATGCGAGAGAAATTATTTAGTTATTGAAAATTAAGGAGAAAATGTTTTTTACTCCTTTTCTCGTAAATAATTTATTTTGAGAAATTTATAAATGCATCAAAAAAGTTAAAATTCTGGAGAAATACAAATCAGGTACTCTTTAAGGAGCAGTCTAAATCATGATCTAAAGATAAAGACGTGAAATACTAAAGATAAGGACTTTATTACTATCAGTAAATTTTTAAGAAAATTTAATTACCATTAGTAAATTAGTTCTCAGAGGCTAACCTTGTGAAATCTTCTTTGATTTTAGAATTAACAGAATTTTTAAAGAGAATTAATTCATATGTAGTAACTATCGCGAAAAAATTACAGATCATGATGAGAAGATTAATCTTACAGGCATGGTGAAAATGAACAAAGTGTACTTGAATTTATGGTTCTACCAATCAGGTCAGATTATTTAGACTTGTTGCCTGCTAATTCATGTTTTATATACATGAATTAGTTTAGATGAGCCTTTAAGTTAGTTTTTTAAAACTTAGTAGATATATTATGGACTGAGATAAATCACTAGTATAAGGACTAAGACTAAGACGAAGACTAAGGTAGTAGTGAGCCTAAAATGTGTATGTTTAATAAGATATTATTGTGGGTAAAAGTATCAATCATAATTCTTTAAGAGACCTTAATTAAAGAAAGAGAAAATTCATAAATGACTTATCGGAAAGCATTATGAAAATGCATGTCTAAGATTAGTTCTATGAAAGACCTGATATTTAAGCGTGCCTAGTCTACCACCTCTCTTTCATGGTAACCTACCTGGAGCATTGTTCTTTAATGTGCTCACTTTTTAGTATGACAAATAATATCTCTTTAATCTTAGTGTAGAAGTTAAAAGAGTTGAGATTAATTTGGTATAGTAGAATACCAAATTTAGTCATAGTAAATAAAATATGCGATGGTCTCCTTAGGGCCAATATGTTAAATAATATGAATGAGAATATGATAGACATTAGTGCTACTAAAAGATTGCTTGTAGCTATTAAATCTCTTTGAGTTTTTTCGTAAGTAAAGGAAACAAAATAGATGGTCTATCTCGGGAGTTGTGTTGAAATCTCTTGTAATAAACTTGAGGTAATTTTTCTGTTGTTAGAAAATGTTAAAACTCCTCATAAACATTTGTACAATTTTTCTAAATATTTCTTATGAAAAACTAGGAAAATTGAAATTCCTTTTGAATATAATGAATTTCATAATCGTTTGAGATTCTGCATACTAATCTTAATGATTAATATTTCTCAAAACCTTGAGAATATAATCATGTGTAAACAATATTTGAGTTTGTTAAAACATAGTTTTATGGTTAAAACTCATAGCAAACTTTATTCTAGTATGATTGAGTATTTGTTTACACGTTGACCAAGACACTTATGGATTTATTTCTATCTTAAAATATGTTAGATATGTGGGTGTCTTAAAATGATGATTAAAGTCAGAGAGGGACCTAGTTGATACGCTTACCAAATGTTAAAGTCGGAAGTTGGTTCTAGATTCGTCGATGGGGATGAGTCTAAAGGCCATTGGATGAGGAATTCATGGTGGATGCCCAACCTAGTTATCTAAGTTCAACGTGGTCAAACAAAACTATGGAAAGACTCATAGTGTACATTTCTACCTACATGTCCTATGACGAATAATGTATATGCACAGGATGAACTTTATTGTTGTTAATATATTCATACCCCAGGCTTTGGGTGGTCTTAGTGAGAAAAACTTGATGAATTTACCGATTTTGGATGAATATATGCTCTTAATAAGTTCATAACCCAATGTTGAGCGGGTGGTTCTAACACAAAGGAGTAGATGAACTTGCCGCTAGAGAGGATGAGTTTTCTTAAACTCTTAATAAATTCAATCCCAAGAGTTTGGGTGATCCTATTTGAGAAGGACTTATTGAATTTACCGATTAAAGAGGTTGAGTATTTATTCTTAATGATTTCTTATCCCAGAGTTTGAGTGGTTCATTTAATATGAACTTGAAGAAATTCACCTAGCTTTTGTGAGGTTGGGTTGTTATAAAAGCTCTTAATCATTTCATAGCCCGGTTTCAGGTGGTTTATGTTGAGATAAACATGCTGAAATAACCTATGTAAGTGAGAATGACTAGACACCTTCTATGAAAAACATGGGGCCATTTTTCTACTACACTTACTAGAATCCTAAGCAAAGAGGGTTATATATATACATTCGTATATATACTTTATAGAAACATCGAGGACTTTAGTGGATGAAGGAGTTAGTTGTGTGTTATGAGTTCACCCTAATCTTAGAAAGTTCAAGATTCGTTCACTTATCTAAGAGAAGAATTACTCATCATCAATATGTTCTAGTTCCAAATATGTTCACTAGTGCTTAAGCAACTAATCTCGCTATTACTCTTCTCATGTTTTAACTTCAATGCTCTCATTTTTACGAAAGATATTCTTTCGCATTAGTGGGGGAATATTGTTAATACTCAATTATAACGTTTATTTTATGGTTATTTAATTCTATTATAAATAGAATTAAATTGTTCTTTTAGAAATGCCGATTTTGCCCTCACTATTTAGCTTATAAATAGTGGGCAATTTTCATTGAGTGAGATATCCCTAAGCAAATGACATTTATTTGAAACGCTCTTTGGTTTTCATAAATCTTTCCTGAGTGTTGTTTTGAGTTGAGAGAAGAGTAGTACCATCAAAGTTTACTCCATCTTTCAGGTGTACGAAATTTAGAGAGTCGTGCTAACCACATGAGGCGTTCGTCCATTGTAGCGGTTACACACATCGGGGCAAATTCGCTTCTAAGGCAGTGGTTAATACCACGATACGGTTATAGTTTTGTTTAGTTATTTTATTATTTTTCAGACAGTGCTAACGCCTCGTTTTAAAGTAGTCTATTTTCCAACAATTGTACTATTTACATTTGCCTTCACTCAACCTTGCCATGGTTTGTCATAATTCTTTACCTTTGCATTATGATTGTTTTGCTTGATTGGCATATGGTTGTCCATGATTTATCTGCTGATTTTAGTCTAACTTTAACATATGTTTTAGAATCTTGAGGATCCTATTTCCTTTCATCGTGTCTTTTCCTTTTAGAAAAATATCTTAGAAGATATCTTTACAAATAGATTATTGTCATATTCAACTTTTATATTCACCTTATTAGAATTTCTTATTTAGATCCCATCTAAATTGTAGTTTTTAAAAATTCATCATAGCATTATTTTAATTAATGCACCTAATTTCATTATAAAATAAAAAACTATAAAATATAATTTCATTTAGTTCTAGGGAAAACTACACCGGTAGTCACTAAATTATCATCATTTTTCTGTTTTGGTCACCCAACTAATTTTTTAGTCAAAATCGTCCCTTTCATTATATATCTTTCCTATTTTAGTCCCCTCCGTTAAAAATCTAACTGAATCGTTGATATGGTATTTTTTATTTTCCACGTTATAACCTCTCTCCTTAAAAGGAGATTAAATATGAATTGTACTATTGACATTCGCCTTCGCCCAACCTTGCCATGGTTTGTCATAATTCTTTACTCTTACATTATGATTGTATAGCTTGGATGGCATATGGTTGTCCATGATTTATCTGTTGATTTTTGTATAACTTTAATATATGTTTTAGAATCTTGAGGATCCTATTTCCTTTCATCGTGCCTTTTCTTTTTGGAAAAATATTTTAAGAGATCTCTTTACAAATAGATTATTGTCGTACTCAACTTTTATATTCACCTTATTAGAATTTCTTATTTAAATCCCACTTAAATTGTTGATTTTAAAAACTCATTATGCCATTAGTTTATTTAATGCACCTAATTTCACTATACAATAAAAATATAAAATATAATTTCATTTAATTCTAGGGAAAACTAAACTGGTGGTCACCAAACTATAACCCTTTTCCTATTTTTGTCACCCAACTATTTTTTTTTATCAAAACCGGCTTTCCCGTTAGATACATTTCCTGTTTTGGTCCCCTCTCTCATTGTCAGGAGGTTAAATAGTATTTTTTATTTGACCAACCAGGAGGTGATAATACATATTAAATTAAAGATTATATTTTGTGGATATATATTAAGCTTTTAACCTGGCTTAGTGGTTAAACACCTTGCACCAAAGTTCCTCGTTCAAATCTCTATAGAGGTAGTCTTGCTTATTTTTGAGATTGAGAGAGTACTTAAATAGCTGTTTGGTTAAAACTTAAATAAATTCTAAGCTTAGCTGAATGGTTAGGAAGTGACACGTGTCATCTCTTGGTTGGTCGAACAAAAAATACTATTTAACTTGACAAGGAGAGAGGTAACGACATGGAAAATAAAAAAAATGTTATGTCAGCAATTTCGTTAGGTTTTTAATGGAGGAGGACCAAAACATGAAAGGTATTTAATGGTAGGGACGGTTTTGACGGAAAACATTAGTTAGGCGATCAAAACAAGAAAAGGGTGATAGTTTGGTGACCACTAGTGTAATTTTCCTTAGTTATAATATATTTTTAAATTTTTTATTCTTAAAATTATTAATATATTTTTTATTCTTAGGAGTTCGACCCACATGGTTCAGAGATACCTCCCAATCACGTTGCATTAGCTCCTTCATGACAATTACAAGGGCATTCCTTGGCTGCTCCTTATGCCTCTCATTTATACATTCCACTGATTCACAGCAGTCCGATTCTATCTCTAAGCGACGAATACCGAGTCTCCAAGTATGGCGGAGACTACCAAGAATAGCCCTAGTTCCATATTTACCACCGAGCACTTACCAATGTTACGGACAAAACTCTTCCGATCGGAATCCCCCCAGCTGCTCCATCCCTTGGATTCACTGCACCGTCAACATTAACCTTAGTCCAACCAGGTTTCTTTCTCCTCCATTAAACTAATATATTTTAAATTTTACAATATAATGTCTAAAACATACATTTTCTTCTTTTTTTTTCAAAATACTTTTTGACAACATTCTCAAACATTTAAATCTTAAATTAAACTTTTCAAAAGTACTTCTTTACAACACATTTCAAAACCAATATCAAACTTGTGGCACGGTTTATCTTTTAAAAATTTACTAACTAAAGATGATGGATTATTAAGCCTTACCTATTAGAGTGTAGGAAGCAGAGACAATATTTGTGCAATCGGAGGAGGAGGGGAATAATGTTACGGAATCGGAAGAGTTTAACAGTACCACTCGACATGGAACCCATTTGCGAACCAGTCGAAGGAAATTGCAGGATCAATGTGGAACGTAGCGAGCTCCAGAAAAGATATGGGTTCTTACCAACTAGGTTCTCATGATACAATGGTACCGGAATCTAACCATGTAGTGGTTACTAATATGGGAAATGCGAATGGTCTCCTAGAAGTGACTCGTAGATTAGATTTGTCATTTGCGTGTAGAAGACATGAATGATAGCCTTAATTCTTGAATGTCGGATGAAGAAGTGGGGATGGTAACACGATATGTGAAGGTTCCTCGCCCATTGCTAGAGGACATAGTATGTGGTACGGAACCCCAATTTCAGCCTCAAGAATTACCGATTGTGGAGGGCAGCGGTGCTTGTTCTTGCTAAACCGAATCTGTATAGGACGGTTGAGTTGATGTGAACGAAAGGTGAAAAGTATGTCCAACATAGTGCTGAGTTTTCTTCCACCTAGCGAAAGAGAGGAGGCTGAAACCCGAATGAATAAAACGGGAGGGGCAGACCTCGCAAAGCGAAACCACAAGAAGTGACGAATGGTTCGATGTCTGATTCAGATTTTCAGAATAGGAAGAGAGCGATATTGCGTGAGGCAAAATAAACGATTGATCTTGGGTGTTTGGTGGGGGCAAACACTGTTGGAAACGAGGAGGAAATAATCAAGGACATTGCCAGAATCATCGAGGCTTGTACAAAGGGTTAGTAGCATTCATTGAAGGTGTTGTCGTGGTAATATTGCGACAACGTCGTTACGAGTTGGTTATTCTCCATGAAACTAAGATACAGCAGCGTAACAATGCAGCTTTGCGGATCAATTGCATGGTGGGGGGTGCAGGATTTTGTAACCTTTGGTGAAACGACTGATTTTTGAGATAGACCTTTGACTAGGATACATCTTTATTTGGTTTGATTGGAGTCTTCTCTTCTAGTGAATTGTGAAGATGTAGGTGTTGCAAGCTTGTCAATGTTAGTTAACTGTTTAATGTTAATTTCTTTGGTGTTGGTTCTATTGATTTTTTTTGTCTTTTGGATGGTTGTTGTATATTATCTTCTTTTCCTCCATTTAATTTTAGGAAAGTTTTTAATGAAGTCTATGATAATAATTTTTGTATAATTTTTTTAATAAAATTATACTTGCTAATAAAAAAAGAATTAAGAAAAAATTAAAAACAAAGCACATCGTCAATTATTAAATAAAATAAATTAAAAAATACATGTAAACAATAAAATCAAACATAAAATGACAAATTCTCATAAATATTGAGTGAGTTTAAAAGAATTCTGAGGGAAAAATTGAGAGAAATTTAACAATGATGAAGAATTTTGATGAGGTAAAAAGTTAAAAATATATATATATATATATATAGTTCATAAAATAAAAGTAATGAAGAAGAAATTTGAAAGAAAAAAATAATAATAAAAGAAAGGATATGGAATGGTGGGGAACGGCTCAGGGAAGCATATGAGTATGAAAATATATATATATATATTACCCAACAACAAGCTGAGTCATATAACATGATGAATCGTTAGGTTTTTAAGTAAAGTTAGGATCTAAATTTTGACATTGTGAATAGAGAAAATTACGTTAACAGGGTCGCTCCATGATGAATTTTTGCAATACTCAATCTAAATTAATCGTCCAATAAATTAGATATCAGTGGTTATACAACAAAACATGGAGTATATTGTAACACCCTCGACCCAGATGTCACATTTGGGCCTCAAGCCCAAACCAAAATCATAAAATTTCTCAATTTAGTTTAGCCCAAATAAAATGCTTTTCAAAAACATTTAAAGCCCGCGATTCAAAATTATATATATATATATATATATATATATATATATATGATTAAAACATTACAAAGGAGCTCCAATTAAATAAAATATTTAAATATTTAACTTGATTAATATAAATTCAAAATAAGGATTACAGACCCATACACGTAAGGCTTTATGAATACACAACCCACTAAATACAAGTATCATACTCTGACAACGCTGCTTGCTGGAATCCCATGCAAATAGTGCTCCTCGATCCCGCGATCAACCTACGCACGAAAACAACAATTCCGAGTGCTGAGCTTAGAAAGCTCATTGGTACACATCTACTCTACTATATTTCATGCTAATAATAAACATAAGCATGCAAGCTAGTGAGCAATAAGAAAAGATAAATAAACGTGTGGCGCTACCACTAGCCGCCTAAACACATGCTCTCAACATAGTAAAACATCATACATGGCCCATGAGGCCCAATCATACTCGAAATCTTACCTAATCACCCGAGTGAAAGCACACAAGGTCATAACCATAAAATCTGGAGTGACGCCCGTGTCCACAAAGCATTGGGATCGTATGCTCCGATTGAGGCTCGCGTCCACAAATCATCAGGATCCTACACCCATAGGGATGATGCCCGCATCCACAAAGCATTGGGATCCTCCATCCATGCTTGGAATCTCCCATCAAGCATCTTCGAATGAGGCTCGTGTCCACAAAGCATCGAGATCCTCCATTTGGAAGTCTTTAAAGTGTTGTAACACCTAACTTTGGGTATCCGAATCCCACCAAACAAAGACTCGTGACCAATCAAGTGCCCACACATGACACAACCACATATGATCCACCAAGGATCCATATAAGTGCCCTACCTGGCACACAACATCATACGACCCACCACGGGTCCCTATTGTTGTTATTACAACCAATCAAGCATTACCGAGTTGTTACATTTTATAGAGGAGTATACAAGTCATTCTTATCAATTATTTCTATCAATTCACATTATCACATTGATTATGGTAATAACTCCTTTGTTAATCATATTCGTCAATTTCCATCTCAAGCTTACCTTTAAACCAATTAGTGTTGATTTTCGGTTCTATAAGCAATTTATCGAGTCTTTGCCGGTATTAGTCCGTTATTATAACCCCCGTCTTCAACTAACAGTATAGGCCATTAAGCCCATCGGCATCAATATTAATTACGGGGTCCTATTCTACCCTTAAAGCTTATGAGAGTCATTATGGTTTGTTGCTAGCACATTTAAATCATTTAATGTTAATTACCAATTTTTAATCATTTAACCGGATACTTATCAGCATTGTCTCTTACCAATATTATATCGAACATATTAATTTATTCAGCCAATACACGAGGCATCACCATCTATCAATCAATCAACCAATCATACAGTCAGATAATCAAATGGATATTCAAACAATCCTACACGGTCTCCAAAGCTCATAACAGACTCGAACATTCTCAAGCTCATCAAGTATCTCAATAATTACCAAGCCTCGAACTATCAGTATCCACACATGCTTCTTACTCATCTCCTAATTTGCAACCGCTAACATGTAAAGCAATTACACTTATGATGCTCATGAAGCATTTTAGAGTTCGAGGTGTACTAACTTTAAGCTGATATCACTAAAATCCTCATCTGTGCTTCTAGATCAATCAATATAATTCGATGTCCAAACCCGAACAACCCTCGTATATCAACAAATACCAAAATACATTAATTTCATGTATTCCCTATATTACTCACGAGGTCAAATATGTAAAAACAGCTTATCATATTCAAATTTGGCAAAACAGACTGCGCCATTAGATCTGAAACGTCAAGAAACCCCGGGTAAGGTCCCCCAGAAAAAGTCAACGCCCTGGACAACGTTCAACACAGCTGTCAAAGTCAACACTGATCCCGTAAGACGCGGTGCATAGAGCTTATGGTGCACCCATGTGAGTGAGATACGGTGTGGCACAGTGCATGAAGCTACTGTGCACCATAGAGACTCGAATCCAATGTGGTGCGGTGCAAGGAACTCTTTATGCACCTGCCCACTGCAGCCAGCGCACGGCCACGCGCAGGTGACGGCGCATGCGGCGGCCTCCAGTTGCAGACGGTGACGGAAACCTCCAGATCTTTACTTCTCCGACCGTTGAATCCAATGGTGGCGACGGTTTCCGCTGTAGAACGTCAAAACTTAGCGTTTTAAGCTAGGTCGACCCTTCTTTTCCTTTACCCTGGCGAACGGTAGCGGCGATGGCAAAGGGGCGACCACCGGTCGATTCGTTTCGCCGAGCCCAACCCAATGGTGCCGGCAGTATCGAGCACGGCGGCTCCGACGACCGTAAATTAAGGTTCAAGACCTCCCCATTTACTTTTTTCTCTCTCCCCAAAATATCCAGTTCTTTTTTTTTCTCTCACCCTCTCTCCATCACATCATTAGCCTTTATATTCAAATTACCAACTATTTTTATTTTTCTCACACAAATAAATATACACACTTTATTAAATGTCTCTTTTTCCCTTTTTCACCCTTAGGCCCAATTGATTATTCTTAATTGGTCTCCCATCTTAAAGCCCAAATAAATTGTGTTCGAGGCTCAATTTTACAAAGCTTAAAATTTAAGTCGTTACATATATTAAAATAATATAAAAACATCAAGATATATCGAGTCAGATAATATTTATCCTAAATTCAAACCCGTACCGGCTTTTCTCATCCTAAAACGCATCTAACCCATCTCAAAATCTAAACTTATTAAAAAAAGGTATCTCAACAAAATTAGATCAAGTCAAAACTTGTCTGATTCTAATCATATGGGCATCTTACATAACTAAGACCGTAAAAAACATCACAATCAATTTTCCAAAACCAAAGAGGGACCACCACTTCATTATTTGAATTTTAAAAGTGGTAGTGGTATTCGGTAGCATGACTATAACACGACACCAGTAATTTATATATTGCAGAAAATTATACACGAGATTCGATATCCGATCCTCTAGGGAGTCGATAATATAGAAAACTGGCATTTTTTATTCATGACATGTATATAAGTATACGGCTTGTAAATGGAATCATTCCAAAACCCAGAAGATAATATGGATTTTCTAACAGTCTTATCATTGTTGATAGCTTCGCCACTTTTAGTTGTTGCTCTCATCCTCTTTATTCCCATCGTCAAACTATTGTTTGCCAAATTCGTCAACAATCAGGGCTACGCCCCAGCGGAGGGCACTATTTTCGGGCTGCTCTGGTATTTGGACTATCTGTACGACTACCAAACTCAAATCGCCAAAAGGCTGCCCACTTTTAGGTTGATTGGTTTAACATACAGTGAAATCTCCACCACCGACACGCGAAACATAGAGCACATACTGAAAACCAGTTTCACCAAATATGCCAAAGGTAAACATCTGCAAGAAAATGTTTCAGACCTTTGGGGAGATGGGATTTTTGCCGCCGATGGAGACAAGTGGCGGCAGCAACGGAAGCTTGCGAGCTATGAGTTCTCGACAAGAGTTCTTAGAGACTTTAGCTGCTCGGTTTTCAGAAAGAACGCTGCAAATTTGGCTACAACAATCTCAAAGAATGCGATGTCGGGTCAAGTTATTGAATTCCAAGTCAGTAATCCGATCCCACTTTATTGTCGTTGTTATTATTAACAAAGAAATGCCCAATTTTTGTGTGTGATTTTTTGTTTCATATTTGTAGGATTTGTTCATGAAAACGGCCTTGGAATCGATATTTAAAGTTGGGTTTGGAATAGATTTACATTGCTTGGATTGGTTAAGTAATGAAGAGGCGTCAACCTTTTGTAAGGCTTTCGATGATGCAAATGAGGCGGTGAATCTTCGTTTCATCGATTCTTTATGGAAGCTGAAAAGGTTTCTTAACATCGGGTGCGAAGCTACCCTGAAGAAGAACATCAAAATCGTTGATAAGTTTATCTACAATATTATAAGCACCAAGAAAGAATTGTTGGCAGTGAAGTCAGATCCTGTAAGTCTTCTTTTCCTTCTGTTTGGTGCGAAAGAAAACGTTTTGCTTTACGAAATTCTAAGGTTTTTTTTTTCTTGGCGATTTTAGAATGAGAAAGAAGATATACTTTCAAGGCTTTTAGCAGAGAGCGAAGAGAATCCAGAAACAATGAGCACTCGATATTTAAGAGATATAATTTTAAATTTTTTGATTGCCGGTAAGGATACAACTGCAAACACTTTGTGCTGGTTCTTCTACATGCTCTGCAAAAACCCCTTGATACAAGAAAAGGTCGCACAAGAAGTTATAGACATCACTTGTAGCAGACCAGATGATGCTAATTTCGATGATTTCGCGGCCATCTTAACCGATGCAACTCTCGATAAGATGCACTATCTTCACGCAGCATTAACCGAGACCTTAAGGCTCTATCCTGCAGTTCCCTGGGTAAACACACTATTCCACACACGCACACACACATACATACACTTCTATTATGTTATTTACTGAGAATGTTCATTTATTTGTACTTGGAAGGATGGAAGGTGCGCACAAGAGGATGACATTCTACCCGATGGGCACAAAGTCAAGAAAGGAGATGAGGTTTACTACCTGTCGTACGCCATGGGCAGAATGCCTTACATTTGGGGAGAAGATGCTGAGGAATTTCGACCAGAACGATGGCTTAAGGACGAAGTTTTTCAACCCGAATCGTCTTTCAAATTCATATCATTCCATGTTCGTGCTCTGCCTAATTTGTTTCTTAGAGTATAATGCATGTGTTTATTAATATGGTGATTGTCCAACTCTAATCATTCTTCTTGTTTCTTTGTTGGTATTTTCAGGCGGGTCCCCGGATTTGTTTAGGCAAGGATTTTGCGTTCAGACAGATGAAGATAATATCAATTGTCCTTATTCGCTACTTTCGGTTTAAATTAAGCGATATTGCACCAGATGCAGCTTATAAAGTTACATTTACTCTTCATATGAAAGGTGGACTTTATGTTTGTGCTGTTCCCAGAAAAAGTTAAGCAGCTTCCGGCACTTTAAAAATTGTTGCCTGTAAAATGTTACAATTCTTTCTGGGTGTGTTGTGTTATTCGGTATGAATTTTCTTATTTTTTTCTTCTGTGTGCAACGTAATAATGAGGTCATGTATTTATTAGTATTGGTTTCGAATCCAATAACCACTCTTGGAAATGCAACAATTAAAGAAATGGGAGAAATTAAAATTTTAACCGGCTGTTCTAAAAATTGTTGATTATGTTTTAAATTTACAACATTTAAATTAAATGTATAAGAAAAAAATTAATTATTTAAAAAGTAATCTGATATTTGTTAAATGATTGACAGATCAATGAGGTGAGAGAGAATTATAACAAAAAAAAAAAAAATCAAGTTGAAGTTGGCAGAAGCCTTTTTAAAATTCAAGTTGTATATGACGTGCATCCAAATATGTACAAAGTAGTTAGACAAGCAGTTACTGTGTTATATTTACTTCAGCTGAAATTTATATAAACTTGCACTATACATTGAATCAATATATGTGGAATTATATATATTACAAGTTTAATAAATCAATCAAATATATTTTAGTGATTTGTTTTTTTTGAATATTTTAGTGTGATTACATGATAGTATTTATTCTTAACTCTTTGTCATTTGAAAACGTTGCTTGAATTCAAGTATTTTAAAAATAGAAATGCTCTCTTTTCTATTGTGACCAATAAATGAGTTCACATTTTATGATTTTTAAACAAAGTTTTTTTTATCTAAATAAATATATAGAAATTTAAAAATTAAATTATTTAATATTATAATATATGAAATATATTAATTTAAATTATAATAAAAAGTAAAATATAGTTTATTATAATTCACAATTAATTTTTATTATCTTAATGTTTTATAATTTGTAAAGTTATGAAAAATATGTAAATGTTCTTTTTATTTTGGTGAAAAGGGTATGATTCTATGCCATTGAACAAATGATCATACACAGGTAATATTAAAATTCCCCTAAACTTAATCAGAAGAAAATAATATATATAAATGTTATTTCAACATCATTGAAGTTAATAAAAATTTTACTAAAAAAAAATTATAATAATCTTACTTGTTTAAGATAATTTTTTATGAAAATATGTAACTTTAAATATTTTTAAATAACATTGACATGATAGATATAAAATTTTTGAAACCATAAATAATTTATTAAGCATATATATATATAATAACATTTTGATAATTTTTTAAATTTATAAATGGTAAAACAAACTCACTATGAGATAACAAATGCGGGATAAAATGTAATTTTCACCCCAAATCACTTTCCAAACACAAAAACTGCAAGGGTTTGTTTTTTCACTGAAAATAGATTCTAGAAAATAATATGCGTAAAATGCGGGGTGGTTCTAAACATGTTCAATAGGTACGATCGCACAGGCTCCTGAAAAAAGAGCGCCCTAGAATGATTTCTCTAATATATATATATATAATATTTTTCTAAAAAATTCTTAATCCAAAGCATTAATTCTTAATCCAAAACATTTTTAAAATTTTATTTTTCTAAATAATTATTTATCCAAATAAATTAATAAAAAACATTGGTATTTAAAAACCTCCAAAATTTTAAATTTTTTCATTAGAACGCATCCTAATAAAAATATTTAACTCAAAATAATTTTCTCCATCCAAAATATATCAAAGATAAAATTACTTCCTATAATATTAGATGCTTTAAACTATAGGCCCGTTAAGCCAAAAACATGGTTTTTTTACAAGAATAATAGTTTTTTTTTTATGAAAACAACTAGTTTTATTACAAAGAGAAAATATCTAAATTAAAATGAAAGTTTATAATCGTAAACTAAACACATAATTTAGACATTTTTTAATAACCATTAACACAAAAAATTAGCCACTTTAGATCAATACATGACCATACAATGAAAAGGTTAAAAACCCAATCAACAAATTCGAACAAAGAATAGATAGAACATATCTGATTGTATCGTCAAATAAACCATAAAAGGGAATCAAATTACTGAATGATCACCGACTACAGCAAATTAGAACCAAGCATCGTGAGAATCATCCACAAACGTAAATCGTGTATTCAAATTCAATATAAAGGTACAGAGCAGGGAAGATCAGCTGGATAACCAAACAAGAGCTAAGCGGTGTCAAATTCAACTCTGGAGAAACTAAAAATAAAAAGAACGGTCAAACGATCGTCAATAAAAAATAAAAAGTGTCGAAAACAGAGAAAAACATGCCAAAAGACAAAAAAGCGTACCACAAAAATAAAATTGTTCTTAATAAAAAACTAAAAAACAAAAAAAAATTAAAAATAAAATATAATAATGCAAAGAAGAAAGAAAGATTACTAGCGATCAACAATCAATACTAAAATTGGTGTCGTCGTCGACGGCTAAATAAGATGAAAAAAATAAAATGATGGCTACAAGAATAATAGCTTTAAAAATTAATTATGAAAATAACAATAATTTTAATTATTTTTTAAAGTAACACCAAAATTTGACGAAGGGCGGTACATGAAACTAGAGCCCTCTATTATGATTGCATCGATTTAGAAACGTTTTACAAAGATTACATTCGTTTTGAGTGTAAGCATTTTAAAATTTCACTGTGAATTATGAAAAAGTAAATTATATTTATCTTAAAAGATTTGACTCGAAAATACTTTTATTTACAAAGTGTGTCTTATTAAATGATTAAAATTATATATGAAAATATATTCGCTTGTAATTACCTTAAGAATATTAAAAAAAATTCACTGATAATTCTTAAGCAAGTTTCCAATTTTTGATTTTGTACGTGAGTGTTAGTGAGAATAGGGTAAATCATTCTTGTACTTTGTTTATCCTGAATTTTAATCTTTAATTACGACTCAATAGATGTAGGTTTAGAGCAAATATATTTGGTCAGTTTATCGAGATGCTCATCTTTATTTCCTCATTTTTCTTAAATTATAGGTTCTAGACCTAATAGGATCACGTCTTTTTTTCTTCTTCTAGAGTTCTCATTCCCTTCTCCTCTAGGTAGAATTAGGATTAGAATTAAGATTTATTAAAAAAATAAATGTAGGATTGGTTAAACTCAAATTGTATTAACAAACATCGTATTTTATCTTATTTTTACTACAATTTTTATTACCCACTTTTCAGCTAAGTTCTGAATCTAACAAGCCTCCCGCACTTCAAATACTGTCCCAAATTAAAAACGTTTCTGAGTCCAAAAGTGTGTTGAGAAAGTGGATATTCGAAAAGTACTTCGCTTTTAACAATGAGTAAAATATATCTTTATGTTACTTAATTGTAGGTTTAGTAATGAACATAAATTTTTTAATAGTAATAATTTAGTAATTTAATTATAAATTTGGTAACAAACCTATGTCACTTCTCTTTCAAAAATAATAATTTAATCACTCAGTTAAAATTTTATGACAAACAAGTCACTTAATTATAAATTTAGATTTTGGTAACAAACAAGTCACTTTCTTCTAAAAAAATAATTTAGTAATTCAATTAAAATTTGGATAAATTATACAGATCATCACTGAACTATATTTCCACTTTTATTTTAATCACTCAACTTTAAAAAAATAATTCAATAACTAAACTTTATACATCGAATTTTTTATCACTTCTCCTTCAATTTACTAACAAAGTAATGACATGAATGATATAACATTTTAAATCAGATTTCCTCACTTATTTCACTTTTCAACTTTCTAATTTTCACATATTTTTCCTTTTTTTATTTCTTTTCTTCTCCTTTAAAGGACACCATCATCACTGTTTCGACTAACCTCGTACTAAAATTTATCTTCTCCAATACTATTAAACCTCACTCTTAATTTACACAAGAAACTTTAAACCTCACTCAAAAAACGAGCACATAGGAACAAATCTAATTTTTTACTGTTTTCCTTAAAGCATAATCTTTAAGCATCTCGAGTAAATCTATTTTTTACCATTGCCATGTTTTGTTGGTATTCTGGAACCATTTTGACTACACGCGAGAGCCGAATCGTCTGACGTCGTGCTTCTCACGCGCGAGTGGGTGAACAAAAAGTCTTTTCTCCCTTCGATCTAAACCATTAGATCATGATGAGATCTAACAGTTCAGATACAGTTGCATAGAAAATAAAGAGGGAATTAGGGTTTATTTTGATTTTAATGTTAGGGCATTGTAATCTGTTGGGATATATCTGTAAATGGACTATATATTAATGAACTTTTAATTATAAAATTTAGGTTTTATTTAATAAGTATTTAATATATTTAATAATAAATAAAATAAAAACAAACATGAAAATTTTAAAATGAAAAAAGCAAATAAAAACACGTGAGTACAATGAGTGTCATTTATTTATTTATATATTCTTTATATAAATTTTTTTCTCGAATAATTTTGAGGTGTCATCAGGCCAGCCGTATTACCAAGTGATTCTGTCCATGATTTCAACAGAACAAGATTGACGGACTCCATGCAACTGCAATACATATCAAGGTACAGATTAATGCTTTATAAATACGAAACAAGGTGTATAACCTGGATCGAAACCTGTTAGGCAGTCTCATGGGAATACTACATAAGATAGAGCACAAAGGGCATTAAAGTTGCCTTCGGACTTCTCTCTGCAATCAAACAACGATAATCCTTGTTTTATTTTAGGTTAAATCGTTTTCTTGTTCCATACTTCTATTATTGACTCCGTTAGTAGTGTGAGATACTTTATATATTTTATATTGATTCTTTTGCGGAGGGAGTTTGAGGGTATTACAGTTGCAGTGGTAAAGAGGTCGTCAATCCAGTTTTGTTGAAACTTAAATCAAGCATTACAATATATATATATATAATATAAGCTTAAGAGAATAAAAAACCCTTGAACTTTTGAAAAAAATGGCATAAAGCCAAAAAAATGGTCTCAATGTTTGACTGAATAGTCACTTTGGCTCTTATTCTTTTTTTTGAGCAATTCAACCCTCAACGTTTCATTTTGGGTCAAAATGGCTCTTCTACGGATGAAAATTGTAAGTCAACTGACGGTAAATGACTTGAAATGACGTGACAAACATATATGACAATGCACGCTGACATGGCAGTATCATATAGACAAATGTGTTGGTTTGAAAAAACGTTACATCAGTAAAAAATAATTTTATAAAATTATAAAAAATATAAAATATTTTTTTCTCCTGACTTATCATTCTGTCAAGTCATTTCAAACTGTTTACCATCAGTTTTCGAACAATTTTCATCCGCAAATGGGCCATTTTAACCCAAATAAAACATTGATGGTTAAATTGCTCAAAAAAAAAGAATAGGGGCCAAAATGACTATTCAATCAAACATTGGGGGTATTTTTTGACTTTATGCCAAAAAAATCAATTAAGCCAATGAATTTTTTTGCACCCAATTAAGCCCTTAAACCAAAAAATTTAATCAATTAAGCCCTTTGACCAATTTTGATCATTAAAACTTGACTGCTTTTTTGGATCTGTTGGTGTAGTGCGCCGTGTCACAGTGTTTTCATTTGATTTTTTTTGGATTTTTTTATTTTATTTAAAAAATTCTTTAAAAGTTCTAAAAAATCTAAAACACTTAGAAAATTTATAAAAATTATTTTTTTGAAAAAATGTAAATGCAACATGATAGAACTGTAGTGTATCATGTCCCAGTCATATCTAAAGAAAAAACGTCAAGATTTAATGGTAAAAATTGATCAAAGTGCTTAATTGTTTAAATTTTTGGTTCAAGGGATAAATTGGGTGCAAAAAAAGTTCAGAGGTTTAATTGATTTTTTTTTTGAAGTTCAGGGCTTGTTACACCCTTAAGCCTAAAATATATGGATTTATATTCCATACACTGCTGTAAAAAATTTTAGTTTCCATAAGCGCCCTAGTTTTAGAGTTTAGGGATTTAGTTTATGGTGCAGGGTTTAGGTGTAGGTGTTTAGAATTTAGGGATAATGGTTAGAATTTAGGGGTTAAGGTTAGGATTTAGGGTTTAGAGATTAAAGTTTAGGTTTTAGGGTAATATGTTGAGTATTTAGGTTTTAACCCACAAACCCTAAATTCAAACTCTAAACCCTAAATTATATTCACAATCCCTAAATTCTAAACTACTAAAACTAAACCTCTAAACCTTATACCCTAAACTAAATTCTTAAACCCTAAAACTAAGGTACTTGTGAAAACTAAAAGTTTCCACCGCCAGTATATCAAATAATTATCTATTATTTTCCAATTAAAATAAGGATAATTATTCTATACACAAGTGCTTGTGGAAACTTTTTTACACAAGCGCATTAGTTTTAAGGGTTAGAGACTCTGTTTAGGGTTTAAATTTTAGGGGTTTAAGTGTAGTACTTTTGAATTTAGGGGTTGTTGATAAAATTTTGAATTTAGGGTTTATAGGCTAAAACTTAAATCACTACCCATACTACCCTAAACCTTAACCCTAAATCCTAAATTTTAACCCTAAACCTTAAATTCTAACCATGAACCCTAAATTCTAAACCCTACACTAAAACCCTTAAACTATAAACCCTAAACCCTAAAATTGAGGCGTTTATAGAAACAAAAAGTTTCCACCGCCTATTATAATCCTTAAAATAAAATAATGATCTTGGTTCTGTGGCTAAATGCGTGTGATTTCTCCTAGCACACTCAGTTTGAAACCTCTCAAACCATCCTTGGGAAATTTATTTTCCTTTAACCTAATTGTGACATGTGTCATGACCTAATTGTAGGAAAATAAATTTATTAAAAAGAATTAAAATTTGGATCGATAAAATAATACGGTGACATGTGTTAGAATATGGTTGGGTGATTAAATTTATTAAACTAAATTAAAATTAGAGCTACATTAATAGAATACATAAGTAATGAGGACCAAATGTATAGTTATACAAATTTATTTAAATGCCACATCAGCATCTCCGTTAAATTTAATGGTTAATGACTTTATTGATATCATTTAAATAGTTAAATGGTCTGATTGAAAAAATTAAAAGATCAATTGTCAAACAGAATCGAGACAATAATGCAATGGTCATGTAGTTTACCCTAAATGTTTTTTATGGATAAATATTATTGCCCAAGAAGTAGCTTTAAGCTACTACAAATTTACATGAAGCTTACGTTTCATATGTTAACGAAAGGGGACCATCTATGGGTTCGTTTATTTATTGCGTGCTAAATATAAATGGCACAATCCCCATGAGGGCCCGAGCGTGAGGCAGTCTTGTTTTCGGGTTTGGAGGGGGGTTTGCATGGTTTGGGGTGATACTAAAGAGAATATGGTTTGGCAGTTGGGGGATGGAAGTACCGTGAAATTCTGGACTGATCATTGGCTGGGGTCGATTGGTGCTATTTCGGATATGTAGCAACTAAAAAAATCAATAAGTTTCCCACTTTTTTTTTATTAAAAAAAATTGGTTTTAGGGGTATTCTTGGAAAAGGTCGTATTTTGAAATAAAATTGAGGAGTCGCCACCGGTCACTTGGTTTAAGTAGATCGACCATCGAAAGGTAACCAGAGAAAAAAGGGTTTGAGAGTCAGTTATGAGTGGGGAAGGGTTCACAACCCCACCACGCCCAAAAATTGGTACCTAAGAGTTCGTATCATATTTGCAAAGAAAAGTAAAAAATCGGTCTAATTTAATTAATAATCCCTAAAAATGCATGTATACATGACCATATCATACGATTCAAATATATAAAGCTCGCAGTTCACGATATCCAAAAAAGATGATGACTGGAGACCCAGGACGACATTCCCGATAAGATAATGGAGCTTTGAGAACTAAAACTATGCAACAAAATAAATATATGCATGAATAAAGAATATGCTCACAATTAAATATAAGCAAGAATATAATAGATGAATACATAATAATAAGAACAAAGGTTTAACAATACAACATAGCATCCAAACGAATTCATATGAAAAAGCACTGCCATAAAAAATCATTAATTAATAGAATGGAATGATACATGAGGATAAAGGAATGTACCCAATACCCATTAAATTGGGTCTAACCAAGGAATCTATTAGGTTTTGCCCATTTTCTGGCAGTGTATACGACGTATACTTTGGATAAGTTGGATGATATGTGTATTGCTGAGATTGTGAGGTTGCACGGGGTGCCTAAATCTATCGTGTCGGATAGGGATCCGCATTTTACATTAAGGTTTTGAGAGTTTTTGCATAGAGCTCTGGGTACACTGTTGAATTTTAGTACTTCGTATCATCCTCAGTCGGATAGTCAGTCTGAACATGTTATCCAAGTGTTAGAGGATATGTTGCGGTGTTGCATCATTGATTTTCAAGGAACGTGGGAGAAGCAACTGCCGTTGGCAGAGTTTTCTTATAACAATAGTTATCAAGCGAGCATTCAAATGGCTCCGTATGAGGCTTTGTATGGTAGGAGGTGTTATACGCCACTTTGTCGGCCTGAGGTAGGTGAGGAATATGTTTCTATGCCTGATGTGTTGAAGGACACTAATGAGAAAGTGAAGCTTATTAGTGATCGACTGAAGGCTGCTTCAGATCGACAGAAATCCTATGCTAATTTGAAGAGTATGGAGATTGAGTTCGCGGTTGGTGATAACATGTTTCTTAAGGTTTCGCCTTGGAAGAAGGTGACGAGGTTTGGACGTAAGGGTAAGTTGAGTCTGAGGTTCATTGGATCGTACGAGGTGTTAGAGCGTGTTGGTCCAGTTGCTTATAGGTTGAGGTTACCATTGGAGTTGGAGAAGATACATGATGTTTTCCATGTATCGATGCTTCGGAGGTATAGATCAGATCCGTTGCATGTGATGCCGGTTGAGGAGACTGGGTTGTGTCTAGATTTAACCTATAAAGATGAGCCGGTAAAGATTTTGGATTCTAGCAGTAAGATTCTTCGTGGGAAGACCGTTGAGTTAGTGAAATTGTTGTGGTGACATCGAGGTGTTGAGAAAACCACATGGAAAATGAAGAAGCAGTTTCCTCATCTTTTCAGGTAAATTTTGAGGACAAAATTTCTTAAGTGGGGGAGAGTTGTAACGCCCCGAATTTGGGCTTAGAAGTTATCTAAGTATATTAGACAGTTTGGGTGAACCTGATTAGTCGGTTTGATCTAGTTTCGGGAATTAATTCGTAGTAAATATTTTAACATGAAATAAAATATGGAAAATAGTGAAAAATATTTAATTATTATTTTGAGGGTTTTGGTAAACTTAATTTGATAAAAAAAGGTTTGATTTATGGACATTTTGTCCTAGTGACTAAAATGTAAAGTTTGAACAGTATTTTTGGTGACTAAATCGTAAACGGGTCAAAACTTAAAATCTTTAGGGAGCTATTAAGCCAATTGGTTTCATCACACTTTTTTTTTCTTAATTTTTATATTTTAAAATGGTTTTTAAAAGGTATTTAATAAATAGAATAAAAGAGTTTTAGTTAGTTTTGATTTAATTAGTCAAATCACTTTCTCACGTAACTACTTTTTCTCCCAATATTTTCTCTCAATTTCTCAACAACAAAACTACCTTTTCTTTTCTAAAAATCTCAGGAATCAATCTTTTCAATCTTAGTTTTGATTTCAACAATTGATTCGTTTGTTCTACTTTGGATCTTCTACTTCTACTTTGGAGATTTCATCAAAATCAAGCCAATTGAGGAAGGACTCTACCATTAGAGGTGATCTTCGTTTATCTCCTCTAATGAAAGGTTCTTCATTGAAATTCCCAAGTTCTTGATCCTTTGAAATTGATTTATGTTAGATTTTAATGATTAAATCAAGATTTAATGGTTTAATATTAATTTTGTTAAGAAATTGATTGAGTTTGGTTATTGATTCGAATCATTGCAATTTTTTTTGGTTTAGATCATGTTTAAAGTGTATATTGATGATATTTAATGAGATTTATAAAAGACCTTAGCAACTAATCGACGGTTGCCTGGGCAGCAACTTCAAGGTTCGACAGAGCGTTCTTCAATGGTTTCTTCGTATCCCTAAGTCGAAACTCTAGCTAGTTGTACATGCCTTGATAATACATCCCTGCGTGAATCAAGGGTGAACAACAACCAATCTTGCGCTCCTCTTAGCCGTTGAAATCCTTAACTTATTCCTAAGCCGGATTAATCTTCACCATCGATAGATTGAATAAAGACCATACTCATTCATTTCTTGAGTCTAACTCTCCCGATATTAGATAAATAGATAGAATTACGAGATCCTCTCCCAATTCACTCGCAAACAAGAATAAAAATGAAGAATTAGTAAACCTTGAATTGAAAGTGCAAACTCAAGAACCTAAACAAATCTAATCATTTATCAAAGCCACAAAAACACAATAACCTCAACCAATCAAGTTAGTTCATGATTGAGTTCAAAAGATATACAAAGAATAATCCCCAAACCATGAATCTAATGGAAGCAAAGAAGAAGAAGAAATCGATCAGCCCTCTTGAATTCTCTCTCAATCGAGCTCTCCCTCCCAAACTTGTTGAAATAGGCTGCTAGAGGTTCTTTATATAGGAGATGGTTAAGTCAAAGTCTTTCTTGAGGAAGATGTTAAGTTGAAATTAAATACTTTAAAAGAATACAATTCTTTATTATATTTAAATTCTTTCTAGATCTTCTCCTATCTTCTTTGGGATTTAATATCTCTTTGAATCTCCAATTCTTCTAGGATTTATCTTCTTCCACTTCATATTGGTCTTTATCTAGTCATCAATTCGAGTGCCACATCATCTTTTTCCATTGTCGACAATTGCCCTGGCAACTAGCTCGGTATAACCTTCATGCACTGCCCTGGCAACTGCGTCGGCATCTCCTTCATGCACTGCCCTGGCAATTGCGTCGGCATCTCCTTCTTGTATTGCCCTGTCTATTAGTTCTAGCCTTGCTTTGGCAATTGATTTTGCTCACACAAAAACACACCAAAGCAGTATCTTTTTCCACAAAAATCACCAAGTTATGTAATCAAGCTCAACGGTGGAAAAAAACATGAATTAATGCATGGATGACTAATTATGCAACTAATATGAGCCTAAGTCTAACAATAATATGAGTAAAAAAGGGTAATAAAATAGTACTTTTGAACATTTAACGGTGATCAAGCAAAGGAGCTGGAGCTAGTGACTTATTGCCTTTTCTCTGTATTCGACCCTTTAGTTAGATGGGTGTTGTTCTAATGACTAATTCTTGAAACCGATACCTCTTGCATTAATGCATTACATCATTTAAACATTATATTAAAATAAAAATTAAACTTATGTTTAAAATATTGCATTTTATTAGAAAAATAACATTGCATTTTGAGAAGAATATGTAACAAATTTATTAAGGTTGAACAGTCACAAAGATTGTTGAGGATCACTTGGATTGAATGAAAATGGTTGACCAGTTCGAGAACCAGATGAAAATATGAGCTACCACATTGCTTGGAGTCAGATAGGTTGAAGGAGGAAATATGCTAGACAAAATACCAACAAGGGTAATCAGGATAGAAATTCATCTCACATAAGGGTTCAGTCTGAAAGGACTCTTCATGCAAAAAAAGAGAGAAGCAAAAAAACAAAAAAAGAGAAGTCAAAAGAGAGAGATGGAAATAAAAAGCCAGAAAAAGATGGGTAAGTTCGGATCAATATGGTTGGGAGCATTTGAAAAAATCTAGAAGATCTGAGTTTGGATTATGATAAGAACCCCGGGGTGCTTGACTTAAAGGCACTAGTGGATTTTGAAAATGCTAAAATGATGGAAGCTCAGTGGGTAGACATAGAAAGGCCGAATCAGTTAAAATTTTGGATTTTAGCCGAAAGTCTTGTCGATTGATGGTTCAGCAGCAGTCAGAGGATATAATGGTCCTAACGAAGACGAGTGGCAGAAGAGTCATTCTCTAAAACGAAGAACGCCAAGGTCATCTGAAGATTGAAGTTTGCTTACAAAGGAATCAATTGCAAGAGGAGCAGAATATAGATACAAGACAAAGAGATAGAAGAGATCAGTCAGGAAAAAAAGACAATCATTCATATCCAATCTCAGGTTCAGATTTGTGATTCTACCCTATCCAAAATCACTTTCAGATAATGGTCCCACTAAAGTTTTTGGTCTCATCAGTAATGGGTATTTATGTTCTGGAAGTGAGGAGCCCTGGTTCAATTGAAAATTATCGTTTGCTAGAAGAGTTGAGATAAAAGAGAAAGGGCAGAATCTACAACATACTGATATGGGTAACCCACTTCAATCCAAGATCAACTAGAGTCAGAGTAATATTTTGGCATTTTTCTGCAATATTTTTGTACCAAAGAATGTTCCAAGATCAAATGCTTGAGATACTCCTGTTAGTGAAAAGTCAAAATCTAAACTGGATCTCGTTCGTGTTTTTATTGAGAGATACATTTCAAACTGCTTGAAGCTTCGCAGTATCGTGAGGAACTATCAGAGCCCCATCAATGAAATTGTTACAATATCAAGACTATTGTGATTTATGATTGAGACATTGACGACTGCTGTATTTTCAAGCTACAAATTTAAAACTTTCTGAAGTGGGAGATTTTGGAAGTCGACACTGAAGATTAGCTATTAAGATATGTAACTTAAAAAGTAGTCCCCTGGTTGGAGGAAATGCAATTGGATTGCTCAAAAAATATGTGCTGAAAATGTCAAGTGAAAAGAGAGAAATAAGTGAATGAATGCAATGATCGAACTCCTTGAAGTCGTAATAGGAAATGGTCAACTAACTCATCAGGTCTATCGTGAAAGATTCCTCGGACAAATGCAAATTTTGAATGCCCATTTTAGAATTATTTTACCCATAGGGTGGTGAAGAAGATGTCAAGCTCATTTGCCCATAGTTATGATTTCAATAATATTTGCAAGTTTTACATGGGAAACCAGAATATGCTACCAAGAAGATTAGGCCCTTAATGGAGAACATCAAGAAGTTGGTTAGTCAGAGATCCAAAATGAATACTTCTAAGATTGTCTGGAATTTTAATATCTGTCCCGTTACAGCTTGCAAGAATTATCTCTGAAGTAGTATATGAAATTCACTATGTTATCTCAAGCCCAAAGATTCTTTTATATTGCTTCAGAGATGACTTAAAAATGTAAGACCATGGTTGTAAATGTTCGACCACTCATGGAGAGGATGTGACTGAGTATGAGACAATCATCTTCAGTTGGTATTTCTTTTTTAAGAAAAAATTGCCTATCAAAGGTCATGGTGATGATGACGAAATGCATATATCAACCAGTTCAGCGACTCAGCAAGTTTTGCCACAGAGTTATGGTAGTTCTGTAGAATGAATTGGATGAAAGGACAAGAATTTGAAGTGTCCACAAACTTGGGGCATTTGCTTGCTCTAAATATTAAAAGTGGGACAAACTCAATACGGTAAGAGACCGGTGGAGCGACATTGAGAAATTTGATCATTGAGGAGTTAAAAAAATCTGGTCAGAAAGAATGGGAGCATTAGAGCATGAGCAAAAATAGACATGTCTTTGTAATGGTGAAGAACAATAAATAATTGACGATAGAAGCAGAGTGACCAAAATTAACTTAGGACTGCATTGATTAATGGTCAACAGTGAACTACATGAGATCTGTCTGCAGTTTTAGGACCGTTGCGGAGTAATACCCCGAATCATCCCAATCACTTTTTCCCACGAGCATTGGGGATCCTTTGTAAGGGAGGCTATTTCGATTTATTTGTTCAGGATGCTTGTTTCCTATATATTTTTCTCAAATGGAAAATATCTTGTATTATTTGATTCTTTAATATTTCATTCGTTCTTTGTTATGGGTTAGTTTTTGTTTTCCTATACATATATGTATATATCTTCACTAACATTTTCTCTTAGGTCCCTGGATATTAATTGTAAGAGTGACCTTGAATCAAATTCAGAGATCAACTTCAAAAATGTGACTTTCTTCTACTTTTTTAGACCAATGGGAAGACATTAATGAGTGTTCAGGAACCACGGGAAAATCCCAAATGCAAATTTTGAGTGAATTGGCTCTCAAGCATTGTCGGCTAAGGTCTTTGAATGAAGTGATAACCCAAAACATCATCCACCCAAAGATGGCTTTCCTTCGAAGATATCCAAGTATGGGAGGACATTTGGTATTCCTTCATCTCCCTTCACAAAGAAAAAAATAAGAAAAATATCATTTGTTGTCCCCTTTGAGCCTGAAGACTTTCTTTCAATTCAACCCAAACCAAGGATCACCCCTACACTGAGGACAAAGAGGATAAAGTTCAATTTTGATCATGCTATGATAGTAATGCCTTGTGAATCGGGGCAAAAATGATATGATCCTTGGTTTCATTACCCTTACGCATTTATTTGAGCCTATATATCCTTTCTTCGGCAGCCGTGAAGTATAGCCTACATTACAAGCCTCGAAAGACCATTTTGACCATATACGGGTATTGGAGCAAGATGAGTTTGTCTTCAGAATACATCCCGCTTATCAGAGTTAACCTTTCTTCAAGGACTTCCAGACTTCTAATGCTTGATTGAGATCAAAAAAGAGGGAATGATTGGGCATGGTGAGTTAGTGAGCTAAAGAGTGCCACCTTAAATGGGATAAAATTAGGCATACGAGAAATGTTTCTCTCATAAGTCTAATAATTTGGAAGAGGTCACATTGGAGCAGATCATTGCAGTTTGGTTCAAAGGCTCTGTTGCATTTAATATTTAGGGAGCCTAATCTTGATTTTTGTTTTCTCATATTTTCCATGATTTATCAAATTTTTACAATTTATCAAATCTAGTAAAATAATATTATAAGCCATTCACTTATCCTTTCAACAAGCATCTTGCAGATAAATTGATTAGATACAAGAAAAGCAAATGATTTTGTGGGTATTATTATGATGCACTAATCCTCGATACTTGTTTAATGATGAAAAGTATGACGAGGAAAAGACAAAATTCAGAGTGTCAACAATATTCAAACAAAGCTATAAGAGAATAACAAGTGATTCTGGGGAAAAAATAGAAAGCAAGAGTCATCTTTTGGGAGCAAAGATGCAGCCAGATCAATACGTTGAAGATGTTTGCTATTCAAAAGCAAGGAAATAAGGCGAATGTGAGCAAATATAGTAGTCAAAGTCAAGTCAGAGTGGGGCAATGTTGCAAAAAAAAAACCTTACAGAACAATCACATGCCGGTAAGCAAGATCTGCATGTTAAAACAACAATGAATCATGATCTCTTTCAAGCCATGAGAAAGAATTTTGTCAAAGAAGCTGAATGAAGATATAGCAAAGCAGTTATTTAAGAAAGGAGTGATCCTCATTATTCAAATTGTGAGAAATACATGGTGAAATACGGCAAAAAAGAGGTTTATGCACTTGATCCATGAAAGCAAGGGAAGCTTCATCAGAACGAACAAAAGAAAAAAACATTGTTGCAAAAAAAAAAAAAAAAGAAAAAGAGAAAAAGAGGAAAAATCGAGGTGAAAACCCAAAAGGGCACCTTGAGAAGAAAAAGAAGAAAAGAAAAAGAAATATCTAAACTAAAAACCTGAAAATGTGCTTTAGAGAAAAAGATACAGAGATCCTGAAGACGGAACCTGAGTGTGAGATGTGTTATGCTGTTGGTAGAAGAAATTTTAATGAAATATGAAGCGAAGAAATTTGGAGCTCCCCATCAGATGAAAGTTTATCCAAGTGGTTCTCAATTGACAACATTCATACATCATATAGTTAGGCATCTATAAGAAGGAACATGCTAATTCATACATTCGAAGCATTTTTGCATACTTTGGCAGGAATTTGCGGATTCAATCAAGGAAAGGCGAAGATCAATTTATAGCTTCGAGTTTTGGAAAAGAATATCCAAGAAAGAATGAGCAGAGATTTCAGAAAAAGATCCAGTTAAGAAAGAATAAAGATCTTGGAAAGGTAGATCCAAGCTAGAACGAGTAAAGATCTTGGAGGAAATATCTAGTTGAAAGTGAATAAAGATATCGAGGAGGAAGATCCAACAAGGAATAAACAGAAATCTTGGAGGAGAAAATTTGACAACGAGCGAGCATAGATCTTTGAGAAATAGATCTAGCAAAAGATTATAGCTGTGTTTATGAGAAAGAAAATATATTAATTCATGATTTTTTATTTGCAGATATAGATCTCAAGACATCCCGTTTACAGAGGAGGATTTCTCTAAAATATTCTGTTTGTAGAAAGGTGGATTTTAGCAAGAGAGACAGATTTCGGCAAGAGGCTCTATGTGCAAAGGCAGATTTCTACAAATATTTCGTTTAAAGAGGTAAATTTCAGTAAAGATTTCAATCCTTTTGAAGAGGCGGATCCCAACAAAAATTTTAATTCATTTGAAGAGGCGGATCTCAGCAAAGATTTCAATTCATTTGCTGAGGCGGATTTCAGCAAAGATTTTCTAATTGTTTGCACGGGAAAGGAAGTACATTACAATTCTAAATCTTTTGGGTCATCAGTAAGTCCTTTGGGCATGATGTTAAGTCCTTCGGGCCGAAACCTTCGAAAATGATAAAAACTTTCTGAATGTTATCGAAAATGATATGACGGTGGGGCATGATATTAGCAGAAATATTAATCTTTTGGGCCCTCAGTTTCCAAAAAAAAAACAAAAAAAGAGAAAAAGGAAAAAAAGAAAAAGAAAAAGAAAAGAAAAAAAATGAAGAAGAAAAAGAAAAAAAAGAAAGACAAAAATGGTTCAAGTTGCCCGATTAAAAAGCAAGATAGACCAACTTCATGCTCAAACGAGGAAGATTCGTAGTTTCAGCATCTCTTGTTGAAGCACTTGAATTTCATTAATGATATACCCAAATTGTACATCTTTACAATTAATGTTGGAAAATTAATGATAAATTTGACTTTTGCAGGTACAAAAGAAATTGATCAACCGAGAAAAAGAAACAGAAGACGAGATCCCATATGAGCTTCAGATAGAAGATCAAGATACCTTAGACAGAAAAGATTAATTGTTCCCAAGATGAGAGGAATCAACATTTATAGAATCCAGAGTTCTCAGCGAGAAGAGTTCAACCAACAGAGAATTCAGAGTTCATAATAAGAAGAACTCGCCAAGAAAGATTGAAGAGCTCCTAATGAGAAGAGTTCGTTTGCTGAAGAATAATGAGAGTTCCTAATAAGAAGAGTTCACTTGTTTGTGACTTTACAGAGAGGTGAACCAGTAAAATTGAAGAACTCCTAATGTGAAGAGTTCGCTCCAGAATTCCTAATGAGAAGAATTCGATCAACAAAGAATGAAGAACTCTTAATGAGAAGAGTTTGCTCTAGAATTCCTAATGAGAAGAATTCGTCCAGCAAAGAATGAAGAATTCCTAATGAGAAGAATTCGCCACAGAGTTCCTAATGAAAAATATTCACCACAAAGTTCCTAATGAGAAGAACTTACCTGATGAAGAAAGAAGAGCTCATAATGAGAAGAGTTCCCCTTTTCGAAGAATGAGAAAGTTCCTAATAAGAAGAGCTTACTTATTTAGTGTATTTACAGAAATACGAAGTAGTAAAAGAGTGAAGAATAAAGAATTTCATAATAAGAAGAACAACTTCAAACCTCAGAAAGTGAAGAATTTTAAGGAATGATGTCCGACTTTAGAAGATTAAGAATTTCATAACAAGAAGAACAGTTTTAGATTCCACAGTTCGACAGAAGTTTGAAGAATTTCATAATAAGAAGAACAACTTCAAACCTCAGAAGATGAAGAATGACAATAGTAGTTTCAGACCTTGGAAGATGAAGAATTTCATAATAAGAAGAACAACTTCAGCAGTTTAGAAGATGGCTAGCGAATTCAGACAAAATCCGTGTCTTTTCAGTCTTTGCCCACTTCCTGTTCCACATCAATGAGCAAAGAAGGGCAGCTGTAGTACCTGTATTTTGTTCGGGGTACCCGTGTATTACATAAATAAGGCTGGAAATATATAAATAATAAATAAATAAATAAATAAATAGCCCATAAAAATGTCCAAATGTCTTTTTACAAGTCTAAAGCCCATTTACATTTACAAAGGCCCAAACTACAAATAATTCCAACCCATTTTTGGGTATATACATCCCAAAAAAACACAAATGCCCTAGATATAAGTTTTTCCCGCCTAAACTAGGACACGTGGCAGGCACCCATTGGCTCAGACCAGTTTCACTTGGATTCTAGTTTTGCTGATGTCACCATCCACCCACCTATAAATAGATAAGAGAGAGAGTATCAGAAAATAATTAATACTCATTATTATAATAATAATAAACTAATAAATAATAATAAATATAAGTAATCATGAGGAGAGAGAGTTTACCCTCGGCAACAGAACCGTTTTGGGACCCGTACCGTCGTCAGGAAGTTGCATGGTTGCCAGGAAAGTTACGCCGTCATTGGAAACAACACCAGCCACCGTAATAGAGGTATATTCTCCTCGTCTTTTAGATTTCCTGCAAAATAAATGAAAATATTAGTTCATTTATTCATAAAAACCGAAAGCAAACTGGAAATATAGGGTGAATCAGAGAAAGTTTCATGGTGACCGGAGTAGATCTATACGGCGGAGTTGAAGAGGGTTGATTCAGGTAGTTTTAGGCTTAGTTTGGTCAGATGTGGGTGTTTCTGATGACACGGGTTAGATCTGGGGCATTAGGATTCAAAATTGAGAATTTTGGAGTGATTTTCAGTTCGAATGGCGGCAGAGCACAGTAAAAAATCGCCCTAGGGCGGCCGGTGATAACGGCCAAGGGTGGCCGGTGAGCGGCGAAGGTGGATCGAAGGGCAGAGTATGTGGCGGTTTCATGCCGGAAAAGATGAACTCATTTGAGTTCTTGATGAACTCGATGAGTGTTCATCCAAGATTGGGTGTTTTTGATATGTTTGAGAGTAAATTTCTGGGTTTGAGAGGTTTATTTTAGAGAATTGGGGAGAGGTGAGAGATAAGAGAGGGGGTGGTGTGTGAACAAATGACCGAGTTTAACTCGGTATCCGAGTTTTATACTAGAACCAAAATGGTGCCGTTTTGGCACCGGGTTGGGTGACCCGCAAGGTGGATTCGGGTCGGGTTAGGAAGGGTTCACGCCCTACTATGGGTTTCTTTGGATTTTAGCATCCTGATTTTACATTTCTCTCGATTTGGTCCTCAATTCCCTTTAATTTGATCCCTAAGTTTATTAAATCTCTCAATTTAGTCTCTAAACCCTATGATTTGTACCCCTTAGGTTTATGTAATTTCAATTGGATCACTTGTGGGTTTTGTAATTGGACATTTAATTTTGTACTTCTTTCATTTTAGTCCCTATAATAATATAATCAGCTTTGTTTTGATTTCTTATAATTTAATCATTTATTTAATTTTTTTATTTAATGTAATTAAATTATTTGATTGTTGCATATTTTAAAATCAAGCATAAAGTATATTTGTTAGATAACTAAATACACCTAGATTTAATAATTGTTTAGAGCCTTTAGGTTTAGGTTCTCTAATTAGGTTTCAATATTTAAATAGGTAGATAATTGTAGTAATTAGTTGTGTATTAAATATAATTTTAGAATCCAAACTTGGATGAGGTTCCATTATTTACAATGAGGTGTTATCACAATATGGATTTTAATAAATTTTATTTAATATACATAATTCACTTAAAATTGAACATAAAATTTAGTCTTTAATAAAACTAAACAAATAATTAAATACATTGTAGTATATCGAATAGAATCTTTGAGGTTCAAATTTAGATGGTGTTCCATTGTTTACAATGGGGTGTTATCTCAGCCTTGGTCATAAGGGTGTATATTTGATATACATTTTTACTTATAATATTGAATAATAAATTGTTGGAGCCTAATTAGGACTAGAACTTTAATTAATTAGAAGAATTAATTAATTAGGAATATGATTAATTTAAGGGCTTTACATAGATGGAAGGTGTTCAAGTAATTGACATTTTCTCATAAAAGCTATTAAATTAATTAATATTCATAGTTTTAAATAACTAATTAATTAAAGCTTTTTTAGAATTAATACTTAAAATCAACAATGCAATAAAAGACATTCATTAAAAAACCTTTTATGTTGGAAATTCATTTTTAAATACGAATAGGGGTGCTACCTAATGGGGTGCTTTTAATCTCGTATTCGAACAAAATGAATTTCCTTATAAAATGATATATGTATTCGGAATTTAAATTCAGTTAATAATTATGGGATAAATTAAATTCAAATTATTATTCAAAATGCCAAAATGTCGCGTAAAATTAAAGGTACCGATAACGGACATTCGTAGGGGTGCTAATCATTCCCTATACGTAACCGACTCTTGAACCCAATTTTTAAGACAGAATCTCTGGTTTGTTTTTCTGGTGTCCGGTCTACCTCGAAGTGATTGGTGGTGACTCCAAAATATTTTTAAGATAAATAAAGGAAAATCTGATTTAATATGAAAAACCCTAAATTTTTACGATTAAATTAAAAATGGCCAGAAAACCCTAATTTTCCAAAAGATCGATTGTCGGGCTATTTTTCATACATCCCGATTTCAAAAATGGTCGCGACAATTGGCAAGTGACAATGATTAAATGTTATCAGATATAGTTGGCATGCCATAGGGTTTAAAGTGCACTATAATAAGTCGCCTTATGTGTGTCAAGGGGTTGTGATTGTACCATTTTCTCCATCATGGGTACCCCAACGGTCGAGGGGTTGTGATTGTACTATTTTCTCCAACTGGTGGGTATTATACATCATAATCGTCGAGGGGCTTATTGTACCATTTGCTTCGGTTAGATGTATGTTTAAGTGGTTTAAGAAATTACTTGTGAAATTCGTGTATCCGATGTGTTTTTGATAAAGGAAAGGTTTGGTTTTGGGTCACTTTAAATGCCAATATATGAATTAATGTATAATGATGGAGGAATTATGTTTTGTATAATGTGATTTATACATGTTCTGCTCTTTAAGCTTTGCTATTGGATGAATAAGCATGCGAAGGCTTAAATTGAGGTTTTGCATATGGGATTATGCTTGAGATCCATGATACATGTTTTGCATATGGTTTAATATGTATGTTTTACAAAGGTAAAAAGGGCATGAGATGTTTAGCATGATGTTTATAATATGGTTTGACTCAAATGGTTTTTAAAACATTGATGAGTTTTTTAGAGCATCCCTCACTAAGCATTATATGCTTACGCTATCCTTCCTCATCATTACAGAGAAATAAGCTTCTAGGATAGCAAGCAAGCATGAGGGAATCCAAGAATCGAATTACTTCAAGTATGGTTTTATAAATCAATTTGTAGTAATAAAGGGAAATATGACCAAGTTGTAATTGGGAGGGTTGTTTTGATTACTCCCTGTTTTGGACATGTTCTATTTGGTATTTTGGTTTTGTATGATGTTATATGGTTTGATTTGAGGGGTTGGGATGTGAATTGCATGCTTGGGTAGAGGCTATGCCTATAGGATCTCTTGATTGATTTGCTATAGATTCACTGTTTACCTTGCATGCTTGGATGGTTGTGGAGATGATGCTAAACATGTTATATGATGTTTTTATGATGTATAAAAAATGTTAGATTGAGCTTAAGTGTCATATGTTCGACCAAGAGGTCATTACAGACCAGTCGTACCGATACGGGTCCCCTAGGATCGATACACGGGGTCTGATATAGCTCAAATTGGGGAAAATAACAAAGGGTACCGGTGCGAGTAGTTTCCGTATTGGTACGCCCTTGAGGAAGTTTATACTGGGATCGGTAAACGGGGTATCGTATCGGTACATGTTTTAGCTACTAGAATCCTCTATTTTTGAAATATGCAAAAGCGATCGATAAGCGTATAAACGTACCGATACGAGTATGCTACGTGGAATCGTACCAATTCGGTGCAAGCTTGTATTGGTACGAGGTTAGTTATTTCTGGTAATTTCATGCTGCATTTTGGATTCTTTACAAATTGGTCACTGTCTTTGTAATACTCAATTAATGATGATTTTGTGATCCATTTTTGATGCAATTTCATACAGAGGCATGTAATGAATCTAATTGGAGGTTGGTAACATCAATTTTTAATTTGATCATTTAATTATTAAAATTTACATTTTGATCCCTAAAATGTTAAGTCTTGCGAATTAAATGCTTGTTTCGTCTTCTGCTATTATACGTCACATCTTAGGGTTAATTAAGCATCTAGGCAAAATAAAAAAAATGGTCCGGGTTTAGGTTATTAGTTTGGGTTTGCTTCGGTGAACCTAATGTGATGTTCTTGATTCGATCTTGGCGACTAGGTCGGGTCAAGGGGGTTATAGAAAATATTACCATCACTCATGAAGCAAATATTTTTGATTTGGATGGTGCATTTCTGCCTTATTTGTCCTTTTGCTATAGTGGATTGCCCCAAAGTTTTCACACCCTTATCCAAAAATGCCTTTTTACCAGGCTTTGAACATTAGAGTGCATTTTTGTTATGCTTTTTTGATTGATTTTTTAATCTCGGGATTCCATCTCATTATTTGTTTGACTTTGTTAGGATTTGAAAATCACTCATGAAGCCAAGATATAGAGTAGATGGAGCATAGCTTCCTTATTTGGTACTCAACCTTAAGGCTACAAAGGAGTGCCCCCGAGATTTATTTTCTTATCCTGTTTTTGGAAGAGTTTTGTCGCTCTCCCAAACACATTAACTTTCCTCTATGTAAGTTCCTTAATAATTGACCAAATTAAGTCGGAATGTAAGTCACATATTCATCATTTTTGTAGCTTTCGATTTCCACTAGACAAAGGTTGCTCGAAATCAATCTTTGGGTTAAAATCAATGTCCCTTGTGCAATTGATATACGGAGATACAATAGACAAATGTATCCATAAAATGTTTGTAAAAGAATGCATCTTTGAAATGACAACAAGTAGGCTTACCAGTAAGGTGCTTGGGTGCCCCAATGTGAAATTACAAACATTACCTGACTTGCAATTGTGGGTCATCAAGCTCGTCATTGTTTTCACCAGCTAGGGCATTATCTTTCTTGAAAATGAATGACCCTTTATTTTGAATCAATGTGATAATGAATGAAAGAAAAGTATGCCCATAAGTGCAACTTTAGTGTCTAAATGCAAAGATGTTGATTCAAAAGTGGTTTCCGTAAAACAATTTCCACAAGCCTACATGATTTACTTGCAACCTTTGAATATTGCATCTAATTGATATTTAAGGTACTAGATTTTCTCTCGATTATGAACACTTTCCAAATTAGGCCATTCGTGAATCAACACCTCATGTTGTTGCAATGCAAGAATGACTAGTTAGCATACTATGATGATGTCATGCCAATTTACAATGTAAATGAATGAAATTAATGTTATATGCCAATATGGTGCAAAAAAAATCAAACACTAAAACAAATGAGTTAGTACGACAAAGATAATCAAATAGATAGATTAAATAAATTGAATAACGGTAAAGACAAAAATTAGAGCAATTAAAATATGTACACGACATATAAATAGCAAACAAAGGAATAAATAAATCAAGCAAGGCCTAATAGGGTTACCGCCTAACAGATAGAGTTTCGGTATGGCTCTAAAAGGTGGGCTCTTACGGGCCACTATATGCAATTAGGTACTAGAGTAAAAGGTACCCGAATTGTTGCTAGGACATCAGTTTGGAAGGATACACGCCCTTATACCATACGGGGGTGTAGACCCCACGAAATATAAGAATTGTAACCCAAAAGTGAATTACAATATCATACGGAGGTGGACACCCCATGAGACAAAGTAATCACTCTCACTTATAGAGGTACAGATCTTGGGAAGAAAACTCATGCATGAATGACAATTTATATCAAACACCATGTGAATAAAGCGGTAAACAAACAAGGGAATGGATTAAAAGTTAAATTAAATTTAAATTTTTCTTGGTACACGATACGAACCCGACTAATGTTTGACCCTCTATTTTTGTAAAAACAAAAACATGTCCCCAGTAGAGTCTCCATGCTGTAGCGACTAAAAAATAACAAGTTTCCCATCTTTTTGAAAAAATTTGGTTTTAGGGGTATTATTGGAAAATGTCGTATTTTGAAATAAAATTGAGGAGTCGCCATTAGTCACTTGGTTTAGGTAGACAGGACACCGAAAGGTAACTAGAGAAAAAAGGGTTCGAGAGTCGGTTACGAGTGAGGAAGGGTTCACATCCCCATCATGCCCAAAAATTGGTACCTAAGGGTTTGTATTGTTGTGTGATTTAAGTGCAAAGCAAATGGTCGAGTGAACACGTCGCAAGTAATAGTATCGATTATGATCGTATCCATAGGGATTGGTTAAACTTTGACTTCTAGCTTCTTGCACTGAAAAAGAATACTATTGAAGATGATACGTGGCGATAAATATCAAGTAAAATAAACTAAACAAAATAGAGTAAATAAAAAAGGTAATCGATATGAGGGAATAAGCCGGGTTATCGTGAATAGTGGTGTGATTGCCGGATGAGTTGATGTGGCTAGTAATTGCAGCGACAAGTAAATTGCTATGGCAAGTGAAATTATTGTGGCAAGTGATTGCTTTGTCAAGTGAATTGCCCTTCAATGTTCGGCGAAGTGTTCTTCAATGCCTTCGCGTTATCCCTAATCGAAGAACTGATGGATGTGCAAGCCTTGGTGATACATCCCTGCGTTAACCTTGGGTGGACAACATCGATCCTTTCACTCTTCTTAGCCACTAAAATTTGTTCCTTATTCCTAGAGCGAATTAGTTCTCGCCAACTGTTGTTTAAATGGAAACTGTATCCAATCGTTTCATGAATCTTGCTCTCCCGGGCTTAGATAAATGAATGGAATCAAGTTCCTTTCCCAATTTTCCTTGAAGTGAAATTAAGAACCAAGAATGGATAAACACTAAATTTTATATAATTAAAAACCAAAACCAATCATTCATCTCTGCAAACCATAACACCCGATAACCTAAGCCAAATTAATCTAGTTCATGGCTGGGTAAAAAGAAAACACAAATGAATAAAACCTATACATGGGTGGATTGCACGATACAAGATAAAAAGGAAATGAAGTAGATGAACTCCTTCAATCTATGCTAATGGCTATGCGTAAATCCTCTTTTTCATCCGATCTCACTCTTTCAATTGACCCACTTTATGTGTTGTTACGATCTCCTTAAATAGGTGAGGAAAATGAGTCAAATATGTGCAAAATCAATGGGATTTGATCTCTAACTGACTCAACTTTTGAATTTGAATCTGGGATAATTATCAATTGCGTTTGAATTAATTCCTAGAGATAATGATTTTTATCGTGACTTACCAGGGCATCCTTCGGTAAGTGGTTCGGCATGTCATCGGATTGCCACAACATCATTTGGTAAGTGACTCGAAACTCATCAACTTTATCTTGACTTGTCAGCGCATCTTTCGGCAAGTGTCTCGACAACTCATCCTGCAGAAAATAAAGTAAAATAGCAACGATTTCTCCACAAAACTATTAAAACATAAGGCCAAGCCCAATGGATAGAGAAACTACGAAACTATACATGAATGGCTAATAATGCAACTAAAATGGGTCTAAGTCTAACAATAATATGAGTAAAAAGGGTAGAAAATATAGTACTTTTACACACTTAACACACCCCCAAACTCGAACTATTGCTTGTCCTCAAGCAATGCAGACACTAACAGTTACATGCCAAGGCATTCACCATAAAAAAACATGCTTCTTAACTGACTTCAATCCTCAAAACCGTGGCAACAAAGAATTGATTACCTTTCGATCATTAGAAAAAACAAAAAGTTACTCAAAATTAAACTACAATGCTAGTGAAAATATATGTACGGAGTTGTATACAAGTCAATCAACAGGATTCAGGTAAACCTTGGTTTTTATTAGATTGCCGAGGCAATTTAATCAGCCAGAGCCAGTTAGACACCTCTAGTGATTTCTTTCTTTTCTTTTTTCTTTGGGCTAGAGCCAGATGGACACCTCTAGCAATTTTTAATATTCCAATACTAGAGCAAGATGGGCGCCTCTAGTAATCAATTATCATTATTCATTTTTACGGCTAGAGCTAGATAGGCACCTCTAGCACAATTTTCCAATTTTTAGCAACCTAAAGTTTACTGGGTCCCCCTCAATCAACAAGTCGCAACAGTGTGAAAATAAGCAGCATCTTAGCAAAATTTCAAGTAAATTCCATGCCAATCCTAAAATCTAAGATTTTCTCATCTAAGCGCAACGACAATACTCATTATAGGATATCACAGCAGGTCTTGGCAATTTTATCAGGTAATTGTCATGGCAAGTAACATATGCAAACTAACATGAGTCAGACAAAATGAATACAAATAAACATGAAACAAACAAAAAAACCCAAACTCGAGAGAAGCATTGTCATCAATGCATGTAAAACAAAACAAAATAAAATAAAAACAAAATGCAAATAAACTAATCAGAGAGGTCGTCACCTTGAAGTTGTAGTTTCCTTTTGGCCATGTGCCTGGTTCGTTTGCCGGCTCGCGGTGGTTGCTGTCATGAAAATGGTGTAAGATCATGAACTTCAATTTCCTCGACCTCCTCAACCGGCTCACCCGCTTTCTTGACATCCTCTTCTGTGGAAGCTTTACGCTTCGACACTTGCTTTGATGGCACAGCCAGAGGTGGGGACTTTAATGGTGCAGAAGTAGTGTTTTCGAAATCTGAAAAATCATGGCAAGATTCAGTATGTTCTAGTTAATTAACAGGTTCTTTAACATTGTGCGGGGCGGTGGTTTTCGCGAAAATGTCACTTGTAGCCGGCTCAACATCACTTACCGAGGCAAGTGACTTGGCAAGAAAAACTAGAAAAGGTACACTGCTATTAGGGTAGTTCTCCAGGATAATTCATCCCAGGGTAATATCTCAGTCCTTCATATATCGCCTAAGTATCAGCTCCATCACCTCCATTCGATCCAAATGTTGCAACAAAGAACGAAGGAGATCTGCTAGCCATAGAGCACTTGTCGCGACATGTTCACTTGCTGGGGCAGATTTTGGAACAGATGATTTCTTTGCAACTGCTGGTGCTTTTGGTAGGCCGTCTTGCATCATCTGCATATACTGAGTCTTTGTCCACCCATTCTTCTTGGGCAGCCTCTCATCCGTATCCTCGAATAGTATTTTCTCCTTTGCGTATAAGATTGAAATCAAATTAGGGAAGTAGCGCTCGCCTGCATCCTTCTTGCTACAAGCATAAATCTTATCAACAATAATCTTTCCAACATTAATAGTACGATTATGCAAAATATAGTATAGCAACAATAAACGAGAGTAAGAAACAGTAGTATTATGAGTTCTGGGCATAAAACGAGTTTTGAGGAAGTTATTCCACAACTTTGTCGCGGGTTCTAGCATGACCTGATTCACCGTGCCTTTAAAATCTCCATCATTCCACTTGGTTCCTTCAATGGTGAGGTCTTTGAGGACTTGATCCGTCTCTTCTGTGGTGATATTTGTTACGAATTCGGTGTGCCCATCCTGTGTAAAGAACAACCCATAATATGCATTAATGACTGAGGCATCAACAAGAATAGCCCTACCACGCACATAGACACACAGATTATCCAGATTAGAAACATGTGAATAAAACTCTCTTACCCATAAGATGTTAACCGGTGTCGGCTGTTCGTAAAAGATCGACCACTTGTAATCTGCAATAATGGTGTAAACGAAATCCTCAAGACCATATTTTGGTTTGGTGAGATCATAGGCGAACCCTTGCTCTTCCCAAACCTTCTGAGTAGCAAACTTCTTCTTAAATCTTTGCTCGATTGCCAGAGTTGCAAAACGACGGAAAGATGGCGCAATTGCTTGTTAGGAACTTACTTCGGACATGGTTTTCAAGTTCTTGGCCATGGTGTTTGGTAAGAAAGAAAAACAAGAAAATCTTAAGAGTTTCAAGAGATGGGAAAAGAGTCAAAGAAGAAGATGAAGAAGATGGGTTAGAATTGGGATTTAATGGTGGAGTGAAATGTTGGTAAAGGAGATGAAAGGTGGATTGGTGTGTATTACCAATGGGTGAAAAAGAAAATTAATAATGGGTGTGAGATAGATGGGATGTGTGGCTAGGGTTAGAAAGAAAGGGAAAGAAAATTTTGGGTGAAAATTTTCAAAGGGTGTTTAAATCCCTTGAAACCACCGACCCTTTATCTTCCATGCAATTGATGGCCATCAATGGTAGCCACAGCTAAAAGAAAAAAGTTTTGAAATAATTTAATTACTTGTTCAATTCTTAAGATTTTTAAAAATAATTAAAAAACACTAAAAATTTAATGGTGTGCAGCGGTGTGTTGCGTTAGTGGAGTGCAACAGTATGGGTCGCTCGTTCTAGACCCATCCAATATTATAATATAAAAGAACTTCAAATAAGAATAAAAATCTAAAAAATAGTTATGAATTTTTTTTTATAGTTTAACTATTTATTGAATTAAAATACCAAAATATGTACATCTATTTTGTAGTGACAATTCTCAGTTAAAAGTTTGATATCAATCTATCAAAAAAAGTTTGATATCAAATCTGAATTTAAAGAGTTTCCTTACTATAATAGGATGAGTTGTTTTTGTCTAATTACTCGAATTTAAATAACGGTGTTTATAGAAACTAAAAAAAATGAGTAAAGTTCACAAATGGTCATTGAAATTTAGTAAATTATTCAATTTGGTAATCAAACTTCTAATTGCGTCAAAGTGGGCATTAAACTTTCAATTTTGCTTCAAACCGGTCACCAAGCCATTAACTACTGTTAAAAGGGTAACGTGACAGTAAATAAAATTTGTATAATAACACATTGAGTCCTCTAAATTTGGACATTCAAACAATTTAGTCATAATTCAAAAAATATTAATAAATTTAATCCTCATTATTTACACATTCATTCAATTTGGTCATATTTTTAATTAAATATAATTTAATAATTCTATTGAAAATAATAAATGATTTTGAACTATTTCTTCGAAATTACCAACATAACAACAAACAATATATCAATACTTTGAAAATGTGAGGAATTTCTTGGTAGCTGGCAAGAATTGTGACTTCCTACATTGCGGCATCTGATCTAGAACAAGTGCGTTTTCCAAGCATTCTACTAGGTCATTGTGAATACAAAACCTGCAACCACCACATTGGCCAAGCCATTTGTGATAAAAACTTCCAAGCCTTTCATGAACTCCTTCCAAAGGACTTTATCAATGTACGAAAAATCATCCAAAGGTCACGGCAATGAGATTGATACTAATAAAATGGTGGTAAGCTTTAACTGTTTTAATACCCACACGTTTTTATATTCTACTAGGTCAATGTGAATAAAGTTTTTTTTATTGTTATGTTGGTAATTATGGAAAAATGGTTTCAAAATCATTTTTCATTTTTAATAGAATCATTAAATTATTTTTAATTAAAAATGATCAAATTGAATGAATGTGTAAACAACGAGGATTAAATTTATTAATATTTTTGAATTATGACTAAATTGTTTGAATGTGTAAATTTGAAGGACTAAAAGTGCTATTATACAAATTTTATTTACTGTCACATCACCCTTTTAACAGTCGTTAATGGCTCGGTGACCGATTTGAAGCAAAATTAAAAGTTTAATGCCCTCTTTGACGCAATTAGAAGTTTGATTATCGAATTGAATAGTTTACTAAAGTTCAGTGACCATTTGTAAACTTTATCCAAAATAATATATGGCGTTAGAAAATTTGATATTAATAATTTGTTATACACAAAATTTATAATAAAAATATTTCTTCTGTAATCACAAGTATCAAACTCATTTGGTGACTAATTTGGATTGAGTACTGCAAAGGCCTATTAGGGGATGATCTCTTCTAATCTAATTTACTCCATTCACGATATGGTTCAAACATCTAACACTGCTTAATGAATCTAGTGCCTCATTCTACTAAATCAACTGATTGTTGGTAATAAAAATATTTATTTGAATATTAATATAAATAAAAGAAATACAAACAAGAATCTTCTCCCTTTTGGTTTCCCTTTTCATGTCCATATACTAAAAAAAAAAAAATTCTAAGTTCTAACCCTAAATTCTAAATCATAAACTCTAAACCCTAAAATGCATCATTTCCTCGTTTCACTAAACTATAATCCTAAACTTAATTCTTTTTAGTGTGGAGGCATAAATAGGGCACCAAAAAGGTGCACAAGATTTCTATTCAAAAAATAATTGATGAAGAAATTATGTCTCTTTTCATACCCTACACTAAAAAATTATGTATAGAGTTTAGGATTAAGGTTTAGAGTTAAGGTTTATGATTATGGTTTATGGAATTAGGATAGAGAGTATTTTTTAAGGTTTAAGATTTAAAATTTTGGGTTAATTTAAAATTTATTTATTTTTAATATTAGAAGAGATGAATTTTGTTCATATTGACCGGTTCAGAAAAAAAATCAAAGTTGGCAATACAAAGTAGAACACCTTCCTTCACAGTTCACATGTGGCTTACACGTTCCTTCCATTACCGTTTACTTCAAATTTTGTTTAAATTACTAAGAAGCCCAGATCTCAAAACTATGATTAAATAATTAGATCAAAGGCGCAAATTCACATTCGACCCTACTCATGTCTTCCAACACCAGACTCAATCTAACGCTGCTCGGCCTCCTCATCGCCGCCACCACTGCCACCGTTGCAACCGCTTACACCAACCACACCGTTGGCGGTGACGCCGGCTGGTTCTTTCATTCCAAAACTAACACATCTGCCACTAATTACACGTCTTGGGCCGCTAATCAAACTTTCAATCTTGGCGACTATCTCAGTAAGAATCCGAAATTTTAAACCTTTTATAGCATCCAATATTTATTCCATTCCTCACTTTTACGTTTTATCTTTTCTTTCTCATTTATTTTTTTTTACTTCAAACTTTACGAAGTATTTAGGACCAGTACAAATCAAACGGTGATCCAGTCCTACAATGAGACGACGTATCAGAGCAGTACAACGGACGACGCTTTAGACACCGATACCTTCCAATACGACGGCGGAAGCCCTGAGTTTGACCAATCGTTGACCATCGCGGTGCCGTTGACCATCGAGGGCGTAAACTATTACTTCTCCGACGGTGACGATGGTGTCCAATGCCAGCGTGGGATGGCATTCGAGATCCTCGTCCGTCACGGTAATGGGTTGCCTCCCAGCCTCAACCAACCTCCTCCTCCTCCCTACGTAGAGCCTCCCGGGGACCCAGCTCAGTCCCCGCCGGTCACGATTAACGGTGGGTCACCAGCGTTGAATAACAAAGCCTCGGCCGGCGACATTGACACAGGAGCAATGCTGTATTCACTTTTCTTCGGTGTTACAAGTTTGTTAATGACTTTCATGTGCTGAAGTTATGGGTGGTGGTCACGGTTGCCATGTCGGGCGACCGGGACTTTTTCCGAAGTGCTCGTTATAGGTTTCGAGTATCATTATCCATCCGAAAGCATCAAATCTTTTACATGTTAGTACCTTTTTTTTTTTATCATCCTACCATTGCTTAAATGTTTACTTTTCATTTCCAGGAGTAGAACTGCCGAAGATACAATTCACAAAGAATTTTGATACCTTTGTTTACTACTTAAACTATGACTTTTCTGGCTTTCTAGAGTGACCTGCTAAATTTGTAATGTAACATTCCAAAGAATTTTGGTTGAAATAAAATTCGGTCGACACTTTCTTTTAATTTTAATCAACAATTGTTTGAGAAGATACTCATAAGATATTTTTTAACAAAACGAGAGGAACAATGTTAGTTACAAAAAATGAGAAATGAGATTGGTCTGGATTTATTTAAAGATATAGAGTTGTTTTTACAGTGGGGAGCAAAGTTGTTATATAATCTTGTCAATATTACAAAAGTCGTTATAAATGAAATTAAGTTTAACTGCAGTTTTATTTATATAATAGTTATGTTAGAATTATTTTAAGTCTTTAAATTAACTTGTTGGTTTGGTGTTAACCTTTTACCCTATAGATTTTTGGTTAGAGCCTTCTTAAATGCAAGGTTTTCTTAATTTTCTTCTACAAAACGATGTTGTTTTGGTCAATCTTAAGTATCAAATCAACTATACCAAAACGACGTTGTTTTACATTTAACGGGCCGTTACAGTTTAACGTCGATGTGTTTGGATTGAAGCCAAAAATAAAGTTCAGTGGTATAATAGTATCATTTTATAATTCAGTGGTATTTTCGATACACATATTAAAGTTCAATGGTATTTCTTGTAGTTTACCCTCAAAATTATCACGTAGTTTTGACAACTTTCCTCTCAGTTTCATGAATGTTTTTTTACATACAAAATAGTTGCTATACATTTATATATATAACAAAAATTCTATGTCTTTTTCGGTGCTTCTTTATATGCCCAACACTAGAAAATTAAATTCTAAGTCATAACTTTAAATTCTATTTCTAAACCCTAAACCCTTAAAAATACATCCTACCCCTAATTCCATAAACTCTAATCATAAACCTAATGCTAAACCTTAATGTAACACCCCAAAAACTGGTCTAGTCGAAATAGGGTTCTGGAGATCGAAAAGGTCCAAATATTGTATCAACCCTAATTGTGCAATCAATTATACCGTATTGGACTCTAATTGAGTCAATTTATAGACTTTGGACCTAATTAAACTCTTTGAAAATAATTTAGCGATTAAATTGTGAAAATTTGGAGTTTGGGGGTAAAAGTATGAAATTTGGAAAGTTGAGGGACTACCCTCATAATTTCCCCCTTTTAAAGTGTGATTCACCTACTTACTTCTTCCCAATTCACGTGAATTGGCCGGATGATGAAAGGAGAGATGAGATTGATGTGGGTGGCTAATAATTAGGATTAAAAGATGGGAAATATTATTTTAAGGTTTCACTTCATTGAGGGAAACCTCCATCTAATTAAATTTAGTACAGGGAAAGTGTTTTGAAAGACTTTAGTTTATCTCTCTTGCTTATAGAACCCACCAAAACCTCACTTTTCTTATTGCCACCTTTCTTTCATCTTTTCTCTCAAAACCAAGCAAGTGTCACCATTGTTATCTTCAACCTTTAGCTCAAGAGAGCACCTCCCTTGGTTGCTTAAACTTTCTTTGATTTCTATACATCATTGGATAGCCCTTGATTCTGTAAGATAAAGCCCCAAACAATTTCATGAATCCATGAAAGATTGAGGTTTAATTTTGAATTAAAGCTACTGAGCTCCATGGCTAAACCCATGTTCTTCAATCTTAAAATTCATGGAAAATTATTGGCAAATAGCTATTGTAAGCTTGAATATTAATTTTAAGTTATAGTTTTGATTCTAACACTTCCCTAACGTTTTTCCTAGCTCAAGTGTTGCAGAAGGGAGGTCCATCATCTCTTTCAAAAGCTAGGGACAAAGGGATTGTCATCTGAGAGCCTTGAGAGCTTCGGAAGCTAAGGTGAGTGTAGTCGGAGTCTTGGGAATGGGCTAGGTGCCTTTCCTGACTTATTTGATATTGATTTTTGCATCGCTAACCTTGTGTATTAAGGATATTGCATAAAACATTGTTGAAGGTTATATTGGTAAGTATTATATCGATTCAATGTTTGCAGCATCGTTGTTATTGTTACCAGAATCATTGAAGCATTGACATATAGAATCATTGATCATTGAGCATTGAATATTGCTATTGGAATATTGGTATTGATTTATTGTCATTGGATATTGTATTGAAGCATTGCTATTGCTTATCGATATTAAGACATGGCTATTGAAATATTGCTATTGATCCATCATTATGAAAATACTGTTACCGAATCATTGCCATTGAAATTATTGCTACCGAACTATTGTTATCGAACCTTGGATTCGAGTGGAATTGGATACAATTGGCATGTCATAGAATTCATGAGCTCATTGGTATGGGTGGACTACGATCCTTGGGCTACGACCTTTATTGTGGTGCGACGGAGGCATGATGTGAATTGGTCATATTGGTGCGGCGGAGGGACTAGATCACTATTGATTTTGGTACGGCGTAGGAATTAGTGTATCCATACTCCTTACATCGATCCAAGAAAACCTTATGATATGCAATATAAATTGCCATTGATTATTGCTATTGCATCAATTATTGTTGTTGCATTGACCATCAATATTGTGTTGAAATTTCCATTGAAGTACATGTCCATGTTATTATTGTCATTGATAATATTGAAACATGGCTAGAATGCATTCCTTGATGCATCTATTGTTTATGACAACCTCATTAGGCAAAGTATGCCTAATGCATTCATTTTCCATACATATCAGGCTAACAAGATTTGAAGTCAAGATCGGGCAAGTTGGAGTTTTGGCAAGTCACCTAAATCGTTAAAGTAAAGTACATCTATCCTACAAACTCTTAGAATGGTGGCATAATGATTGTATATGTCACTTTTGACCAAATGGGTGCATGTATTTTGTATATGCTTTCGGCATGTTTAAGAGGCTAAAATGAAACTTTTAAAAATATTTAAAAGTGGATTAAAATGCATATTTGGCCTAAATCGGGGAAAACATAGTAAACGGATTCAATTGATCCTAAAATTTGACATGCTATTAGATTTAGACTAAATAAACTTGCTGGTAAAATTTTGTAGGATTTGGACAAGGTTTGGTTGGGTAAATGACTATTAAACTAGACAAAAATTAACGTTACAAACCCTTCCGTACCGATACGGGTGGGAGCGTATCAGTACGAGCTTGCATATTTCGACCCAAGTTAAAGAGTGTACCAATACGGCTTGATTCGTACCAGTACAGGTTTTAGAATCTTGAATTTTGGTTGTAACTGGGTATCGGTACGGGCATAAGGCGTACCGATCCCCTTTTTGTGCCGATAGCTTCGTACCGATATGGCTGTATGCGCATCGATACTCATTTATGTTATTGGAACCTGGTTTTTAAATTAAGGCCTTGCGTACCGATACCCCATATCGATATGCATGGGGCATTTTATAACCGTATTAGCGGTCATTAGCATATCGATACGGTAAGACCCGTATCGGTACAATCTTTTAAATCTGTAAAATGATTTAGTCATATCAAACATAGCGTATTGATACGGCAGGACTCGTATCGGTACGACCCTTATATTGCAATAACTAACTTACCAAACTCAACAAAGGTGTATCCGTACTGCTCAATGCGTACCGATACCCAAACCGTTAATTCTGTTAATAAGGGTTAAAACGAATTCTAGAATTTTACAGTTTGGTCACTGAATTTTGTAAGGCTAAATTGAATTAGTAAATGAATTTCGAACGATTTGAAAATTTACAGCTTTACTTACTGTAGCTCAAATTACATTGTGGTAAGTTTAGTTTCTAAAATGGACCTTTAATTTATTGAAATTATAGCTTAGTCCCTAAAACTTGTAAAAGTTTAAAATTGATCCAAAATAGATAATTTCTGTATCGTATAGGACTACCGATCTTAATGTACTGAATATCTTATCGCATTGAACATCGAATCTCATTGAATTATTGAGTATCGAATAAAATATCATATTGAATATCGTTTTGTTCACCGATAGCACTTTCTGACCTGAATTTCTACCAGACCGGAAAGGGGGTGTTACATTTGTAGTATCAGTGCTAGAGTTTAGTCGATTCTAGGACTAAACCAAAGTTTATTGTATTGTTATTGTATTGAATATGCCATCTAGGAGTTATCTATCATATATTGTGACTTGTCGATTAACCAAATCTTTTTACTTATAGATTTTGACTCTAACGAGGCTCGTATAGACGGGCATGTTATCGGCTCCACAACCCATGGTGAGGAGATTAGGGGTGAGACCCTCAAATTCCGCAAAATCCTCTGGCGCAGGACCCTAAGCCCGAGGTACAAACTGCTCAAGTTAATTTTGATTTTTTTTTATTTTAAATCTACATTTATCTATGTATCTAGATATATTTGAAAATTTATTTTCAAAAATATGATTTAAAAATCAAAATTAATTTTTTACTCGTGTAGTAACCATTTTCGGAATAAAGTCTTACCCGATTTTACAGATGTGACAAATTCTACCTCAAAGCACATTCATCACTTGATCTTCCTCTCTCGACCGCCAAATCCTCTAAAAGTTGAGTGCTCATCGGGTTCTGCTTTTTATGTTCCCTGATTCGACATAAGTACTTATTGAATCTTTAAAGTTACGCACTTTACGAAATATCCTTAATAATAATGTCTAGCTCACACCTAAACAAATCGTATCCCAAACTTGTGTTCGTCCAACCCGATATATTTTACACATGTCTCATGTTGGAGAGTATATATGCAAATGACTTATATAGTAGGGTTAGTAGAGTATGAGGTATGAAGATTCTCATATCACTACGATATTAATATTGTTGACCCCATACCCCACAAATCAAGTGGGGTCAATTCTAACATTTTCTATGAAATTTTTTATACTAACTCTTTGAAAATCTCATTTAATTATTAGAAAATCACATGTCACAACAAATCAAGTGGGATCAATTGACCCCTTAACCAATATGCGGCTCCGCCACTGCTTCTAGTTACTAAAAATCTTTAATGAGGATCTATTAATTGAATATCGTTCAAATATATTTTTATATGCATCTCACGTGCATATAGTAACAAAATAGTATTGATTTGATTGAATTATATATCTATTAATAAATTTATTGATTTGACCTAGCTAGTAAAATCTTCATAACATTAATCATATTGATAATTTAGATGGCAAAATCATGCTACAAGTAGCTCAATATGATCATTACCTGTCCGTCAATCATCAACATCATCTTCGAAAAGGTTAAATTTTAGTGCAAGAAATTTGAAGGAAAAATACCAATAAATTCACTATCATTTGATGTTTTATATGCATCGATCAAATAAAACAAAAAAGTGTGATGTCGTTTTACATCCTCAATCCAAAATATGATTATCACATCATACCTAACCTTTTTGGCACTTAATAGGGTTGTGACTATCAAGATTGAACGATCTCGTATTATTTATATAAAAAAACTCTATTTATAATAGTTTAAAATTACTTTTCACTCAAAAGATTATTTTTTGGATAATTGTTTGTTTAATTTTAAATGTTTTTATTAACTTTATATTTTAACAAATTAATTGGATTTTATGTATATATAAACTTCATGCGAATTCAATATTTATATCATATGAATTAAATATATTTTTAATACATTGTTGAATTTTTTCCATTATACATCTATGTCATGGTTAATATTTGATGTGCAATGAATTTTTTTTCACAAACATGTCTAATTTAACTCTAAAATTAAAATCTAAATCTTAACCCTTAAAAACTAAACTTAAATCTCTAAATTTTATTAATAAACCTTAAGTTTTAAATTTTACCACCTAAACTCATAAACTCTAGACTTTAAACTCTAAATTAAACGCCTAAACCCTAGATTAGACATGCTTGTGAAAAACAAGATATTCACTATAAGTGCATGAAATATTTTACCTCTATACTAATACCCCTTACTATAAACTACAGGTAGAAGATTTTGAGAGTAATTAAAATGAGGTTTTGATATTTTTAGAGGTTAAAATTTAAGTGTGCAATTTGAAGATTTTTTTTTCTCTTTGACCGGTAAAATTGGTAGGGATTATATATCTCGAAACCCATGGGCGTACTGTCAAAGTCTTGTATAAAATTGAAATTCAACTTTAGATTTTTTACATATAATTTTTAAGAAAACACAAACCTCGACACCGGTGGGTGTCGGTGTACAAAAAGAAATAATCTCAAATTTGGATTAAAATTAATTTTTAGATATATTATTAGAGTGAAAATCCCAATTATTAATTTTTTGTACATTATTATTTTTCCTCTCACATAATTATGTTCAACTAGTATGCAATTAGATGAGTGGGAAATTATTGCGATCAACCTTTTCCGCAAAAGTTAGCTTAAAGTTCAAACAATGTGTTAACTTCGATTTTCTATCAGTCAATTATGGAAGGATGTACACTAATTATGGAGCAATCATTGGATGATTTGATCAATAAATATATAATTTGTTGTTACTCGATCTTCTCATATCTCTCCCATGGGCCATGGCCTATTTTTAGTGTACCTACGATATTCAAAGGGGATTGTTATATTTTGCTATAATATCACATGGGTTTGCATCTTATTTTTTAAAATTTATCAGAATATATTCTATTTTATGTAATTAATAAAAAATAACTTGTTTAAATTGTTAAATACAATTAAAATATAAATTTATATTCGCTACACCGGTGGTGAAAATAAAAAAAAATCACAAATCGTCTTAGTTTTAATATTTAGGATTTAGGGGTTTAAAAGTAAGGGTTCATGGTTTGGATGTTAGGGTTTAGGTTTTAGGGTAATATGATTAGAGATTTAAATTTTAACTGATAAATTCTAAATTCTATCCACAACCCCTAACCTAAACCCCTGAACTCTAAACTTTTAAACCGAATATGTAACCCATAAAAGTAAAGTGATTGTGAAAACTTTGTGTTTCCACCTTCAGTGTATAATAATTATCCGTAAAAGAGAAAATATTACATGCACCGGCAGTGTAAACAAAAAGTTCCTACAAGTGTCTTAATTTTAAGGTTTAGGGATTTAATTTAGGGCTGTGGTTAGAATCTAGGTTTTATGTTATAATTTAGGGGTTACAGGTTAGGATATAAGTTTTAGGGTAATATATTAGAGATTTAGGTTTTAACCTATGAACCATAAATTCTAACTACAACTCTTAAATTCTAAACCCATGAACTCAAACCCCTAAATCCCTAAACCCTAAATCCATAAATCTTAAAACTAAGACTCTTATAAAAACTTTTTGTTTCCACCGCTAGTATATCGAATAATTACCATTCTTAGATAGAAGTTAGGACCTTCTAAAATGAAATGAACCTTACCCTTTTATTCGTGTACAAAGAACACATAAGCACTGTAAATGGCGTATTAAATGTCACAAATTCATTAAAGATAATTAAAGGAGATCATTAAAATAATTTAATATCTTACTATTAAATAATAAAATAAGAATATTCATGCCTTTTATTTTGTTCAAATAATTTAAAAGTGATTAATCTCTAAAAAGTTGTAGCAGCTTGATGCTGCTTTTTGGATAATATAATGAAAACAAATTTATCCAAAAAATTATTTATAAAAAAAAGTAAAAAATTGATGCACCATTAATCTAATCTTAAATCTCATTATATTCAAAACAAAGCTTAAACTCCATAATCTTAAATTCTAACCCCTAAACTCTAACATTAAACCCTAAATTTAAAATCTTAATCAAATCTATCCTAAATTAAACTTGTTTGTAAAAACTAAAATTTTTACTACCGGCACATGAAATAAAACACTCTCTCTCGCAAATAGTGCATGAATTTCTAGAATATCCCAATAAATAGGTGCGCCATTTACACCAACATGGTAAGTATGGTATAGATGAAATTCAGAAGCTAATCCATAACTGGAACCAGAAAATACCTGTAACTAGTAATTAAGTATTGTATATACATGAATCTAACTTAAGAAATCCCTTAAAACCTCAAAAAGTGTACACATAAAATCAACCCAAAGCTCCACAACACAAAGTAAAGAGGGAATGACGCTACAGTTGAAAACAATTAATTAGATTCCACAACCTTCATTTCATCCTCTGCTTCTCTTATATAAACCCTCTTCCGCTCCTCTTTACCTCTCACAATCTGCTTGCTTCTTTCTCTCTTCTCTCTAAAACCCTAAACAAATAAAGCTGAAATGGTACATTATCTGCCAAAGGATGAGAACCAGCCTTTAGCTTTTGATGGATCCATCCTTGGATCCGAATCCAACATACCCTCTCAGTTCATATGGCCCGACGACGAGAAACCGTGCCTCGATGCACCGGAGCTTGCAATTCCGAGCATCGACTTGGGCCATCTCTTGTGTGGGGGTGATCCTTTTGCTGTGTCAAAAGCGGCAGAGGCAGTAAATAAAGCATGCAAGAAGCATGGGTTTTTCCTGGTTGTGAACCATGGCGTGGATTCGGGGATTGTAGACAAAGCTCATCATTACATGGACATGTTCTTCGGCCTGCAACTCTCCGAGAAGCAAAGGGCACAGAGAAAAGTAGGAGAAAGCTATGGGTATGCGAGTAGTTTCGTTGGGAGGTTCTCCTCCAAGCTGCCATGGAAAGAAACGCTGTCTTTTCGGTTTTGCCCGGACACTCAAAACATCGTCGAAAACTATATGGTGAATCGGATGGGTGAAGATTTTAGAGATTTCGGGTATGTCAAATCTCTCACCATTATCTTCTACCCCGGAAGGCATATATGATAGGATATGCAGCACCACATTTATATCCCAATAGTTCCATTTTTCTTTTCAATGTAGTCTCTTTAGTACGTGAGAATATGAATTTCTTTTATGCAGTTTCAGACATCATTTCTAATTACCGCATGAAAAACTAAACCAAGCCCTAAAATTCGTTGTACATGAATTGTCTAAAACTAGTGTACACATTATAAAGTAATGGGCCTTTTTGTCTTTGCATTTCATACATGACAGGAGGATTTACCAGGAATATTGTGAAGCCATGAACAAGCTATCTCTACAGCTAATGGAGCTGCTAGGGATAAGTCTAGGACTTGACCAAGCCTACTTCAAAGACTTCTTCGAGGAGAATGATTCAATCTTGAGACTGAACCACTATCCGCCGTGCCGAATGCCCGATTCGACTTTCGGAACCGGTCCTCACTCCGACCCGACTTCCTTGACAATCCTGCATCAGGATCAAGTGGGTGGCCTTCAAGTGTTTTCAGACGAAAACTGGCACGCCATTGCTCCCATCCCAGGAGCTTTCGTTGTCAACGTTGGCGACACATTCAAGGTAGAGGACAAAGACCCTAAATAATTATATTTATGCATCATATTGGGCTTGTTTTAACAAAGATGAAACTGTGATGATGTTGAAATGCAGGCTCTAACGAACGGCGTTTACAAGAGCTGCTTACACAGAGCAGTAGTGAATAACCGAGTTGTGAGAAGATCCCTTGCATTCTTTCTGTGTCCCAAGATGGATAAACCGGTAACACCAGCAGCGGGATTAATGAATGCTGCAAATTCAAGGAGATACCCGGACTTTACCTGGGCAAGTTTTCTGGAATTTACACAGAGACATTACCGTGCTGACATGAAAACTCTTGATGCATTCTCCAAATGGATTCAAGAGCAAGAATCAACCCAGAAAGTAATAGCTTAGGAACAATGCTGGGACGAAATTATAAGAGGGAGACAAGCAAGGGAATTGCATTTATTTCTTGTTCATGGTGGGTCTAAGGAATAGAGCTACAGAATCACCAGAACATGAAAATAATAATACTATATAGAAGCTTAATTATTGCTTCAGAGAATTACATAAAGGAATTAACTTGTTTTTAAATTGTAAATCTCTTGCTTTAGCTTCCTTTAGCAATTAACAGTACCTTTTGGTTTTTTCTTTGAATTTTGGTACTTTCAGTACTACTATACAATCCTTAAACTAATCAAACTATTAAACAAAAAGAACTTTATGTGAGTTCGAGAATAATTAAATCAAACTATTTTTAAAATCGAGTAATTTTGAGTTTAGATTATTTTTTGTTATACCTCCGCTAATACACCAACGCTAAATCCCATTACTTCTGTAGAGATCACCATACCTCCGTAATACCTGAAGCTAAACTCGGTATTACCTCCGAGAAAAGCCTTGCACCTCCTGAGTTCTTGTCCCCAAAATTCATTGATCCTCAGGCACGCTGACATACATGAATATTGTCTAATTAGCCGAACCTACTCCTGCTAATCTATCCGTAGTCATCGTAACCCTAAACCTACCACCTCCCGCCATCAAGGACCTTGAAGCCCTCGCCATCGAATAGGTGGCAGAGAGATACATATATAGAGAGAGGTACACTAAAGAGAAGGGAGGATCTCTCTCTTTCAACCCTCTCTCCCTCTCGATACCTTCCCCTTCCAACCATTGTTCGCGGCTCTCAACCCAAGTCAAGAGCAGGTGAACCGCCATAAATCACCTTCAATCACCATCTTCATCCTCATCTCCACCTTTTGCTCGATTGGTGTGGTGTAATACCCCAAATTTTACTATGTTGATTAAGGATCATTTAGTATTAAGATAATAGCTTAAAAGTTATCTTAGTGACTAAAATGACAAAAATGCAAAAGTTAGGATTTCTTCAATTATGTGTTATGGAAAAGGAATTTCTGAGATTTAGAAGCATCAGATGATAGAGGGCAAGTTAATTAGGATACTTGCAAAGTTTGGTCGAAATTCGAGGAAAATTGGAATGGGAATTGAAGTTTAAAATTTAGTGACCAAAATGTTAAGCATTCAAAACTTGTGTGGTACAAGACTAAATATGAAAAGTTGAAGGACTAAAGTTGTAATTTCCCAAAAGTTAAGGGTTTTCATTTTATAAATAGATAGATCACCTAAGGTGTGGATCAAATGTGGAATTCTGGTTTGAACCGATATTTCGATTGTTGGGAAATCGCCGTCAAAGTTTAAGTGGAATTCGAGTATCTTGATCGAACTGAAAAATTATGAAATTTTACTAATGATAGAAGAAGAATATAAAAAAAAATTATTCCCAAGTTTTGGAAATATTTTTAGTTCGATTCAGGATGAATCCTATGATTTATTTTGATTAAGGAATTTATTTAGTAGCCAATAAAATTCTCGATAATTATCGGTAAATCGGATCGAACTAAAATTTTAGAGATAGTTCCATGGATCTTAGAAGAGTCATAAAATATTATTTTATGACTATTTGGATGTTAAAAAGATCAAGAAAATTTTAAATCGATTGAAATGATATGGAATAACAATTTTGTGAATAAGTTGATCGGTAATGGGCATTTTGGTCATTTTTCCCAAAAGGGATATGGAAGGAATTTTGAGATTTCTTTTATTGATGAATAGTGGATGATTAGAATCCAACTAAGTCTAGTTGGAATGTTAAAAAATGGCAAATTAGAAATATAGATCTGTTGGAGGGTATTTTTGGAAAGTGGAATTTATTGAATTAAAAATTCATTTTTTATAATACAAGTGGCATAAATACATGAAAATATGAAGGAATTATCAGCAAATTACTCTCCGAAACCGTGGTGAAGGGGAGAAAGAAGAAGGAAATTTTCCAAGCTCGATTTAAGCCCTGAATCTCGGTTTTAAGGTAATCTTTCGAACTACAAAGTTGTTCTATTCTTCAAGCTCTATCTTTTGATGTAAATAATTCATAGAATAGTTTCTTGGTTGATGAGATTTGATATGAGGAATAAATTAGGGTTTATGAACAAAGTTAGGGCTTTTAAAATTTTATGATTCCATGGTTGAATTTAAGTTGGAATCAAGCTTATATGATGTTAGAATCATGTTATTGAGTTAGGATTTAAACCCTACATATTTTGGTTTGTATGGAGAAGATTAGGGTTTATGGATTTAAGTCTAACTTAAGGTTTGTGATGTTGGATTAATGATTTAGTAAGCTTGATTTGTTGTTTGGAAGCAAAACCCTAAGTTAAATATATAGGGATTAATTCGGCAAGCTTCAAAGTTAAGGGACCGAATCTGAATTTTATGAAATTTGAGTGTATTTATGTAATTAATGATGTTGGAGATGTGAAATTGATGTTAGAATGCTAAACCAATGTTGAATCGAATTAGTGACCATTTTGGCAATTTGTCAAAATCAAGTGACCAAATAGGAAATGAATTATTGGATGGGGATTAAATCTGATTTTTAGTTAAAATAATAGAATTAAGGTAGTAATGTTGATTTGAGGACTAAATTGCAAAATTAAGAAGTTTGAATCCTTACCTTTGCATTTTAGTGACTATTTTGGCAAAGAAAGAAAATTAGAGGGAATTATTTTGAATAATTATTTGATGAAGAAGATGATGAATTGGTGGTTTGAAGCAAGTGATGGGACTAAATTGACAAGTAAAAAAATAAGAAGAAGTTAGTATAAATTAGAAGTTTATTATGGAAAGCTATGTAGAAGATTGAATTTTTGGCAGTGACTTCGAAAATTCATCATAAATTCTAAAAAATGTTTAGATGATGAATTTTATATTGATGTAAATATTTGTTCGTCTAGTTTCGTTTCCAACAAACGAAAACTGATTTCGAATTCCGAGTTAAAATATATGAATTTTTAATCGAATGAAGGTCAGAAATTTACAGAGCAGTTTCTGTTAGGACAGCTTTGAGACGGGAGTTTGAAGAATTTTCATAATTTTTGTAGATTTTATTAATTTATGTGGCTTATATCGTTAGAATTGTTATCTAATCTAGTTCTTACAGTATGAGGATATTAAGATCCAATGTGAATTTTGATCTTTAGAAGTAAAACTCTAAGGGTAGGACAAGTTGCCAGAAAATAAAACTTGATATATTTTGTATCTAAATGTTTGATAACAAGCTCAGAAGAATTATTGGAAGTTCAAATTGGTCATTAAGGACCAAAATGAATTTTTGGACAGTATAAGGAAAGAAGGAAAAGTATGGAAATTTTTATGTTAAATGATTAGATAGCTTGATTGAAATATTGCTAGAAGTGAATTTAACAAATGTTTGTTTATATTCATGTGGTTAATGAAGTCAAATCCGAATCAAAAGAATATTTGAGGTACTATAAAGGAAAAGATCGAGTAAAATTTAGTGAGGCATGCTAATAAATGGCCCGGGTGAGTGCATTTTTACTTATTTATTATATATGTGATATGAGTGATTGTATTATATATATTTATGCAATATTGATAAATACGACGATTTGCAATGAACCGACCTTGATATTAATGAAAATCTATGTTAATCAAAGTTATGTAAATGGCATGAAGTATTGAGTGACATATGTGATACAGTGATATGGCATAATGATTTATCTAAGATAAATCAGATTTTAGATATTTGGATATGAACTGCCCTTTATCGAATTATGGATAATAGTATCGAAGGATTGAATATTGAATATGAAAATATTATATTGTTATGCCCAAGTACTAGTGTGAGAGTCTTTGGTATAATTGGATATCCATAAGAGTTATAGCAGCTGCAATCCAGCACTACGGTGCGGTTCAGACACATCGGTGTTGATATCAGTCGCTACGGCGTTGCAGTCACTTCGGTGATGTTTAGACACTACGGTGTCGACTAACACAAAAAGATGCTATAATGAGGAGCAAAGAGTGTTCTCGAGTACGTACTCATCTCAGTCGCTTCGGCGATGTAGACGCTACGGCGTTGTAGACACTACGGTGTCGTTATAATGACTCGTATACCATAGGTTCACATGAGAATCTTTGCTATAGTTGGATATCCATAGAGTCCTAGCAGCCACGTCATAGCACTACGGTGCGAGATAGACTCTTCGGGGTCGAGATAGACTCTTCGGGGTTGAGATAGACTCTACGGAGTCGAGTTAGACTCTACGGAGTCAGTTCAAACAATACGGTGTTACATAGCACAAATTGTGCGAGTATGAGGAGCAAAGGGTGTCCTCGAGTACATACTCATCATTAGACGCTACGACGTTGTAGACACTACGGTGTCAGTTATGATGACTCGCGTACCAAAGTATCACATTATATTGTACTTCGGGCTATAATACATGAAATGAATTTATGCAGACAGTTAAGTTAAAAAGCTTAACGTATATTTGATTAATAAAATAAAGGTTTGATGTTATGATATAAACTGTAATTGGGATTTGCTTGCCATTTTGCAGGAAATGTATAGCACTGTTAAATCACAGGGGAACGACTTTAATAAGTTTATTTTATGTTATTTATATACATTGAAATGCTTTACTTCAATTTATAATTGCCTCACTAAGTGAATACCGAGTGTGTGCTGTTTCACACGTAGGTTATTGGAAACTTATCGGAAGAGGAGTCAAGCATGTTAATCAAGCTGCAATCTGCCAAACATCAGTAAGACATTCTAAATTTCTGATATTCTTTAGTGGGCATGTATCAATTGATTCGTTGGTTAATTTATAAGCTAGTTTTATGTTAGATGTTAAAAAAAATTACAAGTCAAGAAATCAGCTAAATAATTTAGTAATATCTTCAATGTGTATTTGACATCGAATATACGTTGAGGGTGTTACATGTGGTGAGCGTGGACCACCTCCAACCAAAAAAATCAGTCAGAATGTATCCTAACGAGAAACAACCCCGGGATAACCAGCAACCGTCCTTCGCCCAAAATTTCACAAACATGTCTGAGTCTTCATGCCAACTCGGTGTACTACGAGTCCTACCAGAGCTACCAAAGCCCGTACAATCAAGCCAACCAGTAAGTCCCGCAAGTTCAATACCCGGCCAATCAGATTTCTTGGCAAACTTTGGCTTTACAAAATGAGCTAAGAAGTTTGCAAGCACAGTTTCAGGCCTCCCAAATGGCTCAAGCGCAGCTCTAGCAACAGAACCAACAACAACAAGAACTAATACAAAAGACCCTACATGAGTTATTGCTTTCCCAATGCCAAGGGAGAAGACGTCAGAGTGAAGAGGAAGAAATGGCTTCCAATGCTGAATAACACTACTTAACAAAACAAATAGAAGCACAAGAAAATGCTGCAGGTTCCAGGGTTGCCCACCTGGGGTGGAACGTAGGGAAGACAGTGCTGGCTGGTACCTAAATCCTCTAGTAAATCCCATAGAGGAAGCAAATGGAGATTATGTAGCAGTAGATTGATGATTCTCCATTTCAAGCTCCCTAAATAAACCTATGATACGACCAGGGACCCCTACGACCACTTGTCCCAGTATAAGAATTATATGGATATCATGTGAGCGAGTGATGAGTTGAAATCCAAAGTTCTCCCTACAACCCTCCAAAGATGATCTAAAAACTGGTATAAATTCTTGCCGGCTACATCTATTGCGGACTTTAAACAAATGTCACAGCTCTTCGTAAAACATTTTTTGTCTAACAAACTGATTCTCAGATCCAAGACTAGCCTGCTTAATGTAATCCAGAATCTCAATGAGTTTTTGAGAGAATACACTAAAAGATTCTCTAAAGCTACTCAAGACATCTGGGACCTGTCAGACGATTGGACCATCGCGGTATATATCTTCGGACTGAGACAAGACCCTTTGAAGTATGCTCTGATGGATAACAAGCCTACTAAGATCAACCAGCTATACGAAGTGGCTAGTAGGTATGCGGAGGCTGAAGAGATGATATGTCCTCCCTAGTCATGGTTGAATCTCCAAGGGCATAAGTTGACTGTCAAAAGTATAAAAAACGGTTAACCATGCTCCCTGTGAAAGTTTGAGAATCGCCACTTGATGAAGCGGATGATTGCTCCAAAGAATTGAGATAATTCTAGTCTCAATTCGTGCCGCTTTATAACACTCATTCGACTAAAGGGAGATAACTGTTATACCTCCGTTAATGCACCAGCGCTAAATCCCATTACCTTAGGAGAGATTACCATACCTTCAGAACCCCTAGAGCTAAACTCGGTATTGCATCCGAAAAAGCCCTATGCCTTTGGAGTCCTTATCCCCGAAATTTATCGATCCCCATGCATGCTGACAAACATGACCATTATCCAATCAACCGAACCTGCTCCTGCCAACCTATCCATACCCATCATAACCCTAAACTTGCCACGTCCCGCCATTAAGGACCTCAAAGTCCTTGCCATCGAAGAGGTGACAGAGAGATACACACATATAGAGATAAAGGCACACCGAAGAGAAAGGAGGATCTCTCTCTTTCAACCCTCTCTCCATCTCGATACCTTCCCCTTTTGACCAATGTTCGCGGCTCTCAACCAAGGTCAAGAGCGGGTGAACTGCCACAAATCACCTTCAACCACCGTCTTCATCCCCATCTTCACCTCCTTGTTCGGTGTCGACATTTTGGACATCAATTTTGATTTTTGATTTTTTTTAAGATTCAAACTTGTTTTAGCGTAGATCTTTTCAAATTTATTTTTTTTCATTCAGATTTGATTTGGAAAAAAATAGATGAAATTAAATAATTTTGAAGTTTTATACTTTTATCTTCGATTATAACAATTAAATTTATTTTTACATATTTATAGCACAATCAAAATTCACCTTGTAAATACAAAAAATTTATATAGATGTTTTATAACATAATAAAAATGGTTATCATACATGAAATAGGAAAATGATTTGATGCACTCGCAGCGGAAAACTTCACTTTTCACAAACAATGCATTTTTAGAGTTTATGGTTAGGATTTTATGGTTTAAGGTTAGAATTTTACAGTTTACGGTTAACTTTTAAGGTTTAGAGTTTAGGGTTTAATTTCTAGGATATATATATATATATGTGTGTATTTGAATTTTACAAACATTATTAAATCATCATTTGATATGTATTCAATTATTTTTTTGAAAATTATGTATATAATTATTGTATGTAATATATAATATAAATCAATATATACTAGACTTTCTTACACCGACAATATGAGTAAAAATATTTAACGTAAATAGATTTATAAAAAAGTTATTTCAACAATTGATCAAGGGGGGGATGTAAAAGATTAGTATATATATCTATAAATCTCTCGTTTGATTAATAAATAATGATGTTTAGTTATTTTACGTAAAGATTTACAAATTGATCCCATAAATGTAAATTTGTCTATACATTTTCACATACTAAAAAGATCTTAAAGAGATTCAATCTGGATAAAGTACCTATATTGAATAGCCAATGATTGTAAGATTGTTAAATGGGAATAAAAATGAGTTTTTGTCTTTGAAGGGAAATAAATAAATCCTTGGTCTTAAAGCATAACTCTTAGTTGATCAATAAGTACATCTCATTATTTTCAACTTAAATCTTAACCATCAATTTACACTCATCCAATGGTCCAGTTCAATCTAAAACTATAAAATTTGTGTTATGTAACTATATATATTGCTTCTATAATGATGAAGAGATTAAATGACATTACTATGTTGAGATTTTGAATAGCTGAAAAGACAAAAGGAGAAAAAGCTTACTGTGAATAAAACCTCAAAAACCCTAGATCTAGAAAATCCCCGCCGCTCAACCTCAAACATCTTCATTCAAAGGAAGCTCTTTTTCAATGGCTCCAGCCTCGCCGGGGACTACTCATTTTTCTGATCCTCCCCCTACGACCTCTTATTATCGCTTGTCTCTCTCGCTCCTACCTTGTGCTTGGTTTTAGTTCGTGAAGCCCTTACAATATTCGATGGAGTCCTGCGCTCCCGGTGTCTTTCAGGATCTCCACCAATTCCATGATGGATTGCAAGGAGAGGCAGTGTAATATCTCACTTTTTGGCTAGTAACCAAAATGTAAATTTTGAAAGTTTTGTGGCTAAAGTGTAAAGTTTGGAAAAGTTTAGGGATCAAAGTGTAATTTTCAAAAGTTATGTATTTTAACCCCTTAAATGAATTGTTTACCCCCAAGAATGACGTTTCTGTGTTACCCAGATCTTTCTTACGGAGTTAGTAATAATGGCTATAAAGCAATAAAGTTCAAAAAAATATTCTAATAATCGGATCGAGCTATAATTTTAGAGCTAGTTCCATGGACCTTAGAAGAGTCATAAAATATTATTTTATGGATATTTGGATGTTAAAAAGGTCAAAAAATTTAAATTGATAGAAATGACATAGAATGGCAATTTTGTGAATAAGTTGATCAGTAAAGGGCATTTTGGTCATTTTTCCCAAAAGGGACATGGAAGGAACTTTTAGAGTTCCTTTAATGATGAATAGAGGCTGACTAGAATCCAACTAAGTCTAGTTGGAATGTTACAAAATGGCAAATTAGAAATATAGATCTAGTTGGAGGGTATTTTTGGAAAGTGAAATTTATTGAATTAAAAATTAATTTTTTTTCATATTACAACTATCTTAAATACATGAAATATGAAGGAATTATCATCCAAATACCCTGCAAAACTGTAACCCCCTTGAACCGGCCTAGACGCCCAACCGAACCAAGAAGGCTATATTAGGTTTGCCGTAGCAAACCGAAGAGATTCAACCAAACCCGGTCCATTTTTTTCTTTTTATCTTATCTAGATGCCCATTTATTAACTCTGCATGTTCATACAGACATCAGGTGCAACCCCAACTCAATCGGGCATCAATTTGACATCCAATTGATCACATTTGCAAATTGGGGACCAAATTGAAAATATAGAAAATTTCAGGATTAAAACTCATTTTTAAGTTACCAATATTTAATTAGACAGATTCCAAACCTTCATCTCAAATTTCAGCTCAATCTGATCATTCTACCACATATAATTGCATCAGCAAGATTTAGGGACTAAAAAGCAAATAAAGCAAAATTGCCCAAAATGACATTAACAGGAAAAATGGCCATCCGTATCGAAACGGGTAAGCCCGTACCGATACGGTTTGAAACACACCATTTCGATACACCACCAAGCCGTTTCGATATGCCTAACTGAAATACCAAACTTTTGAAATATTTACAACCGTACCGATACGGTTTCTTAGGTGTTTCGATACGCGGATTCGAGTTACAAAAGTGAATTCCAGTGGATAAAACTCGTATCGAAACGCCCATACCTGTACCGTTACTCTAGGACAAATTTTCCTAGGCGTATCGAAACACACCAAACCCGTACCGATCCTACAAGCCTGAAATTGCCTAGCCATACCGATACGGTCCCCTGCGTACCGGTACGCCTGGGCCTGTAATGTCACATTTGGCTGATTTTTCATCCCAAAAGCATACTCAAACCACTCCAACATGCTTTAAACCCAATACTAACATGTCAAACATATCTCATGCCAACTAGCATCACATATCTAACAACACAACAAGGACTTATGCATCAAAGAGGAAATCTATAGGCATACTTCCTAATGTGCATCCAACCAACATGTCAAAAGGTAAACCAGCACCAAAATCAAACCTTAAAGGCCATTTACAATCCAAGAGAAACTAAAGAAACATGCTCAAACAGGGAGTTTCACAAAACATCTCCCAAAACACAACAAGTACCCAATTGCCCTTATTCATTATAGTCTAATCTCTAACATACTTTGGAAACAAGTCTTGCCAAGATCCCCTTGCTTCTTGCTGCCTTCCAAGACCTCAATTATCTGCATTGATGGACAACGAGAGCGTAAGCACACAGGGCTTAGTGAAGAGTGATCAAAAACAAACACCATCAATGCATTTAGAACCATTTACATAACATCATCCTTTAAAACATCATCATGCCCCTTTTTTAAACATGCACTTTACATCATTTAAAACCAGCATATTAAACCATATGCTACATGTATCATTAAACAACATCGAAACACATTGCTAACCCTCCACTTAATCCTTCCCCTACATTACTACCAAATGCAAAGCTTAAGGAGAGACATGTATAAACCACATTATACAACATAAACATTTCAATGATACATTAACAATTATATTGGCTTTCAAGTGATCATTAACAAGTTCAATAACAAAAGAGTTCATCGGATACACGGATTCAACAAGTGTTAACCCAACACTTCATACATTCTCACCTGCAACACAAGGTTCACACACGAGAGTTTTTGGTACACATAAACCCCTCCACCGTTGTGACACTCATGGTGGAGTATTCGGTACACCATATAAACCCCTCGACACCACTCATCGGTAGATGTATAACCCACTAACGGGAGTTTACGGTACTATATAACCCCTCAACCGTTAGGGTACTTGGATGGAGTATTCGGTACACCGTATAAACCCCTCAACATCCAAGGCGACTTATTTACTGTGCACTCAATCCTATGGCCGGCCAACTATATTCGATAATAATTTTAAAACCACATCACTTGCCAATATAATTAACCAAATAACATTTACCTCACTATTTTTAACAAGCATTAAACCATGCCATTTCCAAAGCAACAACCATGCTTTAAAACTCAAGTATAAACCACATACCTACAAGGATCACTAACCATGTGCATCATTCAGCATTTCATGCTTAAAAATAGTATATCAAATACTTTAAAACATGCTTAAAAAGTAGGTAACATGTAAATTAAAATAATTGCATAAAACCATTTCAAACTAGCACGTCCGAGAGAGAAATCCATTTTATACTTACTTCCGAGTCTAGGTAAGCGTTTCAAGCTCTACCTTAACTCCCAAAACTCTATTCCCAAAATATCAAAAACGCTTTAAACCACGTTTTCACTCACCGATACGTGAAACCTCAATTCACCGATGCGAAACAAGCCTCCGAAGCCTCATACGCTTCTCCAATCACTTTCAGATCAACCTCCCCTATTTTTACCACACAACAACAGAGGATTAATGCATCATAATGCATTCCAAACACATCAACCACAATCCTTCTCAGATTCTCACAAAACCTCCACAATTAACCCTCCACAACAACCGAAAACATAACCAGAACACTTCGATTCACAACCCAGCCAACATCTATCAACCTAGCATTATTTCCAACATCAAAACACATCTAAAATAGATCCAGAACAAGCTACTACTTCCAGCAACCTTACAACCACAAAACACCACAAAACCTCAAAACTAACAACCTAAACAAATAGAGATTCTTAAGTTTCTGGATTTCATTGATAAAAATCACTTATCAACATTATTAAACATCCAAAATATGAATCAAAGAAACCTTACTTACTGGAAATCAGATCCAATTCGCGAATCAACTCATTTTCCCCAAATAACTCAATTAAACATTGAAAAATCATCAAAATCAGATTAGAAACACAAAAATAATGATCAAATGCTTGAGAATTTCAATAAAGAACCATAAAATAGAGGAGATCTCAGACCTGGCCCCTATTGTGAAGTTTCTCCCTCAATTGATTTGTGAAAAGCTAAGAAAACACAAGATTGATGTAAGCTTTTGTATAAATAATCTTTATAAAACAATTTGAAACAATAAAATCAAGTTAAAAACCACCTCACATCTGGAAATTTGATTAAATTTGAGTGTTTGGCTGAAGAGAGAATGGAGAGGAAAAAGTTGAGAGAAAATGACATGAATTTTGTTTTAGAAAAAATAACTAACTTTTTTAACAAAATCCACTTTAATTATCAATTAAATCACATGTTAAAATCTGTTAAATTAAGGGTGAAATCATCAGAAACCAATTGGTACAATAACTCCTTAAAGATTCTAAGTATTTGACCCTTTTCATTTAATCACTAGAAAATCCAGTTTTCAAAACTTTCATTTTGGTCACTAACCAAAATGTCCATCTTCCAAAACCCATTTTTCAAAATTGATTCCACCATTATTAAATATATAATTAATAATGATTTTTAAGCATATAATTTTTCCAACACCAAAAATATACGATCCCGAAACCGACTCGAATCTCTACTCCGGTCCACCGAATCGTCTAATAAACCCTCTAAACCGCTAAGCCCTAAAACCGAGGCGTTACAATTCTCCCCCACTTAAGAAATTTTGTCTTCAAAATTTACCTGGAGGAAACAGGTGCGGAAACTGTTTCACCATATCCGACTTACATTCCCACGTGGCCTCCTCAACACCGCGGTGCTTCCACAACACCTTAACCAACTCGACTGTTTTGCCACAGAGCACTTTACTGCTGGTATCAAGAATCTCTATTGTTTCTTCATCATAAGATAGGTCTGGTCTTAACTCGATCTCCTCCACCGGCATAACATGCGATGGATCTGACCTATACCTCCGCAACACCGAAATGTGGAACACATCATGAATTTTTCCCAACTCCGGGGGTAACCTCAAACAGTACGCAATAGGACCCACGCACTCGACAACCTCGTACGGTCCGATGAACCTCGGGCTAAGCTTCCCTTTTCGCCTAAAATGCAACACCTTTTTCCAGGGCGACACTTTTAAAAACACTTTATCACCCACAGCGTACTCTATATCCCTACAGTTCAAATCCGCATAGGATTTCTGGCGATCTGCAGCCGCTTTTAAGCGCTTACATATCAACTTTACCTTTTCGGTCGTGTCTTCCAAGACATTGAGCATAGACACAAACTTTTCCCCCGCTTTTGCCCAACACACGGGCGTACGACACTTCTTGCCATACAACGCCTCATAAGGTGCCATCTGTATGCTAACATGATAATTGTTATTTTAAGCAAACTCCACCAACGACAACTACTTCTCCCACTTTCCCTGGTACTCAATAACACAACACCTTAGTATATCCTCGAGAACCTGAATCACGCACTCCGACTGGCCATCCGACTGAGGATGGTATGAGGTACTGAAACTCAATCGGGTTCCCAAAGCACGATGCAAGCTCACCCAAAACCTTGCGGTGAACCGCGGATCCCTATCCAAAACTATAGATTTGGGCACCCCGTGCAAACGTACTATCTCAAAGATATACAACTCAGCCAACCTGTCCAAGGTATACGTAGTATGTACCGGCACAAAATGCGCACACTTCGTAAACCGGTCCACAATCACTCAAATGGAATCCTTTTTGGTCGGCGTCAAAGGCAGCCCAGAAACAAAATCTATGGTGATTCTTTCCCACTTTCATTCCGGTATCCTCAACGGTTGTAACAACCCGGAAGGGAACTGATGTTCAGCTTTTACCCATTGACAAACCATATACCATGTAACGAAATCAGCCACGTCCCTCTTCAGTCCAACCCAATAGTACTCCTCCTTCAACCCTCGATACATTTTAGTACTACTGGGATACATAGCAAAAGGACTTGCGTGCGCCTCAGTCAAAATAGTGCGCCTCAACTCTTCATCCTCAGGCACCACTATTCGACCTTTAAAACACAACACCCCATCATCGGTGAAATGAAAATCCGTAGGATTTCCATCCCTGATATCTTCCACATTAGATACCAAACTCCCATCATACGGTTGCTTCTCCTTAATCATCTGCGACAAGGACGGCTTCACTTGCAACTCAGCCAACAAACCTCCGTCATTCATCACACTTAACCGAGCAAACATGGCTCTCAGCTCCACAGCCGCTTTCCTGCTCAAAGCATCCTCCATAACATTGGCTTTCTCCGGATGATACTCAATGGTCAGATCATAATCCTTAAGCAACTCCAACCCATCTACGTTGCCTAAGATTCAACTCCTTCTGCTACGTCAGATATTTCAAACTCTTATGATACGTATAAACCACACATTTCTCACCATAAAGATAATGCCTCTAGATCTTCAAGGTAAACACAACCGCTGCAAGCTCAAGATCACGAGTAAGGTAGTTATGTTCATGCACCTTCAATTGCCTAGATGCATACGCCACTACCTTACCAACACACAACCAAGTCCAACATACGGCGCATCACTATATACAACAAACTCCTTTCCCAATTCTGGTTGAACCAAAACCGGAGCTCGCTTCAAAGCTTCCTTCAACCTCTCAAAAGCTCGTTGTCTATCCTCTGTCCACTCAAATTGAACATTCTTCTGTAACAACTTTGTTAACAAAGCAGCCAAACTAGAGAACCCTTCTACAAACCTCCAGTAGTAACCCGCTAAACCAAGGAAACTCCTAACCTCCGTCATAGACTTAGGCTCCTTCCAACTCATAACAGCCTCAACCTTATGCGAATCAACACGGATTCCTTCGGCTGACACCAGATGCCCAAGAAACACAACCTCCTTAAGCCAGAACTCACATTTTCTTAACTTAGAATAAAGCTGATTTGCCAACAGCGTCTTAAGTACAATTCTCAAATGTCTATCATGATCCTCCTCGGTACGAGAGCACACAAGGATATCATCGATGAACACAACCACAAACTGGTCCAAAAACTCATGAAACACACGGTTCATCAGGTCCATAAAAGCAGCTAGAGTATTGGCCAAACCAAACGGCATCACAGAAACTCGTAATGCCCGTACCTCGTACGAAAGTCTGTTTTAGGCTCATCCATCTCCTTCACCTTTAACTAGTAGTACCCTGACCTCAAATCTATCTTGAAAAACACTGAAGCTCCCATGAACTGTTCAAACAGGTCATCAATTCGCGGTAAGGAATACTTGTTCTTTATTTTCAACTTATTCAGCTGCTGGTAATCTATACACATCTGCAACGTACCATCTTTCTTATTAACAAACAGCCCCGGCGCTCCCCACGGTGAAATACTAGTTCTAATGAACCCACGATCAAGCAACTCCTACAACTATGTTTTCAGCTCATTCAATTCCTTCGGAGCCATGAGGTACGGAGCAATGGATACTGGTACCGTACCCACAAAGACCTCGATGCCAAGCTCTACCTTATGGTTAGGTGGCAACCCTAGTAATTCCTCTGAAAAATCACCCAGAAACTCACATACGGTGCGACCATCCTGCACCCTCAACTCCTTTGATCCAGGATTCATAACATAGGCCAAATAAGCCTGATACCCTGAATCCAACATTCGTCTTACTTCCAAAATCAAAACAATATTAGACAAAAACTTGGCATTCTTTCCAACAACCACCACCTCATAATCATCCGACAACCTCAAAGATATCCATTTAGTCTCAAAATCCACCACAGCCTGATGTTCGGTCAACTAATCCATACCTAAAATCACATCAAAACCATGGAATGGTAACTCCATCAAGTCCACGGCAAACACATGTCCCTGAACCATCAGCGGACACCTACGATACAACCTCCTAACCACAACTGTCTCCCCAAGAGAACTAGTCACTCTAACACCCACATTAAGAATTTCAATAGATATATCAAGCATCTCAGCATGCTCACTCAAAATGTATGAATGAGTAGAACCAGAATCAACCAACGAATACAACGATAAAGACTGTAGGGTAAAAGTACCTGCAATCACATCGGTGTCATTGCGACCTTCACGGTGCGCATACACCCTAGCTGGTCTACCTCCCTCAGGCTGGATAGCAACAGTATGAGCTACAGTCCTCTGTCCACCATCTCGACACTAAAACGGTCCGCGACCACGATCACGCTATGGAGTAACAACAGATGCAGCACCCTGCCCACCTCGAACCAACAACGAAAAATCATGCCTCTGACGGTCGCCTGACCCATAACTTCAAAAAGCATTAGCCACCACAGGCGTAGGTGCCTGACCCTCACCGGCCAAACGCAGGCAATCTCGCCTAAAATGGTCTCGGGATCTATAGACCCAACATGTAGTAAACGGTGCTCTAACCTGGGCACCCTGCCCCTAGACTCTCGTCCCATAACACCTCCATCATGCCTTGGCTCTGGGCAGAACCTCCTGTCACAGTGTCTCTTGGCCTGACCACCGCTATAACCTAAATCAACAGCTCTCTTACCCAAGCTAGAACCTTGCAATCCAGATGCCAGGCCCAAATTCTACTCTACATCCTTAGCTCACAAAACCAACACATCAAAGTTGGTGTACTCAGCAGCAAGCATGTATGTCTTAACATCATGCACAAGCCCATATCAGTAACAATCACATCGAGTACGCTCGTCAGGAACCAACTCAGGTACATACCGACTCAACCTCACGAACTGCACCTCATATTCCGCAATAGACATATTGCCCTGCACCAAAGCTATAAACTCACGTTTCTTCTCGTCCTGATATCGGACTCAAAAAAACTTCTTTTAGAAAGCTTCACAGAAGAACTCCTAGGTCACATCATCCTTCGCCATACCGGATGTCGTGGTAGTCCACCACATATAAGCACCACCCTGTAGCAGGGAAACAACATAGCCCAGCTTACGAGCATTGGTGCACCCCATCTGGCCCAGTATTCTCTCGGTACTGGCCAACCAGCCCTTAGAAGCCTCAAGCGACAACCCTCGAAACTCAACTCCGCCCAAACTATGAAGACGCTCAAGTGATAAACCTTGACCTTCAACCGGTGGTGCTGGCACATGAACACCTGTAACTACTGCCTGAAACGCACCGGTCATGACCTGTATCAGCGGTGCCATATCACCCACACCTGGCCCAGCTGGAACAGGTGGTACTTGCTCCACTCCCTCAGGTGGATTAGGTGGGGGTGGTTGCAACCCTCTATGAGGTACATCTTCTCATTCATCATCCTGCCCAGCGGCAGTAGCAATCGTACTAGATCGTAACTCTCTCCTCGGTCCTATCGTGCAAAAATATATCTAAGGCATGATAATCATTTCAAAACAAAAACAATCAGACCAGCCTCAAGCAATGATCCAAGACTTTCATTTAAAAAATCAAAACTTTACAGACTACAATAATAAGGCAATGGGTACCTCAAAACATCCCCAACATAGCATACAACAATCAATATTCATATATCAATCACCGTGCATATCAACCAGCGTACATACAACAATCACCGTACAAATCAAACATGGCAACAACACAACAACCTCCCAAAAGAACCAAACTTGGCTCTGATACCACCAAATGTAACCCCCTTGACCCGGCCTAGATGCCCAACCGAACCAAGAAGGCTACATTAGGTTTGTCGTAGCAAACCGAAGAGATTCAACCAAACCCGGTCCATTTTTTCTTTTTATCTTATCCAGATGCCCATTTATTAACCCTACATGTTCATACAAACATCAGGTGCAACCCCAACTCAATCGGGCACCAATTTTACATCCAATTGATCACATTTGCAAATTGGGGACCAAATTGCAAATATAGAAAATTCTAGGATTAAAACTCATTTTTAAGTTACCAATCTTTAATTAGACAGATTCTAAACCTTCATCTCAAATTTTAGCTCAATCTGATCATTCTACCACATATAATTGCATCGACAAGATTTAGGGACTAATAAGCAAAGAAAGCAAAACTGCCCAAAATGACATTAACAGGAAAAACGACCATCCGTATCGAAACGGGTAAGCCCGTAACGATACGGTTTAAAACAAACCATTTCGATACACAACCAAGCCGTTTCGATACGCCTAACTGAAATACCAAACTTTTGAAATATTTACAACCGTACCGATACGGTTTCTTAAGTGCTTCGATACGAGGGTTTGAGTTACAAAAGTGAATTCAAGTGGCTAAAACTAGTATCAAAACGCACATCCCCGTACCGGTATGCCAGGCCAAATTTGCCTAGGTGTATCAAAACGCACCAAACCCATACCGATCCCAAAAGCCTAAAATTGCCTAGCCGTACCGATACGGTCCTCCGCGTGTCGGTACGTCTGGGCCTGTAATGTCACTTTGGCTGATTTTTCATCCCAAAAACATACTCAAACCACTCCAACATGCTTTAAACCCAATACTAACATGTCAAACATATCTCATGCCAACTAGCAACATATATCTAACAACACAACAAGGATTTATGCATCAAAGAGGAAATCTATAGACATGATTCCTAATGTGCATCCAACCAACATGTCAAAAGGTAAACCAACATATTAAACCATATGCTACATGTATTATTAAACAACTGCGAAACACATTGCTAACCTTTCACTTAAGCCTTCCCCTGCATTACTACCAAATGCAAAGCTTAAGGCGAGACATGTATAAACCACATTATACAACATAAACATTTCAATGATACATTAACAATTATATTGGCTTTCAACTGATCATTAACAAGTTCAATAACAAAAGAGTTCATCGGATACACGGATTCAAAAAATGTTAACCCAACACTTCATACATTCTCATCGGCAACACAAGGTTCACACACAGGAGTTTTCGGTACACATAAACCCCTCCACCATTGTGACACCCGTGGTGGAGTATTCGGTACACCATATAAACCCCTTGATACCACTCATCGGTAGATGATAACCCACTAACGAGATTTTATGGTACCATATAACCCCTCAACCGTTAGGGTACTTGGATGGAGTATTCGGTACACCGTATAAACCCTTCAACATCCAAGACGACTTATTTACAGTGCACTCAATCCTATGGCCGGCCAACTATATCCGATAACAATTTTAAAACCACATCACTTTCCAATATAATTAACCAAATAACATTTGCCTCACTGTTTTTAACAAGCATTAAACCATGCCATTTACAAAGCAACAACCATGCTTTAAAACTCAAGTATAAACCACATACCTACAAGGATCACTTACCATGTGCATCCTTCAACATTTCATGCTTAAAAACAGTATATCAAATACTTTAAAACATGCTTAAACAGTGGGCAACATGTAAATTAAAACAAGTTCATATAACCATTTCAAATTAGCACGTCCGAGAGAGAAATCCACTTTATACTTACTTCCGAGTCTAGGTAAGCATTTCAAGTTCTACCTTAACTCCCAAAACTCTATTCACAAAATATCAAAACATTTTAAGCCATGTTTTCACTCACCGATACGCGAAACCTCAATTCGCCGACGCGAAAACAAGCATCTGAAGCCTCCTACGCTTCTCCAATCACTTCCGGATTAACCTCCCCTATTTTTACCATACAACAACAGAGGATTAATGCATCATAATGCATTCCAAACACAGCAACCACAATCCTTCTCAGATTCTCACAAAACCTCCACAATTAACCCTCCACAACAACCGAAAACATAACCAGAACACTTTGATTCACAACCCAACCAACATCTATCAACCTAGCATCATTTCCAACATCAAAACACATATAAAAATAGATCCAAAACAAACTACTACTTCCAGCAACCTTACAACCACAAAACTAACAACCTAAACAAATAGAGATTCCTAAGTTTCGGGATTCCATTGATAAAAATCACTTATAACCATTATTAAACATCCAAAATATGAATCAAAGCAACCTTACTTACTGGAAATCAGATCCAATTCATGAATCAACTCATTTTCCCTAAATAACTCAATTAAACATTGAAAAATCATCAAAACCATATTAGAAACACAGAAACAAGGATCAAATGCTTGGTAATTTCAATAAAGAACCATACAATAGAGGAGATCTTGTACCTTACCCCTATTGTGAAGTTTCTCCCTCAATTGATTTGTGAAAAGCTAAGAAAACACAAGATTGATGTAAGCTTTTGTATAAACAATCTTTATAAAACAATTTGAAACAATAAAATCAAGTTAAAAACCACCTCACCTCTGGAAATTTGATGAAATTTGAGTGTTTGGCTGAAGAGAGAATGGAGAGGAAAAAGTTGAGAGAAAATAACGTGATTTTTGTTTTAGAAAAGATAACTAACTTTTTTTTAACAAAATCCACTTTAATTATCAATTAAATCACATGTTAAAATCTGTTAAATTAAGCGAGAAATCATCATAAACCAATTGGTACAATAGCTCCTTAAATATTCTAAGTATTTGACACTTTTCATTTTAGTCACTAGAAAATCCAAGTTTTCAAAACTTTCATTTTGGTCACTCACCAAAATGTCCATCTTCCAAAACCCATTTTTTTAAAATTGATTCCACCATTATTAAATATATAATTAATAATGATTTTTAAGCATTTTTCCATAATTTTTCCAACACCAAAAATATACGATCCTGAAACCGACTCTAATCTCTACTCCGGTCCAGCGAACCGTCTAATAAAACCTCTAAGCCGCTAAGACCTAAAACCGGGGTGTTACAAAAACCATGGTGAAGACAAAAAGAAGAGAAAAATTTACAAGCTCGATTTAAGCCCCGAATCTTGGTTTTCAGGTAATCTTTCGAACTACAAAGTTGTTCTACTCTTCGAGCTCTATCTTTTGATTTAAATAGTTCATAGAATACTTGCTTATTTGATGAGATTTTATATGAGGAAGAAATAAGGGTTTATGAACAAATTGGGGCTTTTATGATTTTATGAATCCTTGGTTGATTTTAAGTTAGAATCATGCTTGTATGATGTTAGAATCATGTTATTGAGTTGGGATTTAAACCCTACATATTTTGATTTGTATATAAAAGATTGGGGTTTATGGATTCAAGTCTAACTTAGGGTTTGTGATGTTGAATTAATGATCTAGTAAGCTTGATTTGTTGTTTGGAAGCAAAACCCTAAGTTAAATACATATGGACCATTTCAGCAAGCTTCAAAATTAAGGGACCAGATCTGATTTTTATGAATTTGATATGTATCTATATTATTAATGATGTTAGAGACATGAAAATGAAGTTAGAATGCTAAACCGATGATTAATCACATTAGTGACCACTTTGACAACTTGTCAAACTTGAATGGTCTATTCGGCAAAGAGGATATGTAGAAGGAGTAAATCTGATTTTTAGTTAAAATGATGGAATTAAGGTAGTAATGTTGATTTGAGGACTAATTTGTAAAGTTAAGAAGCTTGAATCCTTATATTGGAAATTTGGCGACCATTTTGACAAATTAAGAGAAATTAGAGGAGTAAAGGTTTAAGCTTATTTTAATGAAGGATGTAAAGAGAACATATGAATACAAGATTTATTCTAGCCATTTGAAGTAAAGTGATGGGACTAAATTGACAATTAGAGAAATAAGGAGAAGTTGGTGTAAATTAGAAGTTATGTTGGAATTTGAATGATGGCAGTAAGTTTTAAAATTCTCCATAAATTCTACAAAAATGTTTAGATGATGAATTTTATACGTTGTAAAGATTTGTTAGTCTAGTTTTGTTTCCAACAAACGGAAACTAATTTCGAGTTCCGAGTTAAAAGATATGAATTTTTAATCGAATGAAGGTTACAAAATTACATAGCAGTTTCTACCTAGACAACACTGTGACGTGAATGTAAGGAATTTTCATAATTTTTGTAGATTTTATTAATTTATTTGACTTATACCATTAGAACCGTTATCGAATCTAGTTTTTCCAGCATAAAGGAAATTACGATCCAGCATGTATTCTACCCTGTATAAGTAAATCCTTGAAGGTAACGCAAGCTGTCAAAAAATAAAATTTGAAACATTTTGTATTTAAATGTTAGTTAGCAAGCTCGAAAGAGTTAACAGATGTTCAAATTGGTCAATAAGGACCACAATGAGTTCTTGAACAGTACAAGAAAGAAAAGAAAATATTTGGAAATTTTATATTCGAATGATTATATTAGATAGCATGTTTAAAGTATTGTTAGATTTGAATCTAACAATTATTTTATTTTATTCATGTGGTTAATGAAGTCAAGTCCGAATCAAAGAAGGTTCGAGTACTATGAAAGAAAGGATCAAACTAGGACTTAGTGAGGCATTGTGTTAAGTGGCCAAGCTGACTGCCTTAATTATTACTTAATTATGCATGTGATAGAAGGAGGCTTGCGATAAGCCAACCTTATTTATGAATGCATGATATGATATATGTTGAAGTTATGTTCTACTGTTTAAATGTGGTAAGTAATATGGCGAGCAATGTGGGGACAATGTTCCTAACATATGACTAAAGAATTGTTTATGATATGTTATGTTCATAAAAAAATTAAGAATAAGTGATGTGTTTGATACATGATCACTGACTGGAAAAGTATTCTTAATAAATAAGCTAATATGGCCTGAATAACATACTGTCTTATGTATGAGAACTTATCTGTGAAATGTTATGATAGTCACTATAGCTGATATGTTAATTGAATATGGTAAGAACAAGTAATATGTATAATACATTGTCAATGCTTTGATAGATATCTTTGTTATAGTATACCTGATATTATCTGGGTTATGAACAGCCATTATGATTTATTGATGACATCTGATATGATAACTTCTGATCATGATATACATATATATGTATGCCCAAGTATTACAAAGTAGGAGTATTTGGTATAGTTGGCACGCCATAGAGTCTTAGCAGTTGCATCATTCTGTTCTAATATCTTTTTGTTTTGTGACTACTACGGTGTCACATCCACCTTGGGGATCTAAGCCCATGGTGCTAAGTGCACTAAATATGTGCTTATATAAGGAGCAAAGAGCGTCCTTGATTATATGAGGAGCAAAGAGCGTCCTCGAGTACGTACTCATCTGTTTGTTTCGTTTGGCATTGCGGTGTCATATTTCAGATGACTGGCGTACCTAAGGTCTTATAAAGTATACTTTGGGAAAATTTAAAAGATTAATAAAAGTGCAGGTAATCGAGCTAGTGAGCTTGGAAAATTCCGTTATGTACTAAGTTTTCTGCAAAATTTTGGTACTAAGTACGAGAAATAACAGGTTCTCCGTACTCTCTGTATATCTCAGTATTTTCTCGATTATGTTAAGCTCAGTAATATCTGTATTTCTTTGTTTGATATGTTAGGCAAAGAATTAGAATTATGATAAAGTTTTCCATGAAACGCCATAGAAACTGGTTATATTATGCTATGAGAAGTATGTTGAAGTATGTCAAGTAAACATGATGAACTTAATACAAGTAATTTATCAGTTATACTTAGATAAGTTGTATGTAAAAATAAGCCTTGAATTATGTTCATGTCAGTTGTTTGATAACCTTATATGCTTTGCCTCACTAAGTGAATACTTAGTGTGTGTTGTTTCACACGTAGGTTATTGGAAACTTACCGGAAGAGAAATCAAGCATGTTGATCAAGTTGCAATCTGCCAAACATCAGTAAGGCATTCTAATTTAAGATATTCTCTAGTGGGCATGTATTAATTTATTCGTTAGTTGTTTTAAAGGTATAAGTTTGATTAATAGTCAAGTAAATATGAATTATTCGCATGGTTAAAGAATTACCAGTGATGATATTTAATCGGGTAAAATTTTATTTATCGTTTATAACGTAACGATTTTAAATTCAAGAAAGGGCATAGGCAGTGCACCTAGTTTTCACCTTGAGTTACATACTTATTTTAATAGCTGAATAACATGCTTTATAAACCAATTCATGGTCGAAACTAGCAATCTGCAAATAGTTTATGAATACTTCAAAAGTCAAGATAGGGTTATTTTATAAACTAGTTTTATGTCAGATGTTTTAAAAAAAATTAAAATTTACAAGTCTAGAACTCTGTAAAATATTATTGTGACATCCTTAATGTGTATTCGTACTACGAGTATACATTAAGGGTGTTACAGGCAGTAAGCTCGACGACGAAAGGTTCTGAAGGGTCGTCTTCTTCTTATCTCTGCCTCCAGTCTGACTTAGACTGGCTCTTTTGCTTGGCTCCTCTAGTGGTTCGGCAAATCTCTCAACCGCCTTTGAAGCCCCCTTTTGATTCTGTTCTTTCCCGGGTTTTCTCTATGGTTTTTGGTTGCTTGGTTACTCTGTTTGTAGGGTGACCGGTTTTGGCTTTTCCAACATCGATGCGAGGAAGGTCGATGGATGCACAAGGTTGAAGGAAGGTCCCTCTGTTATTGCTCAAAGGCGTTGTATGTCGTCTAAATGAGCTGTTCTGCCTCGTCATATGGTTGTCTTTGCGGCGTCTATTGGTGGTCCTCTAGTGATGCGGATTGTAAACCTATGGCTTCACGGAGTCATCTCCGAGCAAAAAACTCTCCCGGATCAGACCTCCATGTCCCCGAAGCCGCTTATCTTGACTGTTTGGCCTATGGCGGCCGTTTGTTTCTCTCGCCGATATCAGCTTGCTTACCCTCTTTTGTTTTGGGCCTTCTTTGCCTATGTTTGTATCGACCATGTGGGTCATGTTCTTTCGAGCTTCTATCCCGATTTCAATGTTATCCTTCTCGTTAATAATAAATTTCCCTTTCAATAAAAAGACAAAAAGAGAACAAATTCTATCTAGCATAACTCCATAAAGACTGTAAATAGCCAAACCCCAAATATTAAAGTTGAAAACATTCTTAAGTACTGATTTATACATATCAGAGTTTACACCATTGATGTTCTCAAAACTTCTTGAACAATCCAAAGAAACAAAACTTAATGATGGGTGTGGGTTCTTTCACATCCCCAAAATAATAAAAACTAAAGGAGCTTAGATATGATTTCTTTTCTGCTTCCACATACTATTTTCTCTTACACACACGAATAACTCTACGATCTGGTCGTACTATAAGATTAACAGTAAGTCTAGGAATATTGATTTAAAACAATTGTACGGACTATTGAGATCTTTTGGTTGGCATACAGAATCGAATATGTTAAACATCGTTTCAGGGAATACCTTTCTTAACCAAAACATCATTTATACAACGATGTTTTTTGTTTGTTCGGATGTAAACTTCTCCACCGAAGCGTTTCTGTCATCACATTTCTGGAAAAAAGATTTACTTTTCGATTTCATATGATATAATTTATTGTCTTATTAGAGTGGTCACATTTTGATTTTCGGTTGTCGATTATCTTTTTACTATCTATTATTTAAATTTATTATTAATATTTTTTAGTTTAATAATCGGTATCTGTTTTATTGGTTGACTAATTCAGATCAAATTTTGCATGAGCTCATTACAAGGACATCCCTCCCAATAAATTTTTCAATGGAAAATTTTTTAAATATATATTTTATAAATCTTAATTAGTTAAATTATTTAAAATAATTAAAATTGTTGATGTCGTTGGTGTCAGACATCGAACGAAGTGGTAGAGATGAAGGTCGATGAGGAGGTTGGTAGTGGTTCACCCATTCTGGGATAAGCGAAGAACCAAAGGTCGTGGTGGTCAGAGAGTTAATGGGAGATAAGTGAGAGGAGCTCATCCTATGTGTCCTCTTCAACTTAGTGGGTATTTATAGCCAACTAGCACTGTTTGATGGGACAAAGCCAGGTCTAGCGTTATGATTGTTGTTGATAGGCTGGCAGAGTAGACTCGGCTGTCAAGTAATAGGCTCAGCTGGCGGGGTCAGTCAGACTTGATAATTGTCCTATCGAAGCACAATAGCTGAGTGTGGAGAGTAATTCGAAGATAAGAGCTCTGGAGGCCATGGTGCATTGTATGCTGAAGAGTGGTATGAAGACTAGGGGGTCTGAAGGTTCTGCATCGAAGGCTTGTAGATTTTGAAGGCTTTGTAGGTTTTGGAGGTGTGTCGTTGGAGGGAGGCGGATGTCAGGTGCTGCTCTAAATGACTTTTGGAGGCCTTGAGTTCGGGGGTGAACACAACACTTGTCCACCTTTTCTTGAAGGAGTTCCATAAAGTGGCACGAGCTGAGACTTTGCTGGTCTATTGGTTTTGAGGCAGAGGTATCTCGACGCTGTGGCATGAAGCGAGACTCTGCTTGTCCAGTGGTTCTAGAGCAGGGTGTCTCGACGATGTGTTCTTTGTGAAATATCTTAACATTCTTGTAGGAATCTGATACATGTACAAGGTAAGTGGAAGAGTTAGACTCCCAAATGCTTTAAACATAATGTTACCTATCAAATAGCAATGTTGGAGGCTTGAACGAGTCAGAGGTAACCCTTTGTGTCCTTGTAGGGCCCGTGACGTTAAAGACACAAATAGACGCAGACATCTCAGCCCCCTTTAGAGGAACGCAATGCCAGAGGCATTGGATGGGACAGAGGCAATCCTCTACTAGGAAAAGCATATAAACTTTTGTTGACCAGGTGTCATCCAAGACACATAAGTGTGGGCATCTCGACACCCTTGGAGAAAATGCAACATTGGAGGTGTTGAATGGGCAGAGGCATTTCAATGCTCTTGTGGAGACAAGCTGTAATGGGCAGAGGCATTTCAATGCTCTTGCAGAGGATCGATGTTCATGTTGGCTAGAAGTGTTTTCAAATGATGGTGTCGTTGCTTGCAGATTTCAAAACTGGTGGAGGATCGATGGTGTTGTTGCTTTGTGGATGATAAATGAATGTTTCAAAGAAGTCGATTGCTCTGGAGACACGAAGGCTACAATGAACCTTCCTGAAACACTCAAGTGGACATGTCAAATGTCTTTATTAATGTTCAGACTTATAGTGCCATTGCGGAGGATGGTGCATGTTTGGAGGAAGGTGAACGCTTCGGAAGCACGGAGACTATAATGCTCTTTCCTGAAACACTCAAGTAAATGTGTCAAGTACCTTTAACAACTTTATAGGCTTACAGCGCTTGTCCGAAGAATGTTATAATTTTTGAAGAAGGCGATTGTTATGGCAATTGTAACGCCCCAAAAATAGGGTTAGAAGAATTGAGGGTTCGATTGAGTTAGGTTCGGTTCGGTTAAATAGGTATCGGGTAAATAAATAATTTTTGGAGGAAGGTGAACGCTTCGGAAGCACGGAGACTATAATGCTCTTTCCTGAAACACTCAAGTAAATGTGTCAAGTACCTTTAACAACTTTATAGGCTTACAGCGCTTGTCCGAAGAATGTTATAATTTTTGAAGAAGTCGATTGTTCTGGCAATTGTAACGCCCCAAAAATAGGGTTAGAAGAATTAAGGGTTCGATTGAGTTAGGTTCGGTTCGGTTAAATAGGTATCGGGTAAATAAATAATTTTAAAATGGAATTTTGTTAAATTGGTGATGGTTTGGACTTTTAAAAATGTTTAATTATTTTAGGAAGCATTTTATTAATTTAATTAAAGGTTAATTAAATGTATTAAAGTGGCATTTTGGTTTAGTGACTAAAATTTAATTTTTATAAAAGGCAAAATACTAAAAATTCTTAGAGATTTATATTTTCTAAATGTTTTAATTAAGTTTATTATTTTAATTGACTAAAAGTTTTGACGGCTAATTGGTTTCTTAAAATCATTCTCTTATTTTGCCAAATTTTCCCTCCATATTTTCTCTCATTTTCTTGCCACTTTCTTTCACATAAAATTCAGATTTCTCTTTAGTTTTTAAGGAGAAATATATCATTTGATTCATCTTTTCATGTTTAATAAAACCTCACAAAAGATTTCTCAAGATTTCATCCATTTCTCAATTTCTTCTCAAAAGAAAAGGTACGTCAATTTTGGTGGGAATCTCTTTGAAAGGTAATTTCATCTCCTCTCTTAAAACTAAGGTTCTTTATTGATATTCCCTACTAATTGGCTTTTGTTTATTGATTTATAACTTGATTTTGCAATTTAATTCAAGAAATTAAAGCTCAATGATGATTTTGGTGTTTTGCCTAAATTCGTAAGTGAGAAGATGAATGTTGATGACTTCTATTGGGTTAATTCACATTTTAGTTGTATAATCATAATATGAAATGAGGTTTTTGATATAAATCCTGAAACTAATTAATTGCTTAATTTTTATGTTGATGTTTGGTTAGTTTTGGGGTTGTTATTGATGATTAACGATTGCTGGAGGTATAAAGATGATTTGATTATGTTTTTGGATGATATATGAGGAAGTTTAGATGATAGAATCATTGTTTTGTGGCTGATGGTTGATTGGATGAAGCTAGAGATTATTTTTGATGTTTTCGGATAGGTTTCAGATGTAATTTAATTGAGGTTGAAGAGGAAGGTTTAAGGTTGGTGTTTGGATGCATTTTGATGTATTATTCCTCTGGTTTTATGTTGTAGAAATAGGGGGAGAATAAGGCCAGGTTACCTTTTTAAATGTGCTTTGGCACTCTAAAGAGGTTTGAATTGTTGCTAATGAGACAATGTGTTATTTCATTTTTTGGGGGTTTGTAATATGTTTTGGTCATGTTTTAGACCATTATATCTTGGTGTTTTGATGATCTTTCATGCTTTGTATAGATGCATATTGATGGATTTCAACATGAGATTATATGCTTTGGTATGCTTATGCTTTTATATGTTTTAAACCATTATATCTTAATTCTGGAATTTGGATGCTTATGCAAGTTATGAATCGTATGTATGATAGTTATGTAGTACGTTTGATTCATTTCAAGTCCTAAAATATATCTTGAGTATGTTGGTTTATGCAATTAGAAAACACGACTCTAGTTTGTGATTCGATTATTAAGAATGTGTGATTTTTTGTTTCCATGTGCTTAAAAGTATGCTTATTGTGTTAAATATGTTTGTGAGGCTTGTTAGATGGATAGAAGCATGTTTGGTATGACTTAAAGCTGAAAAAATAGAAATTTTGGGCATTTCAGATCTGCTCATACCGGTACGATACCCCTCTGTATCGGTATATGGGTCCAACACCAGACCTGAAAGGTGACTATTAAACTTAGGTACCGGTATAGTACGAGCTATACCGGTAAGACCTTTTGTCACTATAATTACCAAGATCAGTACACAACTTATGTACTGGTACGCACTATACCATATCGGTACAAGAATCCCCTGTATCGATACGCGTGGCCGTTTGGCACTTGGGATTATGATGTGTTTTATATTCTTTACATTATGGTCATTAAATGTTGGAATGTCAACTGGATATGTTCGGATGGTTTTCTTGAGTTGAAAATTCACATGTTAGCATGAAACTTGATTAATTATAGATTGGTAACCTAAAATTTAGTTAAGTCCCTATAATTTTGTATAATTGCAATTTGATCCTTAAAATACTTGTACATACAATTGAGTGTCTAATTGGTGTCTGATTCGAGTGAAATTTGAATCGCTGCTTGTATATACACCATATAACTTAATATTGCATCTAGATAAGAAAAAAAGAAAAAATAGACCTAATTCGAGTTAGGTAGTTTGGGTTTGCTTTGGCAAACCTATTATGATCCTCTTAGTTCGAGTTTAACGATTAGACTGAGTCGAGAGGGTTACATTTGGTGGTACCAAAGGTAGGTTATAATTGTTGGGAATTGTTATTGAATTTATTTGATGATGTTAATTGTTTGTAAGCATGATTATTGATTTTATTGATGTCATTTTCTATGATATGGGATCACTGGGGACACATTGCCTATTACCGTTGTTTTTAAATAATATTTACAGGTTGTCTTGGATCCTTTACTGAATGCAAGCCTAATTAAATTATGTTTGTATTTTAGATATTAGTGTGTATGCCTTCGAGATGCGAGGCTTTATCTGGTGCAAGTAACATCCAGATGACCAGAATGTCAAAGAATGATTGGTTCCTCGTACCCAATTGCTTCCTCATCTTCCGCCTAATCCACCGGTTGGTGTAGGTTCTAGAAATGCACCTCAGGCTTCACAAGGACCTTTATTTGGATATATGATGTCGTTGATTCAGGCGATGACTAGTGTATTCCAAGCAGCTGTAGTTCATGTTCAGGCGCTAGCACATATAGTTACTGCTAATCCTAGATTATCGGTAGAGCATCTGTATAGCTTGAGAGGTGTTGAGTTCAGGGGATTGGATCCTGAAGCGGCAGAGGAATAGTTTGTAAGCACTGAATGTATTCTTGGGCCAATCTTGGTGATGTTTATCATTGGTGGACGACCACCATAGCTGGAGTACTTGCTGCTAACGTGAATTAGGAGTCTTTTCAAAGAGCTTTTAAGAGAAAGTATTATGGTCCACAGTATCAGAATGCAAAGAAAAAGAAATCCATGGATTTGGTGTAAGGCCAAATGCCAATAGTTGCGTATGAGGTAAAGTTTGTCAGTTTGAGCCAGTATGCTCCTGAGCTGGTTTCGGATGACCGCCAAAGATGTGACAAGTTCAGATATGGTCTAGTGAAGGCAATTAAGACGTACTTGTTGTTCGCTGATTAAACTAAGTTTAATGTATTGGTCAACAGGATTAAGGATATTAAACAGTCTTTGAGTTCTTCTTCCCAGACGGTAAGTGTTGATTCAGGGAAGAGAGTTGTAGAGTTTGATAATGCTAGGAAACAAAACAAGAGGTCATGTGATAGGTGATATAAGTTAGATCGCGTACGAGGCGGTGGTGGTAGACGTGGTTAGAATGTTCAGACTGCTATTATTGTTGCTGCTGATTGTGAGCATTTAGGGAAACACCATGCGAGTGTGTTCTAGAGTATGTTAGGAGATTGTTTTGTGTGTGATTCAGGGGAACATCAAAAGCGAGATTGCCCACGTTCCAATAGAGATGCACCGGTTCAGATAGGTATTGTAGACACACATACTAGAGGTCGAGGTCGTGGCAGGGGTAACTTCTAGAGGCGTAATAAGGGCAAATGACTTTTTCGTATATCGTTGCTAATAAACTAAAGAATTAAGGATCGACAAGGGTGTATGTTCATCATGAGGGTCGTAACAACACTGACGTGATCGTAGGTACACTTACCTTGCAATCAATGTCATTATTTTCTTAGGTTGATTTGGGTTCCACGCATTCATACATATTGAGCATGCATGCGCATTTTTTGGATTTACCTATTGAGATTTTGGATATTGGTTTTTGGTAACTAGTTCTCTTGGTGAGACTGTTATAATTAGGAGATTTTATAGAAGATGTCCTTTGATTGTTTAAGGTCATATTTTTGTTGTGGATTTAATGGAGCTATCATACCATGGTTTTGACGTTATTTTACATATGGATTAGTTGATGGATCATAAGGTCATTGTTGACTTTGAAACCAAAAGGATTTCTTTGAAGTTTGCCAACGATTATGTTGTGGTTGTAGTAGGTGAGAATACTAAGTTCTTGCCTAATGTTGTTTCGGCATTGCAAGCTGAAAAGATTATGCAAGTGGGTTGCAAAGCCTACTTGGCATTTGTAATAAATCCGGGTACCAAAGGTGTTCGGGTACAAGATATTTGGACAGTGTGTGATTTTCCTGAAGTTTTAGATTGCCACTGAACATGGAAGTTGAATTCTGTATCGAGATGTACTCTGGTATGGCTTTAGTGTCCATTGCTCTTTATTGTATGGCGTTGAAAAAGTTGAAGACTTAACTTCAAGAGTTGTTTGATCGTGTTTTCATTCGACCGATTGTTTCATCTTGGGGTACACTGGTATTGTTTGTAAAGAAGAAAGATGAGACGATACAAATGCGTATTGATTATCGGCAACTGAATAAGTTGACGATTAAGAATAATTATCTATTATTACGGGTTGATGAATTGTTTCATCAGTTATGTGGTGTTGTGGTGTTTTCGAAGATTAATTTGAGATTCGGGTACTATCAATTGAAGGTTAAGGAATCAGATGTGCTGAAAACTGCTTTTCACACTAGATATGGGCATTATGAGTTTTTGGTGATGTCGTTTGGTTTAACTAATGCCCCAACCGCATTCATGGATATGATGAATAGAGTGTTTCATGAGTATCTTGATCGGTTTGTTGTGGTGTTCATCAATGATATCCTAGTGTACTCTCGTACCGAAAAAGAACATGATCAACATTTGTGGATTGTGTTGCAGGCTTTGGAGGAACATCAATTATATGTTAAGTTGAGCAAATGTGAGCTTTAAAAATAGAAGTGTGTGGGAGAAGAAAAATGAAGAGAAAAAAGTGGTCTTACTTTTCCCCTTTTCCCACGTGAAAGCCAACATAAAAATGGAATTATCAGCCTTTTACTAAAAAAGGTATAATTACCTCATAAAACTCCCAAGTTCCACACCATTTACAAAATGACCACCTACTAAGCCCAAATAACTCAATTCCCATCCAATAAGGCTCAAACTTGGTCCGTTAGATTCGATTACTCAATCCAACATGAAGGTCCATAACTCGGGTCAACGCTCAATCGTTGACTCAAAAGTTTAAGGTCGTTATATTTAGGGGGGTTTTCTAACTCAACTGAAAATCTTCCGTATTATACTCATCTTGAAGAGAAAGTGATGAGAAAATTTTCACATTTCACAACACAACCAAAATTCTAAGTGAAAATGAAAAAATGGATAAATAAAGATGGAAACCTTTACCTCTCTTACCATTGTCGTCCACGCTTGGGGGAGAAGAAGATAAATGTTTTCTCATATTTTCTCTTTCTTTTACTTATTGTAAGCATTTTTTCTTATATAAGAATAATCCATAAATTCACTTTAATCTAATGGTCACATTTGCGTAAAGAATACTCATCTAAATCCAATGGTTCATATTTACCCATGTCAAAATATCTACAAACATGTTGGATAAATTATTTATTAAAAAGAGATTAACTCTTCCCTTGTTTCCACTTTAGGCTTATGAACTTCATTTCTTTCAATTTTCATCCTTATCATCCTATAATCCCAATTTTCATGAATTAATCCTCAATATTAAAATACCTCAAACCCATATGAAAGATCCGAATGACTATCTCGTTACTCAGGTCGTTACATATGTGGTGTCAAAAAATCTTACATAAGGTGTTTATTTTTCCACGTCATTTCTGTGTGGGAAACCAATGTCGTAGTAGTGGTAGAGGATGAGGTAATTTTCAACTTCGCATGAGGGTCTTATTATGAAGTAGATTCCTCTCGACGTCGGGAAAAGGGCAGAAGAACTTGATGCTTTATAAAGAGACTTGATGTGAGGTATTGGTCATTATTGCTTAAGCGTGACTACTCTTTGAAGTATTCATCGGTGGGGATATCTCAACGCTGGAATGATGGCAAAGAATCCTTGCACTAAATTTTTACTCAACGCTCTTGTAGAGTCGATTAACTTTGGAGTGGAATTTTTATGTGAACCTGTATCTGTTGGATTAAAATCCGTAATAGTGGGCACATATGTATAATGTATATTGCTATTTTAAAGTATGACACAAAATTAAGTGACCAATTATGTTAGGCGTGTCATGGGTATTAAAATGTCATGGAAATAAAAGTGTAGATACCGTAAGATATATTTATAATTCAATGAGGGGCAGAGTTATAAATATTTAATAGTTGATTTAATAATCAACTATATAAAGAGGTAGTGGTCCCCAAGAAATAGGTTAACTTGTTTTTCTCTCCTTCCCCGTCAGAGAGTTTTAAGTCAAGAGAAAACCTATCTTCTTGGAAGATCAATACCAAAGATTTGGATTTCAACATCAAGATTTAAGGTTTTCAGTCTATCGATTAATTCAGGTACGCTTCCGCAATTCAGTTCATTCAGTTTATTGTTCTTGATGATTTGACATGATAGATCCTGGGTTTAGATTTCATATTTAGTTATGGTTTAATTCTAACAAGTGGCATCAGAGACTCGTCATATTGAATCATTGAGCATGGATTTTTTTTTTTTTTTGGATTGATTCATTCGTATGATCTGATGAATTTAATATTTTAGTTTGGTATTTGGATTAAATATGGATGTTGAAATTTTAAGTTTTAATCTATAACAGATGAAGGTTTTAGGGTTTTATGGTGATATATTACATGTATATCTTGCAATCGATACAATTGAATTCTTTGATTTATAATATAATTATGCATTCGGTTTAAGATTTAGATTGCTGGTAATCTGCTTTTAGAATTTTTGGAGTTGAAATTCATTAGTATTGACGGCTTCTTAAGATTTTTAAATAAGCATTTGATTAAAAAAAGGGGCTACAATCTACTCACGTTATGTGCGCCTCTTTAAGGAAGGGATAATAATGCCCTTCATTCTTCATGTTCTCAATTCGTTCAGTTCAGTCCATATTTTTTTGTAATTCAATTTCAATCTCAAATAATTTTTGGTTTCATGTAAATCAGTCCTTTATTTTATTATATTCAGCAAACCTTATGTTGCTACTGTTGAATTTTGGGTTTTTAATACTAATGGCATATCATGTTATTAATGGACTTGGTCGTGGTAAATTTACCGTGACTTTGAAACTTTATAATCAGGTTAGCTCTCGAAGCTTTATGTTCGGTTTATGTCTAATAAATTATGGTTGAATTTGTTAAATCTTCTTTAGTTTTGAACAGAACCTTTGGCTTAAATTTATTTCACATTATACTTAATTATGCCATTAATGTTATCTACGGAATATACATTTGGTTTTGGTTATGGAAAGCATGTCATTAATCTTATGGAATTCATATTCGATTCAGTTTAATCAATAATTCATTTCTTTTGACCGCTAGATTATTATGCACATTAAAGTTTCATGCGATCAATATATGAATTATTCATTTATATAATATTTCTGTTTTTTGACTTTTAGTTAAAGATTGATTATTTTGAATCCGACTTTAATTCTGGTAAATGCATGTTTAAGGAATTTTTTGAGTAACAGTCAAAGATTTTGGTTTTTCGATTTCTGATAGCCCTATTCAGACAATCTTATGTTGGGTTATTTTGGAAACTAAAGTGTTATCAGAAATTTCAGTTTTGACTGTTACATAATTTTAAATTTGGATATCGGTACTTTATGTTATATATTTTAAGATAAATTAATTGAAACATTAAGTCACCAAGGTGACCTCTCTTGTGGAAATTATTTATTTTAAAATATAAAAGGTTTTGTGCATGTAAGTCGAATTATGTTAATATTAATCGGCCCAAAGGAAGGTTAATAATTAACATTATTATATGTGCAACTGTGGTAATAAACATGTGATAATTATTCAGTTTTATATGTGAGCAATAAATCGGCCCAAAGGAAGATTTCTGTTTGACATGTTTTTATTATCAATGTTTGATTACTGTACCAAGATATCACTTACAAGTTAATATTTTGTCCAAAGATGAAATATTAATGGAGTGTCCGGTATCTTGATATGAGGTTTACCTTTATTCAAATTTATTATTATTTTGGTTATCTTTTAATTTGATTGAAAGATAAAATTAAGACAAATATTTTGAAACAATTAAATTCATATTTTGGTTTCGGATGTCTAATATTTTAATGGATTAATTGAAACATAATGTCACCAAAGTGACCGCTTTTGTGTAGATTAGTTTATTTAAAATATTAAGATAATTATGGGTTTTTGTAATTCATGCGTTTATTAATTGGCCCAAAGGAAAGTTAATATTTGGCGAATTACAACGACAACTAATGGCGATAAATGTGTGACAATTATAAGGTATTTTATGTAAGCAATACGTTAGTCTAAAGATTAATCTATTGTTTGACATAGTTTATTGTCAATGTTTGATTGCTACAACAAGAGTACCGCTTACGATTAATATTCTTGTCCAAAGACTTGATATTAATGTTGTGCTTGGTATCTTGAGGGACTAGCCATTATTTTGAATTTATTTGTTTACTTATGAATATTTATGTGAGCTTGTTTTTATTTTATTTATTTATTTTTGTTCTATATTTAGGTAATTTATCTTTGCTGTCACAATATCTGTTAAATACATTCTACTCTCATGTTTAGTAAAACTAGTTTCAAGGAATAGAAAAGACACTTACATAAAATATTTGGTTGTATGAACATAGACCTTGCACTAAGGAAGAACAACTCGCACCTCTCATGGCGGTAAGCACCCATAAAAGGGATTTTGAGAGGTGAGTTCGTTCAAATTGCATGATTTTAATGATCATAAAGTACAACATTCTAGAATTCTTTAGGAGCACAAATCTAAATATATTACTCATATTAAGGGTTTCCTTTACGAAATTAAGAAATGATTTACCCAAAACATTAAGGTTAAGATGACATCACTTATGCCTTCTTTGATGTCTATGAAGTATAAGGGCCAAGGAAATGTGAGGAAGTACATTATGAAAAATGTTTAATATTGCTTCAAAACTTAAGGTACATAAGATCGAACTTTCTAACAATTGTTTGTTCTTATGATTTTGGTATCGCTTCCTATGCAGTTTAACCAATTCAAAATTAGTTACAACTGTCAAAAGGAGAAATAGACTATAAATGAGCTTATTTCTCATTGTGTTAAAGAGGAAGAAAAGTTGAAGCATTATAAGTGTAAAAGTACTCATTCGGTTAGTGCTCATTTAGTTAGTGTCTCTAAGAATAAGGGCAATAAAAAAATATATTAGAATAAAGTTGTTAAAGGTCCTAATCAAAAGAAACAATAATAAGTTACAAAGTATTGATTCTTTTGTATAAGTTAGGACACATGTGAAGAAATTAAACTTCAAAAGTGAGCAACTACTTCGGTTATTTTGAGTGATCCATGGGCTGTAAATTTTATGATCCCACGATAAGGATTATTTTAAGGAGAAGTTTATAACATTTTTAGGATGTTGAGTTTGGAGGGAGAAATAAGGTTAGATACATTGCTATTGAGGGGAAGTTGAATTATAATTTAATTCATACTATCACTTTTAATGATGTTTAGGTTTTTACACCTATCATTAATCAAGAAGTGAATCAAGTACCTCAGCAAAACAATGTTGAACAACTCCCATTCAAGATAAGGTAATTGTTTCAGAAGAACAAACTCAACAACCTTAAAAATAAGTGTCATTAAAGATATCCACGAGAGGAAGGAAAAGTTCTGACTCTCAAAAGTTGATTGATGTCATTCAAGAATAGTATAATTTTATGCAAGACAATAAAGTTTCGAAACTTGTCTCATTATGTGAAGGTGCAAACCAATTGGTTGTAAATGGATATTTAAAACCAAGAGGGATGCAAATGATAATGTGGACAAGTATAAGGCATGTCTTGTATCTAAAGGATATACTCTAAAAGAAGACATTGATTTTGTGGAGACTTTCTCTCAAGTTTTATTGAAAGAATCTTTTAAGATAATCATGACGCTTATTGCTTATTTTAATCTTGAGCTACATAAGATGGATGTTACGCTTGTGTTTTTCAATGGTGACATTGAAGAAACAAATTATATGGTACAATCATAGATTTGTGTCTAACGATACAAAATCAATGATATGTAAATTAAATAAATTCATCTATGAGCTTAAGTTGGACTCTCATTAACGAAATTATAAATTTCATATTATTTATCTCATTTGGTTTTGAGATAAATTTGGTTCACAATTCTATATACTACAGTTCAGTGGGAGTAAACCAAGTGATACTCATATTACTAAAGAAGACAAATTTAGTCTTACTCAATGCCCTAAAAGTAACCTTGAAATTTAAAAAAAATAAAAAAAAAATTCCAAGTGCATAATCTATTGAGAATTTAATTTATGCTCAAGTATGTATGCGTTCAGATATTGCGTACATTGTTAGAATGTTAGACAGATATTTAAGCAATTCTAGTTTGAACCATTGAATAGCAGCCAATAGGGTTATAAAATATCTTTAGAGAACAAAAATTACATGCTCACATATCGAAGTTCTGGTAAGTTAGAGATCATCAAGTTTACAGACTTCGATTAGACTTCGATTCTATTAGAATATTGATGCAAAAGAATTTTGTCACATGGGCTGCTAATTATAGATTGAATAGAAAGACCACTTCGGTTATTTTGTGACAATAAATATGCATTCATTTATTCTATGAACAATAGGAACACTTCAAATTTGAATCACATAAATATTAAATTCCTAGTTGTTAAAGAAAATTCAGAGCGATTGTGTGTCTATAAAGCATGTTGGTACAAACTCCATATTTGCGCGCTTATTAAGAAACTATCACCCTAGGTCTTTCATGAGCACACTACTCATGTGGGTGTAATGTTATATAAAGATATTAAGTTTTAGTGGGAGTTTGTAATTTTGAAAAATGTTCATTTAGATTAGACACAATTTCGGCTACTTCAGTTTAAAGTTATTTTAAGATTATTTTCTGCAGAAATAAAGTTCTTTTGGTTTATGCACACTCTCAATTCAAGAAAAAGTTTGATCTCACTAAGGTTTAGAAGGACCAGTTGGAAATAGACATGTTTGGTTCACATTTCATGTAATTTTCCATGCTACGCATCCATGATTGATCTATGTCATTTGACTATATTTGTATACGTGACCATTGATGGGTCTTGTCATGATTGATACGACAAAGGCTGCTTTGATCCTATATGGATATAGTTGATGGACGAGATTGTTACAGAATACCTATTATATAATAGCAAATTTTTGAGCTCATAAGGTTATACATTTGTCAGGAAACATATGTTGCCCAAGTGGGAGATTGTTGGATTAAAATCCGTAATAGTGGGCACATATGTATAATGTATATTGCTATTTTAAAGTATGACACAAAATTAAGTGACCAATTATGTTAGGCGTGTCATGGGTATTAAAATGTCATGGAAATAAAAGTGTAGATACCGTAAGATATATTTATAATTCAATGAGGGGCAGAGTTATAAATATTTAATAGTTGATTTAATAATCAACTATATAAAGAGGTAGTGGTCCCCAAGAAATAGGTTAACTTGTTTTTCTCTCCTTCCCCGTCAGAGAGTTTTACGTCAAGAGAAAACCTATCTTCTTGGAAGATCAATACCAAAGATTTGGATTTCAACATCAAGATTTAAGGTTTTCAGTCTATCGATTAATTCAGGTACGCTTCCGCAATTCAGTTCATTCAGTTTATTGTTCTTGATGATTTGACATGATAGATCCTGGGTTTAGATTTCATATTTAGTTATGGTTTAATTCTAACAGTATCATGACACGAAGGCTTCTCAACACCGAAAATAGAGCGGAAGATCTCGACGCTTGTCACTACGAAGTGGAGGCATCTGCGACACTAGAAATATAATGGATGATCTTGACAATCTATGCAGAATTTCATTAGTAGAGCAGAGGGATCTAAACACTATAAGCATGGTAGAGGATATCGATGCTCAGTGCTGAGCAAGTAGAACCGTTTTGTGGATCTCGACACCCATAATTTTTTTTGTTTTGTGTTTTGTGGAAAGAAAAGTTATACAAGTATTTGGCTCAACGCAATTTTTTAGGCGAAAGAGTTTGATATTACGGTGCGACATTATAGGAACTTATTATTATGAGGCAAAGGAGTTAGAATGAGATTCCAACCCAATATCTTTTGAGATTTTGAGAAGATTTGCTCATTGGAGAGTAGAATATGATAAAGTTGTAAGTTGTGTTATAAGGGAGTTACTGTTTATCGTTAACCGGTAGAGTCAGTTGGGGGCCTAGAAGGCAGTGGCTTACCTTGTGGCAGATGTGTTCTAGTCCGCTTATATCAACCTTGCCAACTAAAACATTTTAGTAGTGGGAGCAAAAGTGACTATATCTCAAATTTTATCAAAGAGATTGGTGACATGTTTTTCCCAAAAGCAATCGTTAACAATGTAGAATATACCAATGGAAGCCTCCGGACTATTGATTATACCTTAATTCACTCAAATAACTTCCAGGTAAAAAAATGCAGCCTTAGAAAATGGAAGCAAGATGCAATCTTGGGTGATGGCATAACAGATCTAAGATCGGACAAAAACAGTGCATTTGCTCAATGATTTGCACTCTGCTTTGATGTTGTGAGAATCCTATGTAGTCTATGCAATTAACAGACATATATCTTTCATCTAATCCTGTATTTCTCCAAGGTCTTTAAATGTATAATTTCAACCATTTTCATTTCTTATACAAGTGAGAAGAAAAATTATTACATTTAGTGTGCACATACAATACAGATGAAGAAGACCTATTGATCCTTACTCTCATCAGAGCTATCAGATCTCTCCATATCACAACTTGGGTCATCAAAAAACTCTCGAACGGTGAAGAAATGCCCATCCTCTGGAGGCTTATAGTCTTTACCCCTCCACACCACAATCTGCTCCTTTTCAAATGTCACAAGGATACAGGGAACGAGGTCCTGTACAGAAACCAAAGTTGGCTGATTAAATTTAACATTGAAAAGCACAGTAAGAAGTTCATGCTTTTTTCCATAGAAAAAATACTAATTCGAGAAAGCAAGGAACCAAAGGTAAACTAACTCCACAAAGAAAAATGCTCACAAAGCTATTGAAAATGTATGCTAAAATGGAAAGCTCAATGGCTCTTGAATGTGATGGGGAAGAAAGCAAGCGTATGCTAGTAAGTGAATCAGATCAACACTAAGCCGGTTCCTTCAGAAAAGAAAGTTTTAATAAATAGAATATTTACCCTGAGCTTGCAGCCTATTTTCTTGTAATCACTTCTTTCAAGTCCAGTGCAGTCTATACGCACCAGCTCACCGACAAGAAAAGCATCTCTCACCATGGGTACTAAACTACCATAATACCCATTCTTGGCTGCAAATTTTATTTGCAATAAATAACCACATAAAAGCATGACAAATACCAAAAGCCAACAGTAAGAAACAAATGGTACCAAGTTTTGTTAGAGCAGGAACAGCCAGTCCTCTCTTTCTCATTTCTTTTGTTTCCACGATACTTAGACCATCAATAGTAGTTTTAATCAACCTGGGGTAAACAGGTTCCTGAGGTTTCCACAACATTAAAGGAATTACAGGCCTATTCTTGCCATTATAATTCCGACCTCTGTACAAAATAAGTGTACCACCATGCCTCTGGATGATCTTTCCAAATGTTTTATCCTGCAATAGTTATTCAAAATCCACGATGAATGAAAATATCTCACGGTTATTTTCATGTATAATATACTTCAATTCATGATATAGGAAGAAACAGAAACAAGTACATATATTATCAATAAATAGTCAATACAAAACATGTACACGAGACACATGAGGTATGGGAACCCATCAAATCCAGAAACCTAAAGATACTACAAGGACAAGAGAATCCCTTCCCTTGAAAATGTTTGAGCTGAACGTAGTACGCTGTCTATATTAGCAGTAAACCAAGTACCTCAAGCTGCGTGCATACATTCTTCATGTCAACAGTAGGGACCCCAAGACACTTAATCCTCACTGCTTCAGCGAATTTCCAATGATTATGAATATCGTTCAGCATGTTATGTGTTAAACCGTCTCTCCCTACAGAAGACAACAGATCGCCATACTATAAAACAACCGGTGAGATTAAGGATAACAAATGCAATGGAGAAACTGACAACAAGTTAAAGGGATTGATCCAATTGCAACCCAAACCACCTAATTGGGAGCTTTGCCGTGTATCAAATAGCATTTCTTCACAACGGTCCATCACAGTTGAAAACCAATCTTCCCTAATTATAAAAACGGGTGATAACAAATACATCTAGGATTCTATGAATACTTTATAAGATCATATTTTCTTCTAATTTTAGCATCATGACATCATAGTATATTAAACTATTAATATTTCATATTCGGAATTTTTGGCATTTACTTCAATAAATCAATATTAAGAAACTACACGCCCAAATAACCATCGAACGAATTCAACAAAAATGTAAACACAAATAACACCTCAACTGATAATACAAACCAAAGACTCAAACCAGAGAAAACAGACCAATACAAATGCCAAAAGTCAAAAGATAAAGAAAAGAAATATCATTAAGCTAGAATGTCAGAACTATTGTTATTTTTGGGGGAAGTAAAAAAAAATCGAAACTGAAAGCAATACCCAAATTTATTTGCCTTTTGGTTCTGTTTCTCTGACATTTTTCCACCAAAAACTTCCTCTCAGCCTCAGTAAGAGACGCGCCCTGAATTCTGCCCCTCAGCAACTTCCTCTTAGCCTCTAATTTCGGGTCCTCATCACCCTCCACCGACTTCAACTTAGGGTCCACGGCAGGGGCACAAACCCCGGTCCAGTCACGATCCAATCGACCCGGTCCGAAAGGTGAGTACTTTGGCTCTCTCAGCCCAATGGGCCTCACCGAGGGGCTGCTCTCGGTGTAACTGAACCGGAAATCGAACGGCAAATCGGAGTGTGTCGGCTTTATCTGATCAAGGGACGATGGGGGGCGATATCTGGGTTTCTGCTTTTTATTTGGGTTAGGACTGGGCTTAGTTCTCTGAGGGTCTGAAGAAAGGGACGGTGGTGGTTGGAAGGAGTAATGGTCACGGAGTTTTGAGGTGGGAGGGGAGGTGGAAAGGTGGCGCGCGAGGAAACAGGCGGTTATGAAGAGTGGCGGATGTTTTGGGCGGGAGAGACGAGTTAAGATCATGAGGACAGTTAGGGTTTAAGGTGGTCGGTTTCAAATTAACAAGGGAGAAAAGCCAGAAGGGTTTAAGCTTTTAAGGTTTTAAATTGGCTTTCCTTTTTATCAAATTCTTCAAAGGCATATGTAGTATAGGGTTTAATAATTTTTCCACAAAAATGTTTAATTTAAATTTTAAAATCTTAAAATTTAAAATTCTAATCTTAAAACTCTCAAATTCTAAATCTTAAATTTTAAACTTTAATTCTTAAATTATAGTCATAAACACTAATTTTAATACTTTAAAACATAAACCTCAGAGTTCTAACTATAAACTAAACCATTAAATTCTAAAATAAACATGCTCATATAAACATAAAACAAAAGCAAAGGAGCAACTTGAAGTCAAAGCTGATTTTAGTTAGTGTTTGGAGATGATCTTAAAGCTTCGAGAGGAGGCTTTTCCTTTATTTGGTCCTATTGATAATTGAAATCTAGTTAATGCATCATGAATCTGATTTGAAATTAGAGAAAAACGATAGGCTGTCTCATGGAACAAATTGGTGCCGTTCCTCTTCACGTGCCTAAACATCCTATTATTGTTTGGTTAGCGTTGAACTCGAATTACTCTAACCGAATTGTCAATAAGGGTGAATTAGCTTATAAAATTTTATAGAAAAAAAGCTTAAAAATAAAAGATTGACACAATAATTTTAAAAATTTTGATTTTAAATCAAGTTTATATCTTCTACCTTAACTTCCCCACTAAAGATTTCTCAAATCTACTTAATTTACTTTCTTTTAAGGCAAAAGAGATAACCTTACAAATACAAGGTTTATACCCAAAACCTTGATTTCACTCTTTCCTAAGAGATTACAAATAAAATAAGCTAAGAAAATTTTACAAGGTAAATTGTTTGCAGACTAATTTCTCTTTGCATGAAAGTTGTTATTGGCTTTTTTGTGATTCCATAACTGCTTGAAGACTCATTTTATGTCCTCTAATAAGTTTATGGTCGTTATTAGCTGTTGGCGACTTAATTTTCGCTATAAATGCACTTCTGGTGCAAGACGTACCGGTACACGACTTTTCGTATATGTATCTGCCTTAAAAAAAGTCATCACAGCATTTAAACAGTGCATACCGATACGTGATACCTAAGTACCGGTACGGTCCCTTGCGTTTCGATACTAAGCTTCAGTACTGGTATGAAGAATGCTCTTTGAAATCTTTAAACCTTCTAATGTATCAGTACCAGTTGTTGCGTATAGGTATAGGAGTATCGTACGGTACTCGCAGCATATTTTTGACTTTTAATCACTTGAAAATATTTGTTAAGTCAAACTTTTTTTTTTTTAAAAAATCAAACATATTTTTAAGTAATTTGGACTTTGTATTATTTTTACAGATTTTTGCATATTTGTATAAATCCAAAAACATTTTTCTTAATTTTGTTATATCAAAATCAATATCTCAACAATTAACAATATTGGGAATGCTTTCCACTAAGGATCGATTACTGCAGTTCAGTGTTGCTGTTGATAACAAGTGTATTTTTTGTGATTATCCTCTTAAAAGTAAAGATCATTTGTTCTTTGATTGTCCTTTTCTGAGGTTATGTTATCTCTAGGCAGGTTATGTCTCATTCCTTAAGGGAAAGTCCTTGATTTCTTGTATTCTCAAAGTGGCTTGGAGTGCTCATATTTATTATGTCTCGACTGTGAGAAACAATAAAAGGTCGAGATATGCGTGCACGCAACGGCTCAAGAAGAACAAAAGTGAAGGAAAAATCCTAAGCAACTCGAGAGACAAACAACATAGAAACAAACATAATAACCAAAGGAAAAGAGAATGAGACACGTAGCAAATCAATCGTTTCAAAAGGAAAAAAAATTATTTTAACCGAACCTGTTCTACAATTGTTTTCAATTATGACAACGAGAACGAGTTCAGAAATCTTCATGGGAGGAGAGGTACTCAACATGAGTAATACCGCACGACTTAAGTCGGGCATCTAAAAATAGATCGATGCCTGTCAGTGAAATTGTTTTTACTAGCATATATCTAATGTTGTCACGTGTCCTATTTAGAATTTAAGGAAGTTTGAATATTAGGGTAAAGATCCCTATATAATCACATGACAATATTAATTTATATCGTGTGTTGCATAGAAATTGCATATAAAGTTTTAAGTAGGTATTTTCAACCCAAACATACAAAGGAGAATCAAAATTCTTCAAGCAGGTAGAAAAAATCTGTCTGTCTGCTACGATACTTGATATTCAAATCAACCAACAAATGCCCCACCTATTACATATAATAAAACTCCTGTTTTCTAGTTTTGGCTGTGTATCAACGACCAGACACTTTCTGCCGTTGCTGGGCTTTGCATTCCGTAATGCATGATTGATATTTGATTCAGATGGAAAGTAATAGAAAGTTGTTTGTCCGATATCAACTGATACTGATGATCCCGACATATACGTGTACCTCGTCTGTTTAAAAGAATGCAACGGCAACAAAGCAAAACCATGGAGCGTGATTTCTTGCGGCGGCATTCTTATGATCCCGACATGTACGTGTACCTCGTCTGTGCTCCAATTATAAGCTCGACAATTTTTCCTGCCAAAAGTTAAACAAAATAACACATTAGTTTCTTGCTAAATTAGTTTGATCAATAATCTTGGATGGAAAGGATTTAAAAGGCAAAGGATATATCTGATGCACCTGTTAGAGTCCCAATTAATGGAACCGGCTCCAAAAGCCTTTCAGTGCCTTCAAGCTTTTGCCTGAAGAACAAATATGCACGAATTTGTTAAGTTACTTACCCGAAAGGTATCAGCAAATGAAAGGCATATATTACGAAGTAACTTTGCCATGATTTATCATTTACCTGGTATACTTGCCAAAGAACGGTTCTCTCATGAGGTAAAGTGCCCACAACAGTTTCCGTCGTTTGACCTGGGTCATACACTCCATATCAGCACAGCTATAGTTTGAGTAAGAACATTAATTATTAAGCAAGGCTGATGACTGATCTGTAAACATCTAAAGACTCTTAACCTCATCCTTTTCAGAGGCAGAAAGACGGAACTTTTGCTCTCTTTCAACCGTCCCGGATTTTGTAACATGTGATAGAAAGCCGAATCCAATAAAGTCCACAGACAGAGAAAGAACCCAAGGAATCCATGACCTAATTCCATATCTTCTAATGAACAAAACATATATAAGGGGTCTTGTAATAAAGAGGATCTCCCCCAGAACAAATAAAGCTCCATTAATGCCCTTCTCCGACAAAATCATGGAAAGTGTAGGCCTTTTAATAATTGAAACTGTAAAAGGAAATCAAATGCAAAAAAATTAGCAGGATTACCCATCATCAATTCACCATAACTAGTAACAAATAATGAATTATTAAGGAAACAATCACTTGGGGGCTCCATAATCGCATGCTCTTGTTGAATTCTCCGGATCCATGTAGGGTCAGACGTCGCCCTAGCACTCTCTCCAAATCTGCTCAAAGCAGACAATGCCCTTCCTTCAAAAGTCAATGGGTTTTGCCCATGATTGTTCGGTAACAAACCAGGTCGAGGGAAACCTCCAATTCTATGTTGTGAACTTGTATCGTCTGAACCTTTTTCAACATTTGGTGTCTCTCCTCCATGAAGGAGCATTTTATATCCACTGTTCCGGAATAAAGCTAATCTAACTATCACCCTACATCAAGTACAAAACTATTAGGAAAAGGCATGCTGCCAAATATATTAGGAACAAGAACCTAGGTGAAGACTGAAAGTGTCATACATCATATAATCGGAGGTTTCTTACTTGATAGCTTCTGTAACAGCAATGAAATTCCATTTTTTATCACTATAGTAATACTCCGCAACAACTTCAACCAAAGTTTCCAAGTCCTTCAGAGCCGATATGCACAACCCATAAGGGACTGATGAAGGGTCAGCAGAGCCAGGATGATGCCTCTCGGAAGGAGCAGTATCGATTATATGCTCGTTGATGGCAGTGACTATGCCCAAAAGTGCAGTTACTGCATAGATTTAACAAATAGTTCAATAGGTTAAAAAATGTCACGAGTCTATGAAAAAGATTAATACAACATAAGATGGGAAATATTTCGATCTTCTTCACACTGACTTGTACAAGCCAAGGGGCCAAATGAATGAAGTGGGGAGGTCCTACATTTAACTGGAGCCTTAAAGGAACTAATCGAACATTCCGTTTAACTCGTTAATTCATTTCTTTTAAATCAAGTAGGGGTCAAGGGAGGGAGGACTCTTATCAGTTTCTAAGCCATCAAGAAATAGCCAATGTTACCAAAGTTTCACAAAACCTGCTTCTGGTCCTATCTCTGAAGTGGAGAACCGTTCAGGAAGAAGCCATGTCAATCCCTGCACAACAATTTTCAATAACAGCATAAGATACACTCTGATTTCACAACACAATCAAAAGCAGTCATTCACAAATTGTTGCCCGCATTTCCAAGCACATTCATAACCAAAAAGGATAATATTATCCGAATACTCAAACTACATTTCATAGTCCATAGAACAAAACAAAAAAATCCTCAACTTTGGAGTTGGAATATATATCATGCACAATTGTAAACAAAAATAATTTATCTTCTGGGAGCAGCTATTTGAAATCTCCAAAACCGCAGATAATCATCACTGCAACTGATATAATAACCTATCACTTTTGCTTTTTAGCAGGAATGAGTTTTCATATTCAAAATCTGAAAAAACACATGTAAAATTGGAAAAATATATTCTTTTCATTTTATATTGAAATGGATGCCCTTCACTTTTTATTTCATTCTTTGCAAAGGAAAGATGGAAGAGGCAGCAGCCAGAATTTACATCAGCATAAAGACACCCACTCTAAATTAATCAAACAAGAAATAAACTTTATATAAAAACATTGAAGCATAAGCAGAAATAGTCAACTCAATGCACCTTGACATCAAAAAAAAAAAAAGAATTATAATTCATTTACCAAGAACCATATAAAAGCTATCAAAATTAACCTTCCCACACAAGGGAAACAAAAGTTGACTTTATGCAACTCTAGAAAGGTGAAAAGTGATAAAGGCTTACATTAGCAAGAGACTCCAAAGAGTGTACGTAGTCTTTGTTCCTCCTAACCCATGTCTTATAAGCCTCCATTGATTCGCATACACTTTATCAAGAAATTAAAAACGAAGAATCAAAAAATGCAAAACCCTAGCTGGTTGAGCCACTCCCAAGCCAATTCATGCTCAAACTTATCCAAAATTGGAGGTTGGAAGAAACCCAGATCAGCAAATACCCAATTAATGAACCCCTTTTTAGCAATTCAACCGTAGATCCGATTCTGCAGTGGAAAATGGAAGAAAGTTCACGATGAGTTGGAGAAGGAAAGGGTGGGGATACGGGGTTTGTCTCTTTGTTAGTAGCTAAAATTGTACTGATCCTCAAAAGAGTTTGAGATTGGATGATGTGAGATCACTGTTTTCGGTTTCGATACGATGTGGGAGACCACGAATTTTAGCGGCAATTAAAATACCAGAGGAGATGAGTAAGGAGAAACTCGGAGAAGACAGAAACTGGGACTTGATAATCAGCTTTGTGGCTTTATTATACTGAAAAACCTTTTTAATACTTATCTACAAAAATGGCCCTCTCGTTATCTACAAAAATCACCTCAAATCGGCCCCGTAAAGGCACCTCGCGTTTTGGAAAAAGCGAGCATTGACCTCGCGTTATACGAACAGCGAGATCCATCCGACGTGGGCCGAATTTTCAGACTATGTAATTTAAAATTATTGGATAAGACCTTGCGTTTCTCATACCGTGAGGTCCCCGAGATATTGAGTATATTGTGAGAGAAATTTATACTGACCTCGTGTTCTGCAGAAAGCGAGGTCTTCATTTTCGAGGCCGAAATACAAGGGTGTATAAGTATGTTCAAGGCATTTTATCCTACCATTAGCCGTTAATTTTGGTAAATTTTAAGCTTAGAGACGTAGTATTATAACTTATATTCCATTTGAGACCGAGATTGGCTCGTACGAAACTTTGTATAATGTTTAAAAAGCGCGTTCAAATGGTTGGGACGCTAGTTTTTGTCCAAGATACAAGGGTGTATAGGCATGTTCGAGGCATTTTATCTTGCTATTAGCCCGATAAATTTGGTGATTTCGAACTTTAGAGACGTAGTATTGGAACTTAACTTTAATTTGAGACTAATATTGGAATGTACGAGACGTTGCACACTGTATAAAAAGTGTGTTGAAAATGGTTTAAACGCTAGTTTTATCATGCAATAATAAGAATTGTACAAGAACATGTATGCCATAGTTTGTCTGAGTTGTATGGTCATCGAGAGATGTGTCGTTGATTCAGTCCCTTATAAGCTTCATGGATTTCTTCGTACCCAGTTTACATCGTAATTTGAGGAGAAGTTCACATCCGCAGTCTTGATCCCGACCTAAGATGACATCTTGTACATCACTCCCCTGACATTATAACCGGTCAATTGTACCCCTAAACATGCTTGCTTTGATGAAGTGGACAGTCGAGGATTTTGAGGTTCCTCCGAAGGTTGCAATTGTTACCCACTTTCATCATTATGTGCAATGGTAGGCGCTTTGACTCCTAGGCGTTCTCGCGGTCGACGAGCAATTGGAACATTTGTTTCCTTAGCATTCGACGACCCATACCTATTTTGATTTTCAGGTTTAGAAAACTGTAAGAAAGAACCGATAAGGGAGTCAGGCCCCGATGGTGAAGAGCAAGGCCCTTTCTATGATGAACCAGAAGACTTTGATATGCCCGACGAAGTAGAGGAATACGAAAGATTAGATGATTTAGTCGAAGGCAACGAAGAACATACCCAGCCTACCAACATTTCACATACTACCAACATTCAACATTCTGTCATCCCGGTTTCTGTTTACCAGCCACCATCACACTACACGACGATTGATATTGAAGCCTTCAACATTCCAGAATTTCTGCAATTACCAGAACTTGTACAGTACAATCGGCGTGCTGATGGTGAACTCAATATTGGGATAAGCTTTTTCACAAAAGAACTCGTCGTGTCTACCATCAAAAACTACAACATACGCAACTCTGTTACAACAACTGTGAAGAAGACTCAACCTGATTACTACATTGTGGAATGAGCCCACAAGGCGCAGGGGTGTAATTGGAGGGTTCGTGTATCATGCTTAAAGAAGCAAAACTGGCTATGGTAGATCACAAGACTCGAGGGGCCTTATACTTGCACCGTAAACAGACTAAGTCAGGATTATCCTAACTTGGATGTGCACGTGCTCTGCGACACCTTCATTCCACTAGTAAAGGCAAATCCGCGTGTAACGGTTGCCACCACGTGTATCGCTGTAGCCAAATCTCAGTACGGATACATAGTTGATTACCAGAAAGCCTGGTACGCAAGGTGGATGACCATACAGAAATTGTATGGCCAGTGGGAGCAATCGTACAGAGAATTGCGTTCATGGCTAAAACTGATGCATAAACACATACCGGGAATGGTTGTAAAGCTGGAAACTCAACGGGCGTACCAAAATGATCGTGTCGTACGAGGAGTGTGTCAATTTCACTAACTATTTTGGACATTCCCGCAGTGTATTAATGCATTCAAATATTGCAAGTCGATGGTTCAGATCGACAACACTTGGTTGTACAGAAAATATACACAAACTTTATTATTGGCGGTTGCGCAAGATGGCAACAGAAAAACCGTTCCCATAGTCTTTGCAATAATCGAAAAGGAAGATCTTGACTCATGGTTATTCTTCCTTACGAACTTACGAAGATATGTGTTATCTCATGTTATGCGTAGAAAAAAAAGATGGGTTATGTGTTATTTCTGACAGGGGCAACACGCTCTTATGGGAAATTGAATGTATGTGCCCGTCCTAGCAACCTCCACATATTCATCACCGGTATTGTTTACGCCATATTACTGCAAACTACTTACAAAGTTACAAGAATGAAGATGAACGCCAAATTATGCTTCGAATGGGTATGTCATCCTCTAGTACTTTTCGTTTAAGATACATTCATATTTATTATTCATCGTATTAATTAATTTAATATTCTTATAGGCAATTCCCATTACACGCAAGAGGTTGACGAGCTGTTTGAAGAACTTCTACGCAGGAACAAATATGGCTATGACTACCTTACTTCAATCCCGATGGGAAAATGGCTTCGATCGTATGATGGTGGTAAACGATATGGGCACATGACAACGAACTTGGCTGAAGAAGTTAATTCCTCACTGAAGGGAGTGCGATATTTGCCTATCACCTTTGTTGTCAAGGTTACATATTATCGGTTGGCTACCTTATTTGCAACCTTAGGAAAACAAGCAGCAGACTATATAAAATGCGGCCACATAGTCCACCCACACCTTCGCGATAAATTTTAAAACTATGTGCAGTATTCAAATGCAATGACTGCTACCTGCTTCTCGCGCCGAGAACATTCGTTTCGTGTATCAAAATATTTGAGGCCGTTGAAAGGCATACAGCACAACTCATACGTGGTTAATCTGGAACAAAGAACATGCGAATGTGGTGTATTCCAAACATTCAAGTACCTATGTCCACGCATCATTACTGCTTATTCGTCTATACGGGTTCACTACATGACAATGGTTGACCCAATATACTTACTTGAAACTGTATCCAAGGTTTATGTATATGAGTTTCCTCCAATCAGAAATGAAATTTATCCGACCACAGTTGATGGTGAACCTGTCATATGGCCAGATTTTGGACTACGACACAAAAAAAGAATGTCGTCCATGATCAATTAAGATTTATTGCGAAGAAGATTTGGTCGAACATAGAGAAAAAACTCAACAACCAAAACTATGCAGTAGATGTGGGAATCCCGGACACCAGAAAAATAAATGTCCTAATCGCTCAGGCCCCCGTATTAATTAATTATACTATCTTATTGTACTAATATTTTCTTAAGTAATATTATCTCTTACTTAAGGTTATAGTTTCCAGTGTTTTCAAAACATTTTTAACGTGATTTTTTACTCCGTTACGGAGTTTAATTCCGTTGTTCCACTACAATTAATTTTTATCAGATGGTGAGATTTAAAATTAAAAAGAATTAGAACCTCGCTCTCTGTAAATAGTGAGGCTCAAGAATCTCTGAAGAACTCGCTTTTTGCAGAGCGCGAGGTCTATTTAAAACGTGCCAACAAACCTCGCGTTTTGGAGTGCGCAAATGTTTGCCTATATATAGCGTTCTTACTTTCGCTTTAGAATATTTTGTATCAGATTGAAAGAAAATGTACAATTGTTACTACTAATGGCAACAGATCACGTATCAGGAAAATAGTTTTCGTTATTTATTTCCCTGATATTGCGATCTGTTGGTATAAGTAGTTGCATTTGTACGGTGATTACATTATTTTCGTCGTTTAATTATATTTTCAATATGTGTCTTCCATGTTTCGGTTCAAGATCTTCGACAAACCGCAATATCATGGAATGAGTGGTCTTCTTTAGGCGTCGGGAACAATCTTTATCTTTTTTTTCGAGGCTACCGATAACTTCTTCGTACACCTCCATCGTGAATGCTACAAGAAGACCACCGCATGTAACATCTTTAGAGCCTTTAGCTTCGTGGATGATGATGATTTTCGGGTACTCAAGAAATCCACTAAGCAAATCCTCGACTGTCTACATCGTGAGGGTTCCAACAACTAGGATGATCTATGGCGTCATTTGTCTACAACAACGACATATTTCTCGGCGGCCATACAACTTGGACAAACTATAGCACCTCTCGTCTAAATCAATTCCTATGTAATTTATTTTATCTACATGTCTAGGGATACAAATGACTGCGTATTTAGGGTAGATTTTGGCTCGTAATGTCCTAACCCAATAATTTATTTATTTCATCTTATGTATTTCGAACCATTTCGAAGCAAAAAAATTGCTTCGACAACATGATTTATAATTACAATTACTGAATGACTAAAATTTTTAGCTTCTTACTTTTTAATTACAATTATATGCCTCTAATACTACGCCTAGTTTTAGGATTACGCGAATGCGACAATTAACTTTCCGAATAAACCCTTCAAACATGTTTCTTAATGAATTTTACCTTTTTATTCATGCCTAATTTCGATCTATTTTCAGAGCCATTTTTATACTATTTACACTATCTATTTTGTGCCAATATCAACCTGAAATGTAAAGTTATGTTCCAATACGTTGCTGGTCGAATTTTAAATAAAATTAATTAAAATAACATCGCGTCTTGTAAAACACGAGTTCCACTGCCATGTCAGATCTCTGGCATGCTTCTCTATAGCTACGTCTGGAATCTTTGAAAACCTCGCATTTTGTATAACGCAAAGTCCTTTAAAACGTGCCTTTAAATTGAGGTTTGTTGGTATACGTAGTTGCATTTACATGATCACAATAAGATTTTGTCGGGTTAACAATGTTGGTGAGAAGTGTCTTTGGTGTTTTCATACGAGACCAACAATGAATCACAATATCGAGAAATCATTGGTCTTCCGCAAGTGCCCGTAACCTTCTTAACCTTTTGTTCAAGGACACGGGTAACTTATTTTTATGCCTCAATCGTGGAGGCTAGATGAAGACTACAACATGTAACCGCAGTTAAAGCCCCAACCATTAAGGATGATGAGGATCAATGGTTTAAGGTGACCGTCTGAGACCGGCACACGAAGCTTCTGATCTCCGTCCATTTTATGGAAGAATTTTTCAGGGTTCTATTGACCGGTTACAATGTCTTGAGACTCTTATGCCAATATCAACCCCAAATACGCCTTTTGAGCTTGAAGAACAACCCGGCTTTTTAGGTTTGAATTGGCATGGTGGAATTGACCGTCTTTGCTAGCCACCTCAAATACGTCTTTTGAACTTAAAGAAGAGCACCACATGTATTTGTTTAAAACGTAGTAATTATATTTTCTCTTACTTGTTTTATAAACGAGTTAAATATGAAACAATGAACTTAAATTAAATTAACTTCAATTAAAATGTCATTTTAGCTTATCGTTCCTGCACAAAACCACACTTCGGAACCATTTTCAGCGCGATATTTATATTGTTTACAACGTATTGTGCGTTCTAATATCAGTCTCAGATGGAAGCCAAGTTCCAGTACTACGCCTCCAAGCCCAACAATTTCGAAAATTCTCGGATTAACAACCCGGGAAAATAGCTCAAACATGCCTATGAAGCCATTTTCAAGGCCAAAAACAAGCTTTGTAACCATTTTCAGGGCTATTTCTATACCGTTTACAACGTTGATTATGTGCCAAAATCAATCTCAAATGAAAGATAAAATACAATACTAGGCCTCTGAACTAAAATATTACGAAGATTATTCTAATAATAACCAGGGAAAACACCTCCAACATACCTACCAAGATATTTCAACTTCATATTCTTGGACAAAAACTAGCGTCTCAACCATTTGAACGCGTTTTTTAAACATTCTACAATGCTTCGTACGAGCCAATTTCAGTCTCAAATGGAAGATAAGGTCTAATACTACGTCTCTAAGCTTAAAATTTACCGAAATTAACCGGCTAATGGCAGGATAAAATGCCTCGAACATACCTATACACCCTTGTATTTCAGCCTCGAAAACGAGCTTTCTACAGAACGCGAGGTCAGTATAAATTTCTCTCACGATATACTCAATAGCTCGGGGACCTCGTGGTATGGGAAACGCGAGGTCTTATCCAATAATTTTAACTTACACAGTTTGAAATTTCGGCCCACGTCGGATGGACCTCGCTGTTCGTATAGCGCGAGGTCAATGCTCGCTTTTCCCAAAACGCGACGTACCCTTACGTGGCCGATTTGGGGGTCATTTTTGTAGATAACATTGGCAAATGGCCATTTTTTTAGATAAGTATTAAAAAGGGGTTTTTCCTATAATAAAGCCCAGCTTTGTGCACCCGATAAGTCATTGACTTTTATAAGAATAATAATTTAATTCGAATTAGAAGAGTTTTGATTCGACCTAGTTTAATAAGAGTAGATTTTTATTTTTGAAATTTGGGTTTAAGGCGAGTCAAGACGAGTTTTAGGGAAAAAATAATAAAGACAGGGCGAGTTCAGATTTAAGTTTTAAAATCTTCGATCTGACCTAACCCAATAAATTTTTAAATATATATATTATGGTATTTATAAAAATACTATTGTATATATATATATATTTAATGTTAGGATTTTTTTCATTTTTTTCTACAATCTTTTTTTTTTCTTTTTTTTTTCACTTTCTCTTTTCTTCTGCAATTTTTTATTTTTTTTTCCATTTTTTCCTCTTTTATCGTGTTTTTCTTTTTTTTGCTGTCACTTTTTTTTGCCGCCTTTTCTTAACTCTTGCCTAACATTTATTCATCTAATTTTAAGATTTTTGTTGTTCATCAAATTTTATTGTTCTTTTTTTTTTCTTTCAACTTGTCCACTGAATGATTTAATTGGATTAATGTGATATTTGAAAATTTTAATTTATATTTCTTATTTTGTTTCTTTTTCTGTTTTGAGTTTTTATTTTTGAGTTTTTTTCTTTTTATTGGATAGAATATACAAAATTTTTATAGGTGTTGTGTTATAGTTATTTGAATATTTTTTTATTTAAATTAATATTTTTGTTTTTCTACATAAAATATTCTACGGTGAGAAGAAATAATTTTATTTTAACTATTTAAATGTTTGAATCTGAATTTTCACTTGTTCTTGCATTTTTTTAATTTTCTAATTTTTTTTATTTTATTTTTTACTAAAAGATATCCAAAATTTTCTTGCCTTTATTTGGTTAGTGAGAAAATCTGGAATCTGTAAGAAAATTTTAAAAAGTCGGATTAGATCGAGTCAGGGTCAGGTTTGCACTTTAAATCTCAGGGCACGTTCGGGACTGAAGAAAATATAATATTTCTAGGGGTGAGATGGGTTCGGGTGTATGCTGTAATATTTTGGGTTGAGTCGAGTTGGTCAAAAACTCGCCCCAATCCATCTCGATGCCATCCCTAGGCTTTTACGAAATCTTGAATCTCGTCAATGTCCAAATATATACACACTAAACTAAACTGAAGAGGTCTTGCCAACTAGTGGCAGCATTTGATAAGTTGAGTTTGATGGAAATTGTCTGTCCCGAATTATGTTCTTTTGGTGTCCTATTTTAAAAAGTGGGTTTAATATTATAATTTATAGTTAGGGTTTAGGAATTAGGAGTAAGATATATTTTTTAAGTGTAGATTTTAAGATGTGAAATTTAGGGTTAGGGTTTAAAATTCAATTTTTTAGTGTTTTTTAGTGTGGAGCATAGAAAGGGGCATAATTAGGGGCAAATGGTTTTTGTTCAGTTGAGTTTTGATTTGTATTTTATTATTTAAATTTCATTTAAAAAATTTAAGTTGAATTTATAAAATTTGAGTTGAGTTGTTTGAATTTATGTATAAAATTAATGGAATTCTCATAGTGTTATGAATGTCTTGTCTTAGTCTAAAACCACTAACACAATAAAATAAAATCAGTTAATAAATATAGTTTTTGTGGTGTTAGTGATTTGTACTAAGAAATAACACTAATGGTAATAAAATAGTAGAGTGACAAAGTACAATATTTTTACTTTTACTTGAGTAACCTTGGGAGATTTTCTTGGTCGTTTCAATTTTTCCTAAAAAATTTGAAATTTATAAAGGATCATATAATCGTAAACTAAACACATAATTTGAACATTACAAAGGTCACTTGAGATCATACAAGGATCATACAAGGAAAAAGTTGAAAAAACTCAATCAAAAAACTCGAAAAAAGGTAGATATGAACAGATCTAACTACATCGGCAAACGAGAGAATCAAATTACTGAAAGACCATCGACAACCACAAATCATAGCCAAGCATCGTGAAAAAACTATCCATGAATATGAACCGCGTATCTAAATTTAATCTAAAGATCCAAAACATGAAAAAACAACGGAACTCAATTTTTTATATTCAAGTCGACAACCCCCAAGCCTCCAAAGCTGATCGAGCAGCAAACGTCATTCCACTTGATCCAATGAATTTTTTCCTAATGAGGGAACCCCCAAAAGAAGTTAGGCATGATACGATTTAAACACTGATACACAACAACTAGCATCTGAATGATGGACAACAAGTTCACCGACAGACTCAAAGGAACCGACTTTGCCATAATAAGCCTATCGTCGAACGACAACGTATTTGATTTCCACCTCGCAAGTCTGTGTGATAACTTCGAAATAGGAGGCTCTCATAAAGACATAAAATTATCTTAGCTCCGAGTGAAAGACCCACATACTCTGCAGGGAATAACCCCACCAAGCACCCGACCGAATTAGCCCAACTATTTAGATTATCATCCTCAACATTGACAACAAAAATTCTAGTTTTTTGAGGTTCAGCTACAACCAAAAGCAAGTTCAAACACTCTCAACACCCTTTTGACATTTAGAACCTACCATTCCAAAGCACCACAAAATATTATCAAGTCATCTGCATACTGGAGGTGCAAAATATAGATAGAGTTATCTCCATGCCCAACATGACAACCCAAGCATAGCCTTGTTAAGCATCAGGTTTAATGCTTCACCAATAAGATTGAACAATAGGGGGTAATGAGGAGCCTTGTCTCAAGTCTTTAGACAGCTTGAACCTTTCAATTGGAGACCCATTTGACTAGGACGAACATAGAAGCTGTTGATATGCATTTCTAGATCCACAAGCACTACTGTTTACCAAAACCCATCTCTTTTAGGACAAGGACTAAGAAACCCCAATCAACCGAATCATACGTTTTCCTAAAATTTATCTTGAAGGAAATCCCACTTGTGCCATTTTTGGCTAAAAAAATCAATTACTTCATTGGCAATCAACGAGCAATCAAGGATTTGTCGCTTCAAAGTGAAAGCAAATTGGGTTTTGCTCACCAGACTATCCATACACTGTCTAAGCCTATTAGCAAGAACCTTAAAATTTTATAAACCCCACTCACAAGACTAATAGGTTGATAGTCCTCCAAAGAATTGGGGTTCAGTTTCTTGGATATTAATGTAATGAATGAATAGTTTATACAGTCCTACCACCCGCGATAGTTGTAAAAATCGTTAAAGAACGAGACTACACCATCCTTTAAGAGAGGCCAATACATTTTGTAAAATCTAAGACTGAATCCGTCCGATCCCAAATCACGATTATCATCAGAATAACAAATAGCTCGCCAAATTTCATCCTGAGAGAACCTTCCTTCTAGACATGACGCTTGCTCAGAATTGAGCTTATTGAAATTGAGTTTTAAATCAGCTACCTCCAAGGCAATCTTGGAGTTATAAGCCTTTTGAAAATGAGTTATAAATCAGGATCCGAGATTGAAGAACCATCAACTTGGAGTGAAGTTATCATATTTGCTCTTCGTCTAGCTGATACTATCAAATGAAAAAACCTTGTATTTCTATCCCCTTCAGAGACTCACTTCACCCTAATTTATGTAGCCACGTCTGTTCCTCGTTTCTGTATTCCTTCTAGAGTCTGGCTTTGAGAATTTTAATCTCATCCATGATGTTCAAATCTTCGCCTTTACACTGTAATTCAATCTCGAGTTCACTAATTTTGAGTTATGAATTGTCAATATTTTTCTTGAAATCAAAATTCTAACCCCTAGACCATAATTGAATAGCCAGCTTCGAAACTTTCAACAACCCACCGATTTTAACTCTATTGTAACGACCCAATTTTTGGATTAGTTATTCAAATCTTGAATCTGATTTTGGTATTTTAATTTTGAATATTAAATTAAATGAATGAGATCTTGAGAGATTATATTTTAAAGAAAGTGATGACTGATTTGTGTGAGGATTGAAGGTTGAGGACTTTGGGTGTGATTTATCCATTTTCTTATGGAAGGCAATATTTTTGAAATAAGTGGGCTGAAAGGGGAAGAAAATCACTCTTTTCTTTTCTCTCTCTTCATTTCTCCCTTTTCTCTCTTCTTTTCTTTGTCTCTTTACCTTCTCAAAGTTTGATGTTCGATTCAAAGCCAACCGGACCTTTATTTTCGACACCTCATGTACCATTGTGTTCATCTCGCGAGACGACTCGGCCGGTGGTTGTGGCGTCACCGTCGGAGCTGTGGTGGAAGAGGGTGGTCGGAAATAAGTTTCAAATTTCAAAGTTGAAGCAGTTTGAGCAGCCAAAACTAAAAAACCGAGGCCACAATTGTGCTCACTTGTGTTAGGACAGCGGGACTAGAGCTCGTCGTCGATGTCTAGCCACCACGCGCGTGGGTGTGCGCCAGTTTAAAAGGGTGGGTGCACAATTGCTTCCATGCACTGCACCACACCAGAACCCACCCTCAGGTGCACCATAGCCCCATGCACTGCACCACACCAAATCTAATGGGTTGTTGACCGGCCATTGACTTTTTGGGGACTTTACCCGGGGTTTTTTAATGTTTAGAATACGTTTCTGTAGCCCGTTTTGCCAAATTCTAACCTAGTAAGTTGTTTTCTCGTGTTTAACTTTTCGAATTAGTTAGAGAATACGATTAATTAACATATGTAGTATTCGTGATTTTATGAGGATTATCCAGACTCGAGTAGCGGATTAAGTAGAGTATTAGGAAGATTAAATGAGGATTTATCACTAGTGCTGGAGGTTAGTATACCTCAAACTCTGAATGTTTCATGAGCATCATAAGTATGAATGCCTTGCTCGTTAGTAGTTGCAAACTCGGTATTGGAATAGTGGGCATGATTAGAGAATAAATTATGAATATTGATAGTCGTAAGGTGCATGATGATGCTTGGGGATATGCAGTGATTCGTATAAAATTTAAGGACCGTGTAGGGTCGCTCGATAAGTAGGTAAATACCGATAATTGATTGATTCATGGTTTTAATGATACGATGTCTTGTGTGATAGTTTGAATGGTTTGGCATTTTTTTATGAAAATCACGATTAATGGAATAAATATCAGTAATTTGATTAAATGATCAAGTGCGTTAGTAACAAAATTTAATGACTTTCATAAGATATAAGAATTGAATAAAGCCTCGTAACAACATATTTCATTAAGATGGTATGAACTCGTAAGTAGGGTAACGGTACGGGCTTCGGTAGTATCGATACGCTATCCAAGGCCATATCAGTACGGTCTGGCCTATACCGGTAATCGGGGATCATTAGGATTTCCAGTAAGTAATTTCAACATTAGCACACGTGAGAATATTGGTACCAGGGTGACACGTGCCAGAATTGTCAAATAAATATATTCTTATTCTTAATTAAATATTAAAAGTAATATAGAGAAGTAGGGTCGATCCAAAAGGACTAAGGAAATTCTATTATCGCTTCTTTGTTTCAACCTCGATTTAACTGCGAAAATAAAAAGGGGTTTAGAAATAATGAAGTAAAAATAAAATGTAAATAAAAGTAGTGAATTGTAAAGAAAGAATTCAATGATGATGGTTTTGCCTTAGGCTTTGCTAGCCTCAATTTCGATCGTTCATCGAAATAATTTTCCCTTTTGGATAGTATGTTGGTTACAGTCAACAGGGCCTAACCCCTGCAACTAACTCTTATCTCCTATTAATTAAGATTTCCAAGTTTATCTCTAAAATTTGATCCTTGTTGGTCTAACCACGTCTATCGCCGTTAGTGCCAAGATAGTTTTGAGTTTTTGGAAGAGCCCAACTCGAGTTATAGCGTCTCTCTGAGAATCGAACTCGATCTTAATTCCCCTTAGCGGACTGCCACTAAGTTTGTTCACAGGAAGCTGGATTACGACCAACAGAACTGACTCCCAAACCGCAAGCCAAAACACATTTCAAATGGACAACGTCTTATTGAGTTGAAGATGAAGTAACCTTTAAAGGAATGTCCGATTGCTGCTCCTAGTTTCTAAAGAATCGAAAAATACTTTCTAAAGTAGTAAAGTGCACCTCAATTCCCTCGAGATAATTCCGAATTTGGCTTTGGGATAATGCTGGTCCGCCTTCTAGAAGCTGTTGATTGTACCTCTGAATTTTGCCGCATCAGACTCGGACTACGTCGTGCCTCAAGTCGTGCCCACGACTCATGCCATAACATCTAGTGTAGATCCAGATTCTACCTTTAGTTGTCAGTTTTGGGCTGACATAGTCCAATAAAGCTCCTACCAAAATAAAGTCCAAAAGAAGTGGTTTAAGAGTATATATATATATATATATATATATATATATATATATATATATATATATATATATATATATATATCGAGAATGAAGAATAAAACACATTAAAAATATGCAATATTCTACACTTAACACATGGGTACCGTATCGATACTAGTGTTCGAGTACGGGTACATGTCGTGACCATTTTTAAACTAGGTAAAATAGCATTGACGATTAATTTTTGAAATTAGGGGTTTTCATTTAAATTCTATTTTAAAAATCATTTTGGAGTCGCCATCGATCACTTCGAGGTAGACCGAACACCATAAAAATAACCAAAGATTCGTTCTTTTTAAAATTTGGGTTCAGGAGTCGATTACGTGTGGGGAAGGATTAGCACACCCACAAACTCCCGTTATCGGTACCTTTAATTTTACGTGGCATATTGGAATTTCGAATAATATTTTGAATTTAATTTAACCATTAATTATTAATTGGATTTAAATTCCAAATGGATATATTCCTTTTACAAGGAAATATATTTTTATCCAAATATGAGATTAAAAGCACCCATATTCATATTCAAAATATATATATTTCCAACATAAAAGGTTTTTAATGCATGACCAATTATTGTCTTATTTATTTTAAGTTCTAACTTAAAAAAGGTTCTAATTAATTGTGTGTTATTTAATTCTATGAATATTATTTAATTTAAAGGCTTACATGAGATAACACTCAATTGCTTGAACATCATCCATATTTAAGCCCCTAAATTATAGATAATATTCTTAGTCCAATTAATCTAATTGTTTAAGTTCTAATCCTAATTAAAGTTCTAATTAATTAACTAGATTAATTATCATCTTCTAGGTTATAACAAATATTACATGTTCTATTTTAAAAGTTTATGTTGAATAACACCCAATTACTTTAGGGTACCATTCAAAATAAAACTTCTAAATTTCCCAAATAATACTTGTTAACTTGCTACAATTAACTATCCTATTTAAATTATTAAATCCTAATAAGAACAAAGTACTAAGGCTCTAGCGATTTATATTAAAAGCTAAGTGATTTTATTATCTAGCAATTAATACTATATGCTTAATTTAAAACATGCATCAAGCATATAATTTAAAATAATTAATTTAAAATAATTAAATTAAAACAATTAAATTTAGGATCAAATTGAAAAAGAAATTGAAACTTGTAAATTTGATTTTATTTAAATCAGGGATAAAATGAATACATCGAGAATTGAAGGCAAAAAACTGAAGGTTTGAATAATTGGGGCGCGGGTCAAATAATCTGACCTAGATAACAAGCTCAGGTCCTTTAACCCGGGATCCAAAATGACGACGTTTTGAATTCCCTATTTAATCCTCTTTTTGCCCAAAACTTTGCCCTTTCCCGTCATTTTGTTAAAATCTTCTCTCTCTAAACCCCAAAATTCTCTCTGACTCTCTCTACTAACACGATCTGCCCAGAAAAAGATGATCCAATGGATCAAAAACCATGCTTTTCAAGCATGTTCTTTGCATGTTCATCCAAAATTGGATGAACTCGATGCCGACCTAAAGTCTCCACGAACACCGATGTTGGATCTTTCACCGCCACTCTAATCAGCACCCAAATTGTTCGTCGTCCTTCACTCACCTCTCTGACCATTATTTTTCTTCAGCCGATCGCCGTAAGGCAATTTTCGACCGCTAGCCGGAACCTTAAAATACCAAAAAAATCCCATTTTAAATCCTAAACCTAGATCTAAACCCAAATCTGGTAGGATTCCCAACTCCGGCCACCTAATTTAACTACCCGAAGCCCTCATCTTCAACTTCGCCATATCAAAAACACACAGGCCACCGTAGGATAAGTTTTTGATCTCTCTTTTCAATTTTGTATTTTTATATATACATTGCTTGCATGTTTCATTTGTAGGGAAATGAAAGGAACGAGGAAATATACCTCTGACGGCTGAAACGACGTTCTGATCTCTACTCCGACCTTCTTCTCCAGTGACGAACGAAAAATTTTGGCAACTCCTCAATTTTCATGGCAGTTCGGCTTCCAATGGCAGGTGAAATTCCCAGATTACTCTTTTTCTGTCTCTTATTTTTTATTATATTATTTATTATTATTATTATTATTTATGGTAGGTTATTAATGGTGATTAATGATTCTGACATTTCTCTCTAGGATGACATCATAAATGATGTCATTGTGCTGAGGTCAACTCCAGCTGTGTTCAAAGAAGCACAAATCCGAGTGAAATGGTTTCGAGCCAATGGTGCTTGCCACATGTCCTAGTTTAGGCAGAAAAATCCAATTTCATACTGGGTTTTGTGTTTGTTGGGCTGGTTTTAGCTGTAAATGAGCTGGAGAGGGATTATAATAGTTGTAAATAGATTGTAAAAAAATGGGATCTGGGCCTTGTAATTAAAATGTAATCTGGGTCTTTGAGTTTGGATCATAAATGGACTGTTTATTGGATATTTGTGGTTTTTTGGGGATTATGGACTATTTGGATCTATTTATTTATTTATTAGTTATAGTGAAATATAGTATATATATGAGTACCAAGATAAATTTCGGGTCTTACAGTACCCACTAAGCTAAATAATCAATAATGCAAGAATGAGAATTGATGTGTATGATTAATAACCTGATTAATGCCTTAATTAATGAGATAACATGGATTAATGGAGATAATAAATGAGATTAATTATATACTCCTTCATAATGTATTAACTACTCGGCAATATAAAATTAAAGATGTGTTGACGATTAGTAACAATATGGAGATCCTTGAGATCATGTTGCTTGTATGTCAGTAGGCATTTGGTTGGATAAGTCTTCTTGGTTGTTGGGATCCGGATATCCAGAGAGCATGCTGCAACAACATGGTCAGAGATGCCTAATGTATGTTTTCGAGCCTGTGTGACACTAGGCCTTATTCGAAGGTACTCGAGGGGAGATTTCGAGTATGAGTGTACGTTCTCGAGGCTGTGTGACATCGAGCCTCACTCAGAGTGTACATTTTCAAGGCTGTGTGGCACTGAGCTTCACTCCAAGTTTGTGGTTCTACTTTGTGTGCTTTTGTCTTGATGATCTGATGAGATCACGAGTATGGTTGGGCCTTGTGTGTCATGTATGATGACTGGTATAATGTTAGCATTTTTTAGGAGACCAATGGTAGATCCACATGATTATTATTCTTGCCTTATTACTCGCACTAACTTGCATGCTTGTATTTATAATTAGCATGAAGTATAGTAGAGTATATGTGTACCACTAAGCTTTGTAAGCTCAGCGCTCAAAATCGTTGTTTTCGTACGTAGGTTGATAATTCGATAGTGAGCTTGAAGAGTACTATCAGTAGAGATTCCAGCAAGTAGTATTTTATTGTAGTATATTATTGTATTTAATGAGTTGTGTATTCATAGGACCTTACTGGGTGAAGTTGTAAATATTTTAGACATTCAAACTCTTTATTTATAAGTTGCTTTGAATCGAAGTTTTATGTTTCATAAATTAAATATTAATTGTCTTAATATGAATGTTTTACAATGGTAATGATTTTTAATTGGCATAATTTATGGGTTAAAATTTGACAGGTCGGGTTGACGGTTCAATGTGATATTTCGAATCCTCGGGTCGTATCGGGGTATGACATCTGTTCTTGGAGCTTTTGAGACCATGAATAGCATACTGAACCACCTGATCGAACCCTTCATCATACCAAAAATTGAAACACTTAAAAAGTCTTTGAACCCCAATTTTTGACATCCTCGTAGAGTAGGACGATATTATGATCAGATATATATTTAACGAGTAGCTTTTATGCTATCGATGGGAAAGACTATAAAAAATCCACTAAAACCAGAAACCAATCAAGCCATACAAAGGTAGGCTGATCTCAATTATTGTACCAAGTGATAAGAAAGCATGTCATTGTGATTCATGGAAGCACCAATCTTTTTCTCTAGTTATAAGAAAGCATTAAAACTTCCTCCCACGCACCAAGGCACTTAAAACCTCCCTAGGAAAGTCGAAAATTCTGAAAAAAGAAATCTTTTTCATAATCGGAGGAAGGACCGTATATATTTACAAAGCCGCATCGAAAATCATAACTCGATATAACTCCAATAACAAGAATAAACCTTTGTTCAATATACTTTTCCATGACTTGGAAGCAATTGGCTATTACTAGGTGTAGAGGAAGAGGCCATTAGCTGTTGTTTTGACTTTGACTTGAAATACACACATCTATTATGTTTGGCAGAAAAAGAAAATAAAAAATTACGTGGGCATTCTCTATAAAGAATTTAAGATGTGTTTATATCGATAAAATTTTAGTTGTTTATTAAAATGTAATATTGTTTATCCGATTCTAATGTATATAGGGGTTGAATATATAGTTATTTGTACATACTTATAAATTTGTACAGATATAATTGATATTTTGTAGTAAGAATTGTTTTGCTTATTTTTGGGTGAACAAAAAATTTTACTCATTAAACCCTAGCATGAGCGAATCTTCTAGTCTGCCGCCTCCTTCTCTGCCGTCTGTAAGTTCCGCCTGATGGCTTGCCGGAGGTTGCCCTTCCCCAGACGTTGGAACGTTCTGGACTGTTGGTGGAGAAGGAGGATCTACGTGATCCCAAAAAAGTTACAGACGGAATCAATGAAGGGCGTTGACTCTACAAGGTTGGTCTCTGATGAGGTTATGGATGAATTATGTACCGACTCGGAAAAGGCTGAGCAACGACAAGGTGTTGAGGGACCGACAGTGGGTACCGTCGCAAGCAAGGCTGCTCAAAACCCTAAGGCAGCTGGTAAGTCGACTGTATCGTGCAGATTCTTGAATGATGATGTCGTAGTCCTGGATGATGACTACATTATTGATCGTGCGGGTGCGTTCCCGTCGATCATCAAGTTCTCTGATAGCGTGCATGACCAGATTGATAGTAACATGCGTAATACAATTATTGTTCGTTTATTGGGATGAACCATTGGTTTCAAGGCTCTACAAACTCGTTTGCTTGCCATTTAGAAGCTCCTAGGGGATATTTAACTGATTGACTTAGAGAATGGTTATTTCTTGGTTCGCTTTGAGAAGGAAAGTGATGACACGAAGGCGTTGACGGAGGGTCCATGGACAATTTACGGCAATTATTTAACTGTTCAACCGTGAAGCAAATCATTTTCTACATTTGAGAAGTACCCCTCGCACATCATTGTTTGGATACGGTTACCAGGATTACCCTATCGGTACTATTCTAAGGCTCTATTCAGACTTATTGCTTCGGTTGTTGGTCGCATGGTCAAGATTGACTATAATACTCTAGGGGGTGAAAGAGGCAAATTTGAGTGTTTGGCCGTTATGGTTGATCTCAACAAGCCTCTATTACCTTGTATTGGTATCGCTGGACGGATTCAAAAACTTGAATATAAAGGGCTTCAACAAATTTGTTACAGTTGTAGAACCTATGGTCATTCGAAAGAAAGTTGTGTTGTTAATGTTGATAGGAGTGTGGCGTCCGATGGACAACCAGCAAGCCAAGTGGCTCCGGTTCCTACACCTATATCTGAACCAAGTGAGAATGCGCTTTTTGAACCCTGGATGACAGTTGACACTTGGCGTCGCTGAACATCAAATCTAGCAAGTGGTGTTAAGAATGGCCATCATGGGACTGGCTCAGGGTATCGTTTTGCTGCTCTACCGCATGAGGACGGTATTAATATAGAACAGTTCATAGATGGTGGCAGAGTGGCGAGTAGAGAGGTTAGAGAGAATGCGCAACCGGGGAGTAGGAAGTCGAGGGCTGCCATAGTACAGCCGAACATTTTGAAGAATGCAGCCTATATGCATCGAATCCAAAGAAGAAATCCAAGAGCTAATTTCATACCGTTAGGAGTTTGAATGTGGTGCCGATAGTTGATGGTCAGGAGATTAAGATTGTATCCCAGGATAATATGGGCTCTTCCGATAGGCATGCTGCTTTAACTATTTTGGAAAAGCAGCAGTTAATGATTGGATCAGCTGGTGGAAAAATTGTTAAGCCCAGGGGAATGGCTAATCCCGGGTTGCATGAAGGTAATCACATGGGGTTCCAATTAAAGAAACCGACAGAAGTTAAAACTCGTCCATAAACTGGTTCTTTTGGATTCGATGCAGAGCTTCTTTCGTAAATTGGACTCCATCAGGGCTGTGGGGGGTTCCAGTCCGAGCAGAATTGATTCTAGAATGGGTCAAGTTGCTGGAAATCTACTTGCGAAGGTTGACAGCACCATGGACCTTTTGAAGTCAATTGAGTCTACTGAGGCCATTGATCCGGTTGGCACGCAAAATTCTATAGAACAGTAAGTTCTTTTCTCTTCTTATTTTTTATGATGATGATTTTATTATTTTAGAATTGCCAAGGCGCAACTAGCTTTAAATTTCATAGTATTTTTCGTTTTCTTGTTCGGGAGCGACAACCGAAAGTGGTAACTCTTTTTGAGCCTAGGGTGAGTGGTAGACGTGCAGACAAAGTAATTGCTTTATTGAGTTTTGATCGATCTTTACGGGTTGAAGCTCATGGGTTTGGTTGTGGTCTATGGTTAATGTGGGATGAATCCGTTGAGATAGAAATTCTTCATATTTTGAACTAGTTTATAAATAGTCGCTTCAGGTCAGTGGAGATTACAGAGTGGGTGCATTTTACTTCTGTTTATGCGAGCCCAGATGCGTCCAAACGGAAACGTATTTGGCATAAAATAGTCGATATTGATCCAGTGCCAGATATTCCTTGGGTAGTTGGCGGGGACTTCAATGTTATCTTGTCACTGGATCAGCTTAGAAGAGGTTCAAGTAATGTGTCTAGTGGCAGTCGACTCTTTTCTGATTTTCTACATACTGCTGGTCTCATGGATTTGGGTTTCCGAGGGTAGCCTTTTACATGGTCTCGCTGTGACCTCTCTCAGCGACTAGATCAATGTGTGGTGAACAGTTCATGGAACCATTATTACCCAGAGTCTCATGTCGTGCGCCTTGATAAAATAGGATCCGATCATCGCCCACTTTTACTAAATTTCCTTAATGCTCGTAGATCAGTTCAGAATTGCCCTTTCAATTTTCTTGCTACGTGGCAGGAACACCCATAGTTTTCGGATTTTTTACTTTCCGTTTGGAAGGTTAGAGTACCTTTTGAAGATAATGTTGATGCCTTCCAGAATCGGGTGTCTATTTGGAACTGGAAGGTATTAGGGCATATTAACCAGAGAAAGAAACGTTTATTAGCAAGATTGTGTGGAATTGATCGTGCTTTGCAGGCCTCGCATTCTGAGTATCTAGCCGAGTTAAAAAAAGAACTGAAATTTAAGTTAGAGATCGTTCTTGAGCAGGAAGAGAGCTTTTGGAAACAGAAAACGTGTATTAATTGGGTATTACACGGTGACCATAACACAAAATTCTTCCATGCATCTACTATTGCCCGGTGTCGGTAGAATAATATTTTAGCTTTGAAGTTGGATGATAATTTATGGTGTGAGGATCTTAGGGATTTATCGGCATTAGCTCTCAATTTTTATAAAAACCTATTTGTGAGTTCAGTTAGAGATGATGAGTTGTATGCGACTAGGTGACAGTTTCCAGCTGTGGCACAGGAATGGCTTAGTGATTTGTCTAGGCCAGTCTCCGATATTAAGGTTTACAGGCATTGTTTTATCAGCATAATTAGGTAGTCGTGGGTGCTTTCGTTTTTCAATTTGTTCGCCAGGTATTTAAGGGTAGTATTTTGCCTGCGGATATCAATAAACTCTTCTTGTTTTATTGCCAAAAATTGCGACTCTTGAGATGATGAGTCAAGTTTGCCCAATTAGTCTATGCAAAGTTATTTATAAAGTGATCACCAAAATCATTGTTAATAGGTTGAAATCGTTGCTTCCAAGTTGGGTATCGAAAAACCAACTAGTTTTGTCCCTGGCTGTGCCATTATAGATAATATTGTGATTACGCAAGATATAATCCATTCGATGCAGTGGAAGTCAGGTCGTCAAGGTTGGGTGGTGTTTAATATTGATTTAGAGAAGGCTTACGATATATTAGAGTGACGTTTCATCGATGACACCCTTACAAATATGGGTATTCCTGATTCACTACGGTGTTTGATTATACATTGCGTCTCTTTATTTTCTACTCAGGTTTTTTAAAATGGTTCCCCAACAGCTTCTTTTACACCATCTAGGGGGATTCGCCAAGGGGACCCATTATCGGCTTATTTATTCTTTCTTTGCATGGAGTGGTTAGCCCAGACTATTCAGATAAAAGTATCCCGCGGTCAGTATAAACCTTTTTGCACATCCAAAGTCGGTCCTGGTATTTCACATCTATTCTTCACAGAAGATATGCTTTTGTTTGCCGAGGCGTCTGTCCTCTAATGTTCTCTTATTCGGTCAACGTTGGATAAATTTTGTCGTGTATCTGGTTTTAAGGTTAGTATTGCGAAGACCACTATGTTCTTTTCTCGAAATGTATCGCGTGCAGTGCGAACTCAGATCACTGAGCTGTTTAGGTTTAAGGAGGTGACTGATTTGGGATGTTATTTGGGGGTGTCGGTGCTCCACAAAAGGGTAACGATAGCTTCGTATACGTATCTGGTTCAAATGGTTCAAAACAAGCTTAGTGGATAGAAAGCCAAAACATTATCTTTAGTTGGGCGTATCACGCTTGCTAAAGCTGTTCTCTCGACTATTCCATCTTATACTATGCAGATGGCAGTGATTCCTAAGAAAACGTGCTTGGAGTTGGAGAAATTATTTTGCTGTTTTATTTGGGGTATTTTTGATTCGGGAGAAAGAGTCTATCTTGTCTGTTAGGTAGATGTTTGTCGGCCAAGTTCACATGGCGGGCTTGACTTTCGACAAGATGCTTTCTTAATGAAGTTGGCCTTTCAATTACTCACGAAGCAAAATGCACTATGAGTCTGATTTCTTCGCGCTAAGTATAAGTGTTATTTAAGAGTTTCGGTGTCAATTAAAAACCGAAATTGCTCTTCCTTATGGAAAGTTCTAAGTGTTATATGGCAGGATGTCCGTAACCATATTATTTGGAGCATCGAGCATGGCCATGATGTGGACTTTTGGTGGGACTTGTTGTAACACCCCGAGAATCGGTATAGTCAAAATTAGGTTTCGGTGATCGGAAATTCTATACTAGAAAGGTCCAAATATTTCATTGACTTAAGTTTTTTGGTAAAAAATCGTATTGGATTCTAATTGAGTCAATTTAAAGACTTTGGACCTAATTGAATTCTTAGGACCAATTCAGTGACTAAATTAGGATAAATGGAAGTTTGTGGGAAATAAGGTGAAGTTTAGAAAGTTGAGGGACCACTCTTAAAATTATACCATTTTTAAGGTGAATCACCTCCTAGCTAGGAAAAGACGATAGGAATTAAGAGGGGAATTATTGTATCTAAAAGATGAAAATAATTTATTATAAAATAATAGGTTTCTTTCCAAAGGAGGAAACCCCTCGGTTATGTTTTCAAAAGGGGAACTGAGTGCTTTGAACACTTTAAGAATCATTGTAGCTCCACTGAGGTTACCTTTCCCACATTCCATCTTTTCTCTTTAAATTCAAGCGAGCATCTCTATTGCCATCTCCTACCTCTAGCTCAAGCAAGCACATCTCTTGTTTGTGCAAGCTTTTCTTGATTTCTCTACACTATTAAATAACTATTAGTTTGGTAAGTGAAAGCCCCAAACGATTCGTTAATTTCATGGATAGTTAGAGTTTAATTTCAAGATTTAAGTCTTAAAGACCATAGTTGAACCCGTGCTTTTAAATTATGAATCTATAGAAGTCTTATTGGCTAAAAGCTCTTCTAAGCTTAAGTATTGATTTTGAATCCATAAGTATCGATTCTAACATTTCACTTTCTTTTACCTAGCACAAATGTTGGAGAAAGAAGGATCGCCATCTCCTTCAAAAGCTAGGAACAAAGAAATCGTTATCCGAGAGCCTTGAGAGTTTCAGAATTTAAAGTGAGTGTAGTCGAAGTCTCGGGGGTAGGCTAGGTGCCTTTCCTGAACCTTTGAATATTGATTATTGCATTGCTAACCTTATGTATTAAGGATAACGCATAAAAACATTGTTGATGGCTATATTGGTAAGTACTTCATTGATTCATTGTTCGTAGCATCATTGTTATTGTCACCAGAACCATTAAAGCATTGACATATTGAATTATTGATTATTGAGCATTGAAATATTGCCATAGGATCATTGTTACTGATGTTGATTTATTGCCATTGAAACATTGATATTGAGTATTGGCTAGTGAAATATTGTTATCGGTTTATTGTACCGAATCATTGTTATTGAAACTATTGTTACCGGACTATTGTTATTGAACCTTGGATTCGAGTAGGATTGGATAAATTGGCATGTCATAGAATTCATGAGCTCATTGGTACGAGTGGACTACGGTCCTTAGGCTACAGCCTTTATTATGGTACAACAGAGGTATGCTGTGTTTTGGACATATTGGTGCGGCGGAGGGACTAGACCACTATTGATTTTGGTGCGGCGTAGGAATTCGCATATCCATATACCGTACATTGATCCAAGGAAAACTTATTGTTATACAATATAAATTTCTATTGAATATTGTTGTTTAATTGATTATTATTGTTGAATTGATCATTGATAATGTGTAAAATTGCTATTGAATTGCATGCCATGTTATTATTGTCATAGTTAAACTTGAATCATGATAGAATGCATTCTACGATTAATCCATTATTTATGATTACCTTACCAGCAAAGTATGCCTAATGCATTCATCTTTCATAAATTTCAGGTTAAGAAGGTTTTGAGTTTGAAATCGGGGTTGGTGAAGGTTTTTGGCAAGTCACTTCGTTGATAAAATAAAGTATATCAATTCTATAGACTCCTAGTATGGTGGCATAGCTGTTGTACAAGTCATTTCTACCTCTTTTGATATGTATGTAATATGTTGGGCTTGTGTAAGCTTAAAGATTTAGACTTGACCTTTTAAAAGTAACTAAACTTGGCCATATATGCATATTTGACCTAATTTAGAGAAAACATAGCAAACGGGTTCCCTAAAATTTGACATGCTAATAGTTTTAAGCTAAATAGACTTTCTGGTAAAGTTTCATTGAATTTGGACATGGTTCGGTTGGATAAATTATCAGTAAACCAGATAAAAATTGACATTACAGGTCTTACCGTACCGATACAAGTGATGGCGTGTCGGTACGGGATAGAAATTCTGGAATTGAATTAAGGGGTGTACCGATATAAGTGATGGCGTATTGGTACGATGCTTTGAATCTGGAAATTTGAGTTTAGCTTGGTATTGATACGGATGGGTGCGTATCGATACACCTTCTCGAATCTGTAAAATGGAATAAATCGCATATCGATACGAATTGACCCCGTATCGGTACGGGACCACTAAACCTAACCATAATAACGGTCACTGCTGGGCGTACCGATACGTCTTGAAGTGTATCGGTACAAAACTTTGTCACTGGAAACTCTGAGAGTCATTTCAGCTGTAGTGTATCGATACGGCCTTGGAGGGTATCGATACCCTTGTTCAAAAACTTGGTAATCACCCTTAACAAGCTCCTAAAATCTATTGTATAGCTTCTAAGTTTACAAAAGTTTTAATTTGAACCTATTCATGACGTATTGCTTGACCGTTCTTCCTATAATTCTGAAAGTTTGTATAGATTTTTTTAAATAAATATCGCATCGGTCACCGTTTTTGTTCCAGTAACACTTTCTAACCCGAATTCCTACCAGACCGGGAAGGAGGTGTTACACTTGTGGTTTCCAAATATTGGTCCTCTGGCTAACCAAGTGATGCCCGGTCATGTAGGGGTACCGCAAGGGGTGGCGGTGGCTGAGATGGCTTCGGTAACTGGGGATTGGCAATGGGATGATTTCCATCATCTACTATCCCCTTTTGTTCTACATAGAATTGCTACAATCAAAGGGCCGAGTAATATTGTCAAACACGATGTGATCGGTTGAGATGGCTCTCGTGATCAACAGTTTGTGTTACGGTCTACATATGTGATTCGTGCTAAGTTACTGTATGGTCCACATGACATTATTTGGCAAGTGGTTCAGAATTTCTGAGGTATTCAATGCATTAAGGTGTTTATATGGCTCGCTTGTTGTGGAAAATTGATGACTAACGGGGAGCGTGTTCGTCGAAAGTTTGCTACGGATGGGAAGTGCCCTATATGTTCAGTTGAGTTCGAGGACATGAATCATCTTTTTGCATCTTTGTCCGTCGGCAACGATGGTGTGGTTTCCTTTAATCAAACCCGACTGTTTTGATGAGCTTTGCACCATGGACTTCAAGAAGTAGATTCGGTTCAACCTTATTAGGTTGGACTACTTTGCAAGAAATAGCGCGGACTGGGATTTGCTCTTTGGTTCTGTCTTGTGGGACCTATGGTTGTACCTCAATTTCATAGCGTTTGAGTGTCCCCTAAAAACGCAAGGGTCAATTCTTGATCGCAGCAGATATTTGCAATCCACCATGTTGCGTGCCATGTCTCAGACGCAAGTATCTAGGTGCCCCTGGAGTTCGTGTAACACGGCAACGCTCGGCTTGGTTGCCACCAGCACAGGGGTGGTACAAAGTTAATTCTGATAGTGCCAAGAGGGTGTGGGATGGTAGGGCGACATGCAGAGGGTCTATCCAATACTCTATCCGTGCTTGGATTTTTGGTTTTGCTAAAGCCATAGGGGTGTGTTCGGTTGTGGAAGCAGAATTATGGGGTGTATACACGGGTTTAATGTGTGCTTGGAATTTGCATCTCAAGAATGTCGTGATTGAGGTTGATAGCTTAGAGACTTAACGATTTATCAAGGTGGGTTCTAGTGGCCATGGTTCGCCCGGCTTCATATTACATATTATGAAGCTTTGTGATCGTAATTAGAGCGTTTCGTTTCAATATGTCCGTCGTGAGGGTAACAAAGTCGATGGTAAAATGGCAAAGCTTACAGTCTTGGATGATCTGGAGGTACGTTTGTTCAATACTCCCCCGGTGGTGATAGGTTGTCTACTACAGGATGACGTTGGTGGTTAACATGTATTTTCTGATTTTGGGGGTTGCTTCTTGTTGTAGCCCTATATCTTAGACTTGTAAACGGTTTTGTCGAGTTTTTTCATTGGTCTCTATAAATTATCGTGTATACTTTTTACTTCTATTTAGATTAAAAAAAATTTAATGAGACATATGATAATTCTCTTCTTTTATAAAAAAAAACATTTTACTCATCCAAAAAAAATACATTATAAAAAACAATGTTATCCGTGGAAAGATTTTTAATGGGCTTATTAACAAAATATTCGCTTTTCCCTTTAAACAGGAAAGATTTTTAGGATCTTTGTTTTTGTCTTTTCGACTTTGTTACTGATGTTGGTTTTCGAAAAGCTGGTGTTGCTTTCTTTCCATGCACACATATTTCTACGATTCAAACTCAGGTCATTTCAGACAAAATTATTTTTTTTTTTGTGTCTCGTACAAATAATTTTATGCTATGTATGTTATCGATAAAATAAAAAATAAAATAGTGAAAAATAATTATTAATACATGTTACTTCAGTCATTCCTGGAGAGTGAGGTCCACGGCCAATGGGACAAAACACTCCGAAGTTCCTTTTGTGAACTTCATTACTGAGGATGTTTTTATGACAATGCAATGAAATTTTTATTATGCATATTAATTGTGAAAAAAAGAAAAAATTACTTTCATAACATTGAAACTTAATGTAATGGGAAAAAATTATGCATGTTAATTGTGAAAAAAAAAAGAATTGTAAACAAAATTTTCTAAAACAAATGATGATGCTATGCAACAGTATCCAGCAAGCAACAAAGAGAGTGCTAAATTCTCTTTCGCACCGGCGAAGATTGGATGCAGTTGCAGACATGAAAAGTGCAGTCGGACCTTTTCCTTTTCGTTTTCAGACTTTCTTGAGTTCGGCTTCGGCCTCGGCCTCAACCAACTGTTTCTTCAACCGTGACAGTCTTCGCTGTAGCTCTTTTACTGTTCCCTTTACGAGGGATGGCTCATATGGTATAATGAAATGGCGAGAAAACTTTTTCAGAGCTTCAACCCCGGTAACCTATTATAACCATGCAAGTCTAGTTAACGAGCTACTGAATTCAAAACTCTAACCAACATACGCCGAGTTAGATTTCAGATTTACCAACACATGCTTGAGCTCACCTCTTCAGGCAGCAGTGGCAGCTTAGTGATATGAAAGTCATCATACAACATGAAAAACTGATCCAGGTACTTTTGTTGCATCCACATTCGAGCTTTTAATAGCTTGGACTCGACATCTTCAATTTAAGAAAAAATATAGACCAATTGATGGTAAGCTTGTCGTTCAAGCAACAATTCCGGTGGGACGGAAAGGAAAACGATGGACATATACCTTCATCATCAAAAAGTACTTGGTTGATGATAATATTATGTGTGTCCATCTCGAACTTGGTGAGTTCCTGCAGCAGTCTATCTGTTTCATACAGAAAGGAACTCCGGAATGCAAACACAGACAAAGGTTGTAAAGTCCTGCCCAAAGGAAAGTGAATCACACAAAAAGCCTTCAATTTGTGGAATATCATGGATGAGTGTGGGACAAAGACTAATAGAATGACATGCCTTACCGGGTCTTTGAACTGCTTATTAACTTGTTCGATCACATTTTTCATGCCTTCAAGCCTCCCCACAATTGCATGCTCCCCGAATTCATCTTCGACCCCGAGAATACGGGTCATCTGCCATGATGAGTTTTCAACTTCATGAGCTACTACATCAAGAAAAAACCAACTAGGAGATGATAGCAATCGATAACTCGATGAACTGACACACACAGGAGCTATGAAAGGAACCAACCGATGTAATACACCCATTGTATATAACCTTTAGAACGATGCCGGAGGCAAACTTCGGAGACGTGACAGAATTTTATCATCCACAAGACCATAGGCCTGTTGTTGACAGAAAATTCTTCTAAAGTTGAAAGGTCATACCTGACTCAATAAACCACCAAATTTGTTTTTGAGCGACATCATTTTCTCAAGTCCCTTCTCTAAGGTAGCTGGAAACTGTAAGAGCCGAAGTGTATGTCCGGTTGGGGCAGTGTCGAATTCGATGCACGAATAATCCATTGTTTGCACTAATATGCAGTAAAGGAAAACATTCAGACAACAATTATCAAAGGGTGTGTCTAGAAAACAGAAGTATAAGGTGACAAAGAATACAAGAGACTTCTTACTTGAGCATCTCCCCAAAGCTCATCGCCTCGTCGATTCCTGGAATCGCATTAGCCAAGTCGGAAACAAACTATTCATTCCTTCAGCTCCAAAATCATCATTTTCCACCGTAGGATCCACCTCCTATGGAGAAAGAAATTGAGAAAAACAAACAAATATCCACGAAAATCACCATATTCTAACAATGCAGACGCCCAAGCATAAACCAGGGCATATTTTGTCTTGAATTTAAAACAAAACCAACCACAACAAAGAAGATACCATGGCATATAAATTCTTGAAGCTATAGACGAGAGTGGGAATCTTTGTGAATCTCTGTTGAAAAGCATGGCTGAGGTTATGAGCAGGGTCGGTGGATATAATCAAGACAGAGGGTCGGACCCGAGCCAAGAGCATGGAAATAATGGAGCTACAACAGGTCTTACCCACACCGCCTTTGCCACCAACGAAAACCCACTTCAGGGTGTCTTGTTCCAAAACGTTATGAACAGTTGACTCTGGTATGTCTTCACTGTCTCCCATATTTGTTTAAAACAAAACTTTCTGTGTTCTTCTTCTTCTTCTTCTTCTTCTTCTTTTGTTTGATCGAAAGAGTTATTTGTTCCAACTCGTAAACGATTCTAAGGACAAGCGTACACAGCACATTTCAGATCCTTGATCTTATTGTCACCTTAGAAACATATAGTTTGTTATGTAATTTTTAATTTAAAATAATAATACTACTTTTTTAATTGCAAATGAAAATCTACATTTTTTTAATTTTTTATTTGAATTCATGTAATGTAATACATTTATTTTATCATACTACTGTATAAAATAAAACTAGTAATTGAAATACATATATATAATATGTAATTAAGTTTAGTTTGATTAGCATTGTCGTTAGTACAAGATAAATAAAATCAAGGAACGTGATAATTGTCCATATAATTTTTCAGGGAACAAAAGAAGATCGATAAAATACTATGCCTTAATGAGGGATGTAATGAAGAATTACACAGACAGGTCTAATATTCCATGTTAATTTGATTACTGGTGATACATGGTTTGGTCATTTACATGCTTATGTATCCTAAAGAAATTTACACCAGCTCTTCTCCTGTCCTTAGTGGTTAAATGTTCCACAGTTTAACCTTGACAGGGTTCGAGAGCTGGTAGTGGTAATCATCCATCTTCATACAAAATCCTAAACAAATTTACATAGGTTGAAATAATAGCGGAGTCAAAAAAAATTTTAAGTGTCATTTTTTGAACGACATCTAAAAGAAGTTAATTATATATATATATATATATATATATTTTTTTAATCTTTTATATATAAAAAATACAAATTTTAAAAATTTTTGGGGTAACCCCCAATTGTACATGCCCATGGGATGAAAATCAACAATATTGACATTTTCATGTTAAATAAACAAAAGTCTTGAGTAGCACTATGAAAAAGTATTATGAAAAGGTATCGTGGAAATGTATGGTTTATTAATTTAAAGTGTTTGATATTATTGTTAAAAACATGGCGTGAAAGTTGATTTTTATTTTAAAAAGAATATTAAAAAATAATAAATAAATTAGAGGTATTTAAATGATATTTTAATAATTTTTATTCAAAAGGTCAAATGTTAACTGTTTTTTATTAAAAACTAATTTGAAAATTATTTTTTAATCTTGTTATTAATTGCTTTTAGCACAAAAAGTACTTTTAATTTCGAAAATTAATTTAAAAACAATGAATAACTTACATGCATTGTTCAAATAAAAATAAGATTTTACTAAACAATATTATTTGGTATTTATTTAAATAACAAATTAAATATCATTTTAATTGATATCAATATTATTATAAGATTTTGGAAGTTTAGGTGAGCTTAAATATTAGGTTCTTTAGGTAAGATAAGAGATTAAAATCTAGATTAATATTATGAACGAAACAAACTATATTAGAAAGTTCGTCCAAACGAGTTTTTATAATATCTAATCAAATTAATTGATCATTGGATCAATTACCAATATTTACATAGTTCTTGTGTAAACTTTGTTTACACATGCACCTTAGTTTACACAGGCGCCTTAGTTTTAGGGTTTATGGACTCTGTTTAGGGTTTAAGGGTTTAAGTGTAGTGGTTTTGAATTTAGGGGGTGTTAATAGAATTTTGGGTTTAAGGTTAAAATTTAGAATTCATATGTTAAAACTTAAATCCCTAACTATATTACCCTAAAACCTAAATCTAAATTTTAACCATAAACCCTAAATTATATCCTATATCTTAAACTCTAAAATTAAAACACTTATAGAAAAAAATTTACTTTCTATATATGAGATAATAATCCAATAATAAAATGCCAACAAATCCCATAGTGCAAGTAGTAAGAGTGTATATGTCCAAAAGAAAAAGTAAATATACTTATTTCGGTACAAAAAAACATTAATTTGGACAGGTCTAGCATATATCATAAATGTTGGTTCGAGGCAGCCCGTTGGCGACTCGGCCCATTCGCCATCTTTGAGTTCTAGCGGCGACGTCGACTCGAGAAGCTTACCGACTGATAATGCCTTATTTAAACCTCACTGCAGTTCCGTTGCTCATAAGTCAAACTCGAGCCAAGAGACCATCACCCTAGATAATGGCGCGTACGGAGGAAGCAAAACTCGACCTCTTCCTTCAATGGCTTCAGGTTCACTTCTCGAAAACCCTGAACTTCATGTCACTTCAAGTCCTTACATTTCAATTCCCTCTCGTTCAACGAGCAACGGTTTTAATTCAGGTGAACGGAGCTCAGTTCCGCGGCTGCAATCTTAAGTATTGCAATTCCACCAAAGGCTTCAGTATTTATTCCTCCAATGATTCCGCCAAAGATGGTCAGTGACAAAAACCCTTCTAAGAAAAGTTGAAAAAATAAACGATTTTTATATAATCGGTTACCATGTTTTCATTAGTTTTACGGGAAAAATAAACTGGGCAGGGGTTCTTCTTGTGGTTCCATTGGATTTGACAATAACTCCAATGAGAGTACTGCAAGATCCTTTAATTGGAGCATCATGTAGAGCGATGTTTGAAGAAGGAGAAGTTGATGATAGGTTTTTAGTGATTTTATTTCTTACTGTGGAACGTCTCCGAAAGAATTCTTCGTGGAAACCGTATGTACTTAACTTATTTGATCGTTTTCTTTTCTTTATTATTATGTGGATTGAAAGACTGTTTCAGGTATCTTGATATGCTTCCGACCACTTTTGGGAATCCACTATGGTTTACTGATGATGAGGTGTTGGAGTTGAGAGGAACAACCTTGTATCGAGCAACCGAATTGCAGGTGAATATAAGTATACGGTTTAATGTTTCTCGTGGAGATGAAATGCATGTAATTTGACTACCCATGATGATGAAAGTTAGTGTAATTGTTTTGTAGAAAAAGGATTTAATTTCTGTGTACGAAGATAAAGTGAAGGGTTTGGTGAAGAAACTTCTGGTTCTTGATGGAGATTCAGAAAGGTCGGAATTAATTACATCAAATAAAATGGCAATCGAATGTGGTTATTTTTGTGTCTTCCCAAATATGAACTGTTGTTAATGCTTCTTTTGCAGTGAGATCTGCTTTGAAGATTTCCTTTGGTAGGGGTCTCCTCAAAATGAACTCTTATTCTCTCTCAAATTGGGGTGGGTGGGGACGATGAAAGAGATTAACTATAATATGATGACATTCCCTGCACTTCGAACTTTGGTGGCTTATACTGCATGATTTCTGTAATGCTAGGGCAAATTCTATATTTTGGTCTCGTGCTCTGAACCTTCCTCTTCCACATTCTTATGTATTTCCCCAAATTCAAGAAGATACTGAGACAACCTGTCCAGTTGAAAATAGTTCTGAGGTGACCATCAGTCATAGTGGAGAGCCTAATGATGAAATTGATGGGAAAAGTGAGGTTATGCACTTTTATTTCTTTCCACATTTTTTGTGCATGGATCTTTCCTCTTATTTGCTTTCACAGGTGAAAATTTTGCTGTATTAAATTTGAGTTCAGGTTAAAGATTTTTACTAATTTTGGGTTTTTATCAGGATTTGAGGCTCATGAGAATGATAGCGAAGTCAGTGGAGTAACTTCCACATCAAAACAAGAAGAAACTGTCTGGGTGGAGGGTCTTCTCCCTGGCATTGACTTTTGCAACCATGGTATGTTAGTTTTTATTAGTCAGTGGCTCTCTAGTCATTTGGTTAGTCTTGATTCTCATTGAAGTTTTCAGTTGTTAATTTTACTTTTAGACTTGAAGGCAGTGGCAACATGGGAAGTTGATGGAACAGGGTCACTAACCGAAGTTCCTTTATCCATGTACCTTATTTCTGGTAGTCTCCTCTTGCCTCTGTGTTTGCATTTTGTAACATATTCTGATGAAATCTGTTATACTTTTAAATATTGGGAAGTCTAACCAGTAATGGCACAATTTTTTTTCCTCAAAATGGAAAGCTTTACAGTCTCCATTGCCAGTTGACAAAGAAATTTCCATCAGTTATGGTAACAAAGGCAATGAGGTACTTCGCCTGGTACTGAACATACTGTTTTCTTCCTAAAAATGTGTTTTTCTTCTATACTTCTATAAGGTTTTTATGTTAATATTGATAGTCTCCTGTGCCCTTTATGTATCCCCTGTTTAATTTCGAGATGGTTTCTTTTTGTTTGTGAGCATACTCCATATTAATGGCAAGCTAAAAAAGACTAGTAGGCTGGTAGTATTTCTGTTTGTCCAGAAGTATCTCAAAATCCAGAGATTACTCTTGTATTTATCATTTCTATGAATTGGATTTTGTACTTGACAAAATAGAAAAAGAAGATAATTTTTTTGTTCAATCTGCTAATTGATTCCCTGTAAATTGCTTTAAGGTTCCTATTACGTGATTAATGTCATTCCATTCGTATTGGTTCATCTTCCTATTTTGATAATCTTATGGAGTCTGACATGCAACATGGTTTCATCTCTGAGCATGACATTTAAAACATGTGTAACAGGATGAAGTTTCATCTTAGCTCTTTGGCATGTTTTAGAACGTTCTCTACCCCGAGTGACTTCGAATCTCTCTTATAATCAATATTTATCAGCGCTCCTCTTATCTGGGCCATACGTACTTGTTATTGCTTGTGATGCCATTTTGTTAATCGTAGGTTCGATACAGGAACTTCTGTACCTGTATGGTTTTGTTGTTGATAATAATCCAGATGACTATCTTATGGTATGTTTATGCAAATTTTGCATTTTGTCCAATTCCTGTATTTTCTTCTAAGGGGGATCGTTATTATTGAAGCACAAACTCAGTTGGAGTAGATTCAACTGAATGGTTTGGGGCTCATCTCTATACCCCACTTCTTTAATTAGATTCGTCTGGGCTTATTTACTAACATTTGTCTACTGTACAGATTCATTATCCTGGGGAGGCAATCCAGAATATTTCCTTCTCCGAATTCAAAGGACAACTGCTTGTAGCACAGGTCTGTGATCACGAATGTTATGTTAATATCTAAATATTCCTAATATTCTTTAATATTTTAATGGATATATTCTAAATATTCTTTGGTATAACCATTACAGTTATTCTTATGCTCTTTTACCCCTTTCTCCAGAAAACAAATTTGTATTACTGATAAATTTGGTTTTTGGTTCACAGAACGCTGCAATGCGGTGCCTTCTACCGAAAAATTTGCTGGCTCGTAGGTTTTTTCCAACAGGATCCTCTAATGATAAAGCAAACAATGCCTGTGAAGCTGATCGGATTCGTAATTTTAGTTGGAGTGGACATCGCAGAACACCTTCTTACTTGAATAAGCTGGTTTTTCCTGAAGATTTTATGACTGCCTTGAGGACCATAGCCATGCAAGAAGACGAGGTTTATAAGGTTTCCTCAATGCTAGAAGAGGTGTGGTTTCTGTTTTGCTACATCATGTTATTGGCCCTAAATAATAGTAATAATTGCAGTTACTGTCATTTTATGACTGCCTTGAGGACCATAGCCATGCAAGTTGAGTCTCAAACTCTCATCAAACTGAAAAATGATTTAAGTTGTTGTTTGTCCTAACTGAAATTACTGCTCCTCCTAGCTTGTTGGACCTGAAGGAGAAAGACGGCCATCTGATACAGAAATAAGAACAGCTGTGTGGGAAGCGTGATGGGATTCTGGAGCTCTGCAATTGCTTGTTGATCTTCAGAAAAAGTAAGTTACTATAGAATCATCTCACAGTTTGAAACTTAAATGCTCCCACATCGTTCATGTGATTATCAAACAAAATGTCTTGCGATGTACTCAATTCTCTTTGGCAAGGATGATGGACCTTGAAGAGAGTTCTGGAACGGAGGACTGTGATTCCGAGTTAGAATGCCTGCATTATTGGAAGCCCAGAACAACAAACAAGGTATTCAAGAACCCCTTTCAATGCAAACACGCTGTTACTGCCATCTATAGTTTCATTGGACCTGGCTATTCGATTCATTCTAATTCCTTACGGAATTCCCTTCCACCTTTAACTTCCAGCGTTGCTGTTCATTTGCGGAAATTATATAATCAAAAAATAAGGATCCCATCATATTTGCTTTATTTTGTAGCAAGGAGACGAACGGCATAGTCCAGCACAAGTTGATGAGTAGGAACAGGTGGTGTATAGTGTATCGAAAAGGGCAGAAGGAACTGACTCGTTTGTTCCTGAAGGAAGCAGAGCATGCCTTGCAATTATCTCTAAGTGAAGAAAACTGAGTGTTTATATGATTTGCCCAATTTCAAAATAAGCAGATTTTCAAAGTTAGTCGCTCATCATTACAACTTGTTATTATCTACGTTCAAGATTTAGGATTTTTTTTTTTAAATCCACATTCAAATGTGGTGTGTGTTTTACAAATTCTTACTTAACAAGGTGTGTTCCCCGTCATTCACATGGGTCATGATTGGCTTAAAAGACCCTCTATATATCTGACCATCCCTCGAAGGGTATAGGCAACTTTGGTGGCGGCAACAACACCATTTAAGAGGAGTGGCCTGCCGGCTGTCTGGGTGGTTGTTGCGGCCTCCATATGTTGGGTAATGATTACTTCTCTCATCAAACCCATTTTCCTTTGAAACAATCACAGTTTTCTTAATGATAAAACCGTGGATTACATTCATGGTGATTAAACCATGAAACACAGCTAAATCATACAAACAAAAATGAGGAAGAAAAAACAAAAAAGTCCTCCAAAGCAGCGCACTGAGGCGAGGCAAGACGAGTGGCAAACGTTTAGTTATGTCTAGGCGAGGCGTTTTTAATGAAGCGCACTGAGGCGTTGAAAGGGGTTGTTTAATTTTAAAAAAATCAGGAAAAAAAATCAAAAAGAGAGTCTATTGAAGAAGAAGAAGAGAAGTAGGGAAACTAGTGAGTACTGTAAATGCTTCAATGATCACCTCAATACATGCAATGGAGAGCCAGGATATTTAATATTTTATGATTTTTAAATATTTGAACGATTTAAAATATTTTTTATTGTTTTATGTTTTTTTTCAAATTAATTATTATAATTGTATAATAATATTTAATATTCTTAAAATTTTAATTATTTTTAAATAAATTTTGAAAAAAAATATTTTTTATATTTTAAAATAATTTTTTACATAAGTTTCAAAGTTTTGAAAACTTAGAATTTTTTTACAAATTTTAAATATTTCAAAATTATTATTAAATAAATTTTAAAATTAAAAAATATTTATTTATATTTTTAAAATAATTTTTAAAATTTTCCAGAATTTAAAAAAATATAATTTTTTCTAATTTTTATATATTTTTAAAAAATTAAATTTAAAACTTTTAAGAAATGTCAAATGGCATTATTCTGTTGCGATACGTATCAATTTTTTTTAAAATGAAAAACTGTTAAAATTAACGGTCAACGTTAGTTAAAGGGCCAAATTGAATTTTTTTTCTTGAGTTTAAGGGCTTAATTGGGTGGAAAAAAAAGGTTCAGTGACTGAATTATTTTTTTTATAAAAGTTTAGAGGCTTATTGAACCATTAACCCATATTTTTTGATTAAATAGAAAAGTATTACATTTTCAAACAAATATCAGAATTCGAAACTATATAAGATAAGATAACATAAGCATCATTAATATAATATTATATTCTTATTTTGATGATATATAATAAATTATTAATAAAATTTTAATTTTTTTAAATAATATTATTTGAATTATTAAAATGAGTAATATTATTGATTGGACACATTTTTATGCAAATGCACAAGAATAGACATATCAGAAAACAATTCGTGAGAATGACGTGATTAACTTCGTTATAGAGCACATCCTTTGATGTTTTTTTTGTAATATGTACGTCTTATTGTACATGTTTAAAGTTCAAAGTGTGAGATTGTCTCTTCTAATAATATCGTCTTTAAAATTTAAATATAGTTTAATAATTTAATACAACATTAACACTTGTAAGACTACTATTATTACTACTCTCGCTACTCCATTTGTCATCATATTTGCCACGTTTTACAGGTCAATAGAGCATATTTAGGGATTTCGACACCTTTTTACTCATCTCTTCCCCACACTAAACCCTTTGAACTTCTTCGTCATTAAAATCTCATCAACCACATTTTCAGAAGTGCAATCGTCAGCCATTTTATCCGGATAGAAATAATACATTAATGCATCGTTTGGTTGTAATTGATGTGTTATATTATTTAATATGTTTTTATTTGAAACTTATTTTTATATGAGCGTTTGGTAGAAGAGTGAGGTAGTGTTTATTTAACACGCCAATTTTACGCAAATTTTGTCAATTATACCCTCATACAATTTTTTACATATTTACACAATTGTAAATATGCTAACCCTAAACCATAAACAATAAACTCAACCTCAAACCCTAAACCCTAAACAATAAACCTAACTCTAAACATCAAACCCCAATCACTAAACTCTAAATAATAAACTCTAAACCCTTAACACTAAACTATAAACCTCAAAACATAAAACATAAACCACAAACTTAAAACCCTAAACCCTAAACTCCAAACCATAGACTATAAATCATGAACCCTAAAGCCCTAAAACCATAAACCTCAAATGTTAAACCAAAAACCCTAAACTCCAAAAAACTAAACCCTTAACTATAAGCCCTAAACCCTAAATCATAAATAATAACCCCAAACCATAAACCTCAAACCATAAATCATAAACAACTCCCAACCCTAGACCCTAAATCATGAACCATAATCCCTAAACCATAAACCCCGACACTAAACCCTAAACAATAAATCATGAACTCAAACCCCAAATTATTAACAAAAAACATCAAGCCTTAAACCTTAAACCACTAATTACAAACCCTAAACCATAAACCCCAACACCAACCTTAAACCCTAACCCATAAACATTAAACCTTAACCCAAACTCCAAACCTAAACCATAATTCATGAACTATAAACACCAAACATCAAACCTCTAAACCCTAAACCATGAGCAACAAACCCTAAACTCTAATTCATGAACCATATACACCAAACGTCAAACCCTTAAAGCCTAAACCATGAGCATTGTTGGACTCGAATTGATCAATCAAAAACTACTAAGAGGGTTGAATTTGCTTCCCAAATGAATTGGCTAAAACTAAAAAATAAAAGACAACATTGCACGATGATTTTAGAGTGGTTCGACTTCTAAACCAAGTCTACATCCACTACCTTAGAACACCACTAAGGATTCCCAATTCACTACTATGAATTCTTCCTTTTTACAAGCCAAAGGGGTAACCTTTACAATCCTATCTTTTCGATGGCTAAGATAGAATCACTCTAGTTTTTCCTTAGGCTAAACTAAAGCCTCTCCCTTTTTACAAGGTTTGTTTGGTAAACTAAATACCTCACAAGGTGAGTGTTTACACAAATGTTTAAGCTCACAAGAGTACAAAAGATAAAAACAATTAAACACTCTTTATACACTATATACAAGAGAAATAAAGACTTAAAGAATATTTCTCTTGATCATGAAGCTTGGATATTGTCTCTAACTATCTTCAAGTGTCCCAAGCTTGCTTTTATAGTGTGGAATGAATATTCTAGCCGTTTATGGTCATTGGGGATTTTTTGAGCCGTTGGATGCCATTAAAACCGAGCATTAAATGCTTACTTGCACATGGGTTTCAAAACCTAGGGGTTTTTCAAAAGCAAAACTAGTCGTTACAGGGCTTGGTTTTAAAACCGACTTAGGGTTTTTGAAACCATGACAAAGGTTTCAAAACCTATTTCCCAGGTTTGGTTTCTAGGCCTTACTGCCTCAATGGTTTTGAAATCACTTATAGGGGTTTCGAAACCTGCATTAAAAACTTGTATAACCGGCTAAAATTTGACTTTAAAAGATATATTCGATATAGGAACAAAGTAAAAACATTTTAAACACATTTTTCAAGTTTTGTTGACTTTGAAATATTTCTGAAATATGTTTAAGTCCAAAAACATTTTCCATAAAAGTTATATCAAAATCTTTATCTCAACAATCTGCCCCTTTTTTATATAAAAGAAACCACTTGAAAATTTATTTTGTCAAAACTCCCACTAGAAAAAATAATTTTAGAAAAAAAGAATATTTTAGGAAAATATTTTTAAGCTCCCCATTTTTTCTTTTTGGAATAGAATTTTTTAAACATCTCACCCTCTTTTTGTTATATCAAAAATAATTTAAAACAATGCTTGAAATTACTTTAAAACATGATAACAATGGATAGTAAGTTAAATCTTTTTTTAAAAAACAAAAGCTCCCCTTAATAAATGCATTCCATTTGAAATTTTAGTTCAAATACTTGACACTTAAGAAATTGAATTTCAACATAGGGTTAAAAAGATTTAATAACACAAGAAATTCAATGTATCCAAGACTTTTTAAAACTTTATGCAAACATATGAATGAAACAATGACTCGTATGCATAAAGCACTCAAAAATAAAATAGGCAACCAAATATATGTAATCAAAAACATTAAGATTAGAGGTTACCCATCTTTGTTCATTTGTGTGACTAGAGCATTCAAGATCCTTTCTTTTCTTACCATTGCTCCAACACACCTACAAGAGATGTTTACTTAATTTTTCGTATACAAATTGCTTTGGATCATGTAACATAGTTTCAATGTCCCTAGTTCCCTTAGGAACCCTTACTTGTCTAATCCTATAAGTTTTTCTTTTCTTTATAGGACAAGTATACAAAGAATGACCATGATAATAACAATGTGAGCATTTTGTCATTATGAGATGAGATGAATTATTAGAAATAATATCATTTTCTTTTGTTAAGCATTCAGGCGTAACTTTCAAATCAAGATTTTTTTTTGAAAACTCCATTGCTCATTTTTGAAAACTCTAAATCCTTTTTCAAAATTTCGTTTTGGTTTTCAAAATCAAGTTTTGATTTCAAAAGAAAATCATTTTCAAATTCAAGTTTAGAAATTATTTTCTTAAATTTGGAATTCATGGTCTCAAATTCCAAAAATAATTCACCAAAGGCATTTTGTAACTCACCAAAAGAATATAAAATTAATTCATTTGAGTTAAAAGATACATTGGGCTCATCGAGAGTCATAACACCATCCACCTTTGATGAGAGGAGGTTTGCACTTGATGGGACTCCATCTTTCTTTTCTTCTTTCCCATAAAATTTCTCAAGCTTCTCCCAAATTTCTTTTGCACTTTTGTATGGGGAGACCTTCTTGGAAATCTCTTCATTTAGGCACAAAGAAGAATGTGCATAGCCTTTGCATTGAGATGGTCCTTCTTTGTGTCTTTAACACTCCTTTTCTTCTTCTTCTTAGGAGCTTCCAAATGTCCATCTTCAATAATCATCCAAATGTCGAGTTTGAAGCCTCAAATGAAATATTTCATTATGTTGCTCCATTGGAAGTAACATTTCCCTTTGAAGAGAGGATGGCACATGATAGAACGACCTTCTTCGAATGAAATTATTGTAAAATCGCTTGCCATTTGAAATCTTGAATCGGTGAACTTTGAGCAATCGATCTTTACTCTCGAATTTTAGTGCTTTGATGTAGACGAGGCTCTAATACCAATTGTTAAGCTTAAATCGATCAACTAAAAACTATCGAGAGGGTTGAATTTGCTTCCTAAATGAACTGGCTAAAATCAAAAAATAAAAGATATTATTGCACGATGATTTTGGAGTGGTTCGACTTCTAAACCAAGTCTACATTCACTACCTTAGCAAACCACTAAGGATTTCCCAATTCACTCTTTCTTTTTCCAGGCCAAATAGGTAACCTTTATAATCCTATCTTTCCAATGGCTAAAATAAAACCACTCTAGTTTTTCCTTAGACTAAACTACAACCTCTCCCCCCTTTTACAAGGCTTGTTTGGTAAACTAAATTCCTCACAAGGTGAGTGTTTACACAAATGTTTAAGCTCACAATAGTACAAAAGATAAAAACAATTAAACACTCTCGATACACTATATACAAGAGAAATAAAAAATTAAGACTTAAAAATGTTTCTCTTGATCATGAAGCTTGGATATTGTCTCTAACCATCTTCAAGTGTCCCAAGCTTGCTTTTATAGTGTGGAATGATATTCTAGTCGTTTATGACCGTTAGAGATGTTTTGGAGCCATTAAAACTAAGCATTAAATACTCACATGCACAGGAGTTTCGAAACCATTATAGGGGTTTTGAAACTTGGGTTTTTTCAAAAGTAAAACAAGCCATTACAGGGTCCGATTTCGAAACTAGCTTGGGGTTTCGAAACATGTGGTTTTGAAACCATGGCATGGTTTCCGAAACCTGTTTCACGGGTTTGGTTTTCAGGCCTTACTACCTCAATGGTTTCAAAACCACTTTCGAAACCTGCATTAAAAACTTGTATAACTTGCTAAAAATTGACTTTAAAATCTATATTCGATATAGGAACAAAGTCAAAACATTTTAAACATATTTTTCAAGTTTTGTGAACTTTGAAATATTTTTAAAATATATTTAAGTCTAAAAACATTTTTCATAAAAATTATATCAAAATCTTTATTTCAACAAGCATCAAACCCTAAACCACAAACTCAAAACCTTAAACCATAGACATTTGTAATCACTCATTTTTGTCTTGCTATTGCTATTGCTATTATACATAAAATGAAAAAAGTTAAAAAGAAAAAAGATGCACACTCCATGTCCCTACTCTGCAGCACCACGCACATCTCCCCTAGCCCAATATGCACGCCACCACCTTTCATCTACAACCCACCCCCTGCAGCAAGCAATTACCCCCTCAATGCCCTATGCCTCACCTAAATGACCCCTACCATTACCTCATAACCTAGATGACCCCTACCATTACTCCATCATCATTCCCTTAAACAAAAACCAACTCCCTTCATCTAGATACACACACGGCCGTCTTCTATCACAACATCTCCCCTTCGTTTGGAGAACAAAAGAAAAACCAGCTCAAAAATTTACCTCACCATTTTTAACACCAAAAAAACTTAGTTCACCCATTATTTTTATAAAAAAAACCACCATTGAAGCTTCAAAAGCAATTCTTGAAACCCAAGCTTCACAACTATCTTCCCATCACCGTGAATCCATTACCTAAATCACCCATACCCAAGTAAAATCGGCAACACGAGACACAAAGCAAAGAACGATAAAAAAGAGAAGAAGGCTCACCCTCTGCTCTTGATGCTTTCCCAGTGACCGAAGGCTCCAATGGTGAGGATGTTTCAGGCGGTGATGGGAGCAACATATCGATTCGGTGATGATCCAACGAACATATTCTTAGATCGGCGGTGAAGAAGTCAAAGCACTCAAGGGCTTACCCATTCTCTGCTTTAGGCATTTTCCAGCGATTGGAGCCTCATCTCAACAATCCCAATGGTGGAGAGGATTGTCTTGACGAGGAGAACCATATACCTCAAAACCACGATGATCTAACGGTGGACGATGGTGAATCGACGCCCTAGTGTTAAAGTTTTTGGTGTTATTTCGAGGCATTTTGGCCGTTCTCGGGTAAACCATTTCAAGGGAAAGGAAGGGGACAGCAAGAGGAGTCTATTAGTAGTGACGGCGAATGGTTCTGACCATCTAAATGGCAGAAGCGGCGTGAGGGACAGCGACTAGGGTTTCTTGAGCTCCCGCTTTTAGTTTAGCAAAGAAGAAGAAATGAAAATGAAAAATAAAAGGGTTTCCCCTTTATTAATCCGACCGGGTAACCTAGTTCACCCAAAACCCAGTGACCCGGTCCAGCAGAAGAGAGGAAGGGAGGGAGCGAGCCTTGTCCTAGCATTCAACCCATTCGGTTAGACAAGCCGATTCCAACAGCTTGTCTTTGGGTTCATTTCTTGTATTAATTTTAAGGCCTGTTTGAGGGGTTTTGAAATATTTGGTTTTATATCGAATCTATTAACATGTTTGGTTTTTCATGTATGAATATATATATATATATACTCTTAAATATTATAATGTTTTATATGTATATTACTATATCCTTATTTTATATCATATGTTATATATGTATATATATATATATATGCATCAGATGTAAAATGTATGCTTTTATATCTCTTATGTATTTATATCATTATTTGCATATTGCTTATATATTAATATGTTATAATAAACATTATATATTATATGCATATATGCATGTTTACTTTACTGCATATTGTTTGTATTATTACTATATCTTATATGTACGTATACTTTATATGATATTATGTATATTATTACATCCTATATGTATATAATATATGTTATCATATATATGCGTGTGTATAGCCTAGTACGTGTATTATAGTTGTGTTATTTATTATATATATATATTATATGTTGCTTTATATGTATTCATATATTTATTGTGTTCTTACCTTTTATTTAATCTTGTTGGTATATATTTGTTCATACCTAATTAATTCATATATTTAATTATTCGTGTTTATATTTTCGCACATAGTTTTAGAACTCTTTATCCTAGAATTCTAGTGGGAGTGTCATCACGGCTTCTGGGTGTCATCTCCTTTGGTACTGTGGATCAAGATAAAATTTAATATTTGAACTATGTCTTTTAGGAATTAATTATTAAACTAAATCAAATTTTCCATTTTCTTAATAAATACGATACGAACCTATTAAGTACCAATTTTGGACGGCGTAGGGGTGCTAACCCTTCTCCATCTGTAACTAACACCCGAACCCAAGTTTTTAAAATATCTGGTTTTGATTTTTACGGTGTCCGGTCTATCGAAGTGGCCGGTGGCGACTCCATGTTTTCCAAAAATACCGATTTTTCAAAAATTTCCCCTTTTAAATAATTTTTCAATAAAAGCAGGAAATACCCCAAAACACGATTATTTTAATTTTTCATAGCGGCACATCCGAAAAAAATAGTCGCTACCGTATGGCGACTCTTCTGGGGAAAAATTTTTGCTTTCAAAAATAAAAAGAGAGTCAAGACTTATTTAGGTTCGTATTGTAATTACTAAGAAAAAATTTAATTTGGTTTAATTTAATTTTTAATTCCTAAGTCTTGTTTGTTTACCTTTTTTGACATCTTATAGTAGTCTTAGAACCTTTAGGTGAGAGTGATTACTACACTTCGTGGGGTTTTCACCTCCGTATAGTGTTGTAATTCACTTTCGAAATTCGGTCTTTATATTTCATGAGGTTTTCACCTCCGTATGGTATATGGGCCGTATTCTCTCGAATCAATGTCTGAGCGACAGTTTGAGTACCATTTTCTTTAGAATTTAACCGCATATAATGAGACATAAAGCCTACCTATTAGATCCATGCCGGTATTCTGTCTGTTTAGCGGTAACCCTGTTAAGTTTTTTATTCATATTTTGTTGTTTGCATGATTTAATTAATTTGTTTTCTTTTGTTGATTGACCTTTCATTCTTCGATTATTACACTGTACTAGTTGTGTTTTTTGTTTTCTATCGGTGTTTATTTTATTTTTTTGCATTTGCATTGCATGCCACATCATACCATAAATGTTGGATCGAAGGCAATCCAAATAAGAGAGAAGTCTGTGATGCCAAAAGTGGTAATGCTACAGTATTGGGTTGGGCCAAACAAATACCAAAGGAGAAAAAAAAGAGTTTGACGTTGAGATATGTATCGAGTAGAGAGGCGGCGTAGCTTGGATGCACTGTTTGAGATTCGATTCGTTTGCACCCGGATATATCAAAAAAGAGACATGTGTCTACAGTTTGCCTGCACCTGCTAGCAATCCCCTAAAAGCTCCGGATACATAGATTATTGCCGCGGATCTTTTGAGCAGCATAAGAGGAGAATGATGAGGTCGCCCATCAGACTGAAGACGGTGTTGAGACGTAGAGTGCGAGCCTTACTTCACAAAGTTAATATGTCAAGACGAAAAGTTAACCTTTATTTGTAATTCGTTATTTCAGCTTCTTGTAATCAGACATCTTCTCCATCAAATGGACGTCTTTCTAAGGACTGTTGTGAATTGACACCTTTTTTTGCATTCATTACATTTTTTACATATTATTTGCCCTTCTAGCATTTTATTCATTTATGACACATTTCATGCATTGATCAATTAAATGATAAGACTCTCGGGGTTTGAGAGAGTAATCTGATAACCAATTGAAAAGGAATGGAACCAACACAAAAGTCAAGACTCGAACAGTTAGAAGATAGGAAAAGTGGACTATTTCAATGCAAGAGTTTTTTAGTTTAGTCCATGTTTTGGTCATTCCACCGTATTTCAAGGGGGAATTGGAGCATCCTACCAGGAATAATAGACTGTTGCTGGAGGAAATCAAGAAGCTAATCAGCAATGGACTTTTGACCCAAGAATTGATCCAACAATGGAAGACACAAGAATTGGGGCAAGCTTACACCGCACCTAAAAGGCTAGAATGAGTTGACACCCTGAAAATGACTCGAAAGTCCCTATGCTAAGGTTTCTCATCTTTTTTGCAAAGAAGTCCTACCAAAATGCAGGCATTACGTGCTTAAACACGGTAAAGTTTAAGACAATGGATAATTCAAATACCCATTGAAAATCCATTTTTACTAATGGTCAAAGGAAAATAAATCATTTGGAAAATCCAATGTCATAATTGGTATAAACTGATTGTACCCAACAGAATGGTACAACTAGCCCGGAGCAAATGGCTACCGGTAAAGACAACTCAAAACCGTTGATCCCTGTGCATTTGAGAAAATGCAAAAGAAGTCTATGAGTAAAAACTTTAAATCAAATTTCCATCAAAAATCTATTTTTACGAATGGTCAAAAGAAAATAAATCTTTTGGAAAAATCCAATATCATAATTGGTATAAATTGATTGTACCTAGGGGAATGATACAACTAGCCCGGAGCAAACAAGTACCGATAAAGGCAATTCAAATATGTTGATCCCTGTGCATTTGGGAAAAATACAAAAGAAATCTATAAGCTAAGCTATAGATTTTTTAAAATGTAGTTATTTTTGTCATAATAAAATTTTCATTTCGAAAGCATTTTTTTGCATTATTTGTTTCTTTATACTTTTCGTTCATTGTTATAGGATAGTTTTTGTTCTCTCATACGCATATACAAATATTTATGAAAAAAACATACACATGTACATACCATTTTTTTATTATTAGGTCATTGAATCTCAAATGTGAGAGTGCCCTAGATTTAGATTGAACATCAGGGGAATATTGCAATTACGAATATTCGTTAGTCTATTTAGGCATGCAGAGGAATAGAACAAGCATTTAGATAATGGGCATATCCCATTTTAGGAAATTCCCTTCTTAGGCACTTATCGTTTAAGATACTTGAATCGAGTGTTGACCCTAAACTTCTACCCCCTGAAGACTATTTTGATATCCATGTATGAGATGACGAATGGCATTCCTTCAATTCCCTTCACAAATAATAAAAATATCCATTTGTTGTCCCCTTTTAAGCCTGGTCGTTTCTTTTCATTTGAACCCAAACCAAGGATCACAGCCACATTGGGGGCAAAGAGGATGAAGATTTTGCTCGTGAATTAAAGTCACCCAGTTTTGACCACATTACAAAGATAGTGTTTTACGAATAAGCACAAGAAATGAAAATCAATGTACTGGACACGAAGACCAAGAGAAACATCATAACAAGCCAGCAAGAGAAAAAAGACCCACTAAACCAAATTGTAAGTTTGACAACAAAAAGATTGTAACAATCAAGAGTGCAAGCACCAAGTCAAAAAGTGTAATAAAGGACATCAAGAGCCTTGAAGATTTGATTACATGTGAATAAAAAGCAAATCAACATTCATTCAAGATGCAAGCTATTTATTCCAAAGCTATAAAGAAGAAAATGAACTCTAGGGTGAAAACCCAGAAATAAGCAGTCTAGAGCGATCCTATAAATAAATCAAAGAAGTTTTTCATTTGAGCACATTCCGATCAACACGTGCAGAGAGGATATTTCACCAGAAGAAATGATCCTTGGTTTCATCACCCTTAAACACTTATTTTGGACCTATATATCCATCATTTCATAACCATTAGCCATAGCATACACTAAAAGCCTACAAAGACTATTCAGATCATATGTGGATATCTGAGCTAAATAAGTTTGTCTTTAGATTACATCCCGCATATAAGGGTTAACCTTCATTTACGAAATGTCAAACCTCGAAGTGCCTGATCGATACCCAAATGAGGGAAGGATGAGGGGCATAGTGAGTGGTGAGATGAAGAGAGCCACCTTAAATGGACTTGAAAATAGGTATGGGAAGTGTTCCTCTTGAAAGCCTAAATGGACTAAGGGAGACCATACATATGCTTATATCGCCAAAATAGGAAAGATTTTCTAAACATACAAATTTGTTAGTGCATTTGTTATTTTAGGATCGAACATTTGTTTTCAAAAATGTTTGAACTTTTTTAGTACATATCATTTCCTTCAAACATCAGTTTTCAAAAATGTTTGGCTTTTTTTCGAATTTCGATTCTTTTAATATTTCTTCCAAACATTAATTTTCAAAAATGTTTGGCCTTTTTTCAGAAGTCGATTCTTTTAATATTTCTTCCAAGCGTTAATTTTAAAAAATGTTTGGCTTTTTTTTTCGAATTTTGATTCCTTTAATATTTATCATTTCCTTCAAACATCAATTTTAAAAAATGTTTGGCATTTTTCAAATTTCAATTCATTTAATACTTATCATTTACTCCAAACATTAATTTTTCAAAAATGTTTGGTATTTTTCTCTGAATTTTGATTCTTTCAATATTTACCATTTCCTCCAAACATCTATTTTAAAAAATGTTTGGCATTTTTTCCGAATTTTGGTTCTTTTAATACTTACCATTTCGTCTAAACATCAGTTTTTAAAGATGTTTGGTATTTTTTTTAAACCTTAATTTTTTAGATATCTATAGTTTTTCTCCCACACACTAGTTTTTAAAATGTTTGGTATTTTTACCCAGTTTTATTTTTAAAATAACTATTTTTTATTTTGATGAGAATTAAAGCATAGTGTCACGGCCCAAATCTTTTGGTCCGAGATAGTTGCGCAAGGATCCGCCCAAAAGGTTCAAAGCGGATCATCGGACTTGCCAAGACCACCAGACTTGGCCCAACACTTGGAGAATGCTAGAGAGCCCGATCACACTAGCTCTTCGGAAATGGCAAGAGACAAGAAGTCAAACGAGGAATCTTGCCATATCGGGTGTGATCAACTATCTTAGGAAAGAAACCTACTAATTGATGTAATTAGGTAGGATTTGATATTCTTTCCTAGATTAGAGATTCTTGTAAGGATTTGGGCTAATCCTGGCCATCCATGTAAATCGATCCGGACCATTGATTGAGTGGGAGCTCAACTATAAATAGAGAGCCTCTCACTCTCATTTGTATGATCCAATCATCCAACTCATTCCATTCATTCTCTCATTTGAGAAGAGTAATAAGACTCTGAGGCATTTACTCTACTTTTCCTCTTGTTCCTTTCAATTGTCTTCGTTCCCAAAGCTCTTCGAGCTAGTTACCTCTCGAGTGGCCAAGAGTAGCCACCATAGTGCTTAAAGCGCTTCCGCATCCATCGAAGCCTGGAGGGCTTGTCCGAGCCGTTGCCGAGCAGGAGTACTCGCAAGGCTGGTTGAAGGCTTATTTAGGCGCGGGAATCGACCGATTAGCGTCAATGGCGTCTAAGGCCGCACGGATCACTAGGGTTGAGCCCTAGCCCCGTGACAAGTGGTATCAGAGCGAGACGATGGAGCTTGCGTTCGAGCCTACTTGGTGTTGCAGTCAAGATAGGCGAGGATTTGCGTTCGAGCTAGTCAGAGTGAACAAGCTAGTTCGTGGCAAAGAAGTGACCGAGATGGCATCACAATGGAGAAAAATGACAATGAACGAGGTAAAAGATTTCATTGAAGATCTTGATGATAGAACATTCAGTCTCAGGTCCGAGATAGTGGACGTGTCCCAGAAGGTGGATTCCTTCAAGGAGAAAATCACCAAAAAGACCCGAGAATCTCTCAACTTGATGATTGAACAGATCAAACGTCATTCCGAGGGATTACAGCCGTTGACAAAGAGGGTATGTAAGCTTGAAGTATCCGAAGAGGAAGCCAAGCAAACCCAAGGTGTTTTCGAGTCCCGCCTTAACCAAGTGGAGTCCATGGAGGGCCGGTTTAAGGACGAGACACGATGAGTTTTCAACGAGTTGGTGAATGTTCAACAGAGTAATGCTTGCGAAGCCGAGGTGAAGGCTTTGCGGATCGAGGTGAATGAGCTCAAGGAAGAGCTACTCAGTTGCAAGAGTGCAATGAGTGAATGGGGTGCGCTTGCCACCATCTTCGAGGGACTTAGGCCTGGGGCGAAGCTTGCATTGGAGCAAGGAGGTGCCCAGATTCGGGAGGTCAATGATGCGGCCGAGTTGCTGACCAAGCCCACGACGAGTGACTGTGGGAATGGCGAGGCTAAGTCCGTACCAAAGAAGAAGGCGAGCCGGAAGATGAAGTGCTACTTCTGCGATGGCCCACATGTGATAAGGAGCTGTCCCGAGAAGAATCGCCTTGCTGCACTCATCAAGAGAGAAGATGAGCCAGAAGGGGAAGTAGTGCGACTTGGCGCAATTGCGAGTGTCAATAAGCCAAGGGAAATCCAGGGTGCGACTACGAGTGCCAAAGTAGTCAAGCCAAGGTCGAGCCGCGGTGCGACAGCAAATGAGAAAGCCGTCAAGCCGAGGGTGAAGAAGAAGCAATTGGAGTGTTACCAGTGTAAGGGGCCTCACAAGTTGCGGAGATTCCCAGTTCGAGCCAAGGAGTCCAAGATGAGGGACAAGCCCGAGGGAAGCGAGGCTACAAAGCTTAGTTCGAAGCCGTCTAGTTCTGCCAAGGCCAAGGGAGACCGAAAGCAGAAAAAGGTGAACATGTCTAAGAAGGCTAGGGGAGTGCTTACCGAGGATGTTCGGGGAAAGAACATCGCTTTTGAGACCAATGGAGCGTCGAAGGGGGCCAAGCCGAGGGACATTGCAACCTTGGAGACATCACCTATGGGCAAGGTGGGGATCGAGCGAAGGACTTCGGGGAAGAAGTGCCAACGCAAGAGGAAGCACCGAACTTCGAGGAAGAAGGGTCGATGCAAGAAGAGTGCACCAAACTTTAAGTCAGAGGGGCGAGTGCAACGAGGGGCAACAGACCTTGGGCAAAAGGTGCTGATGCGTGCAAAGAACTTCAATGATGGAGGTTCGATGCAAAGGGGGCCAGACTTCGTGGAGACAGAAGGGCTGACCCATTTTGGAGTAAATGCAACCGAGAGAAAGGTACATCTCAAACACAACTCTAGTGTTTTTGAGTTTGATTTGCCGAGTTTGATGAGCGTAGGTCGAGTTGGACCTAACCATCGGTACGGAGGAGACAAAGCTTGGAAGTGACCTTTCAGAGTTCTAAGGAGCCAAACTGATGGGCTGACGAGTCTGAGAGTTCGTCCGGTGTTCAACGTGGTGACACCCAAGACTTTGCCGCGGGATCAAGGCAAACCAAGGCTTGTAGGAGAATGCTCCTACAACGACGATGTATCTAAAGGCGTCATAGCACGCGACATCACTTGGCGGGAAGAGTCGGAGCGAGCAGTCCTTATGGGGGGACATGAGCAAGCCGAGACGTCGAGAAGCCACCAAGACGATGTGAGTAATGGTGCAGAGGATCGAGGGATTCCATGGCAGCAAGAGCCGAGGCGAGCAGTTCATATGGGGGAACAGCACCAAACCGAGGCAACAAGTAACAGCATCCAAGGAGGCCCTACCCAGGATCGTTCTAGTGCAGCGACGAGGGCGTCGCCAAGTTCAGTGGGGGAGAATGTCACGGCCCAAATCTTTTGGTCCGAGACAGTTGCGCAAGGATCCGCCCAAGAGGTTCAAAGCGGATCATCGGACTTGCTAAGACCACCAGACTTGGCCCAACACTTGGAGAATGCTAGAGAGCCCGATCACACTAGCTCTTCGGAAATGGCAAGAGACAAGAAGTCAAACAAGGAATCTTGCCATATCGGGTGTGATCAATTATCTTAGGAAAGAAACCTACTAATTGATGTAATTAGGTAGGATTTGATATTCTTTCCTAGATTAGAGATTCTTGTAAGGATTTGGGCTAATCCTGGCCATCCATGTAAATCGATCCGGACCATTGATTGAGTGGGAGCTCAACTATAAATAGAGAGCCTCCCACTCTCATTTGTATGATCCAATCATCCAACTCATTCCATTCATTCTCTCATTTGAGAAGAGTAATAAGACTCTGAGGCATTTACTCTACTTTTCCTCTTGTTCCTTTCAATTGTCTTCGTTCCCAAAGCTCTTCGAGCTAGTTGCCTCTCGAGTGGCCAAGAGTAGCCACCATAGTGCTTAAAGCGCTTCCGCATCCATCGAAGCCTGGAGGGCTTGTCCGAGCCGTTGCCGAGCAGGAGTACTCGCAAGGCTGGTTGAAGGCTTACTTAGGCGCGAGAATCGACCGATTAGCGTCAAGGGCGTCTAAGGCCGCACGGATCACTAGGGTTGAGCCCTAGCCCCGTGACAATAGGGACAGAGAGTCGATTCCCGCTGAGATGCTGCGAGAAGATTGAATTTAGAGATAAGTTTAGGGATTAGAGGTATTTTGCCCGCCCTAATAAGAATATAGATGAAGACTATGAATGTTGGGTCAAAGACAAGAAAGATAGTTGAACCCATAATAAAATAAGGTAATACTGCAAAATAATAAAAATGTTAATTTAGAAGCATTTTGCTTGTTTTAAACAGATATTTTAAGATTACCGAAGATTTTAGTCTGCAGCTTCATGTTGAAGAGGTAAATCTTATTGAAGATTTTCGATTGGTAGCCATGTTGGCGTGAATCCAGTTATTTGGTCTACAACTTCATGTTGGAGATGTGCACCTTATTGAAGATTTCCCGATTTTATCCATTCATAAAGATATTTTTTCTTAAAATCAAATTTCTTAATTTAATCCTTTCATAAAGTTATTTTTCTTAAAACTAAATTTCTTAATTTAATCATTTCATAAAGATGTTTTGCTTAAAACTAAATTTCTTAATTTGATCCTTTCATAAGGATGTTTCCTCCTTTTGGTAGTCTCAAAGCGAGATACCATTTCTCTTAAAACCCATATTTCCTAATTTTATCCTTCCATAAGGACGTTTTGCTGAAAACAAATTTCTTAATCCATTCATAAAGATGTTTTACTTAAAACCAAAATTCTTTAATTCAATCATTCCATAAAGATATTTTTATTAAAATCAAATTTCTTAATTTAATCATTCTATAAGGATATTTTTCTTAAATTCAAATCTTCAATAAGGATATTTTTCTTAAAATAAAATTTCTTAATTTTATCCGTTCATAAGGATATTTTTCTTAATACACGAATTTCTCAATTTGATCATTTCATAAAGATGTTTTTTTCTTAAAATGAAAAAAATTTCTTAATTCAATCATTTCATAAGGATGTCTTCTCGAGACTAAAATTTAAGTAGGACCCGTGATTCCATATCGGAAGATACGGAAAAAAAGGTGGCCAAGGAAGAGTGAAAAGTTTTATAAAAACCCATAATTTCAAATCGGAAGATAGGAAAGTAGGACAAAAATGAGTGTTTGTGATCTTTGCTTTGTTTACCAAAACAAGCAAAGAGAGTCAGCTGTAATCACTCATTTTTATCTGGAAATTACTATTACTATTACTATATTTTATTATTATTTATTATTATACAAAAAATAGAAAAAATAAATTAAAAGAAAAAAGGGTTACACGCCCCATGTCCCTACTCTGCAGCACCATGCCCATCTCCCCTAAACCAATATGCACGCCACCACCTTGCAGCTACAACCCACCCCTGTAGCAAGCTATTACCCCCTCCATGCCCTATGCCTCACCTAAATAACCCCTACCATTACCTCATAACCTAGATGAACCCTACCATTACTCTATCACCATTCCCTTAACCAACTCCCTTCATCTAAATACACACACGACCGTCTTTTATAAAACATCTCTCATTCGTTTGGAGAACAAAAGAAAAACCAGCTCAAAAATTTACTTCACCATTTTTAACACCAAAAAAACCGAGCTCACCCATTATTTTTATCAAAAAAAACCACCATTGAAGCTTCAAAAGCAATTCCCGAAACCCAAGTTTCACAACTATCTTCCCATCACCGTGAATCCATTACCTAAATCACACATACCCAAGTAAAATTAGCAACACGAGACACAAAGCAAAAGAACGATAAAAAAGAGAGAAAAGAAGGCTCACCCTCTGCTCTTGATGCTTTCCCGATGATCGGAGGCTCCAACGGTGAATCCCAATGGTGAAGATGTTCCAAGCGGTGATGGGAGCAACATATCTTGATTCGGTAATGATCCAACGGCCGAATTATTAGATCAGCGACAAAAAAGTCGAAGCACTCAAGGGCTTACCCGTTCTCGGCTTTTGGCATTTTCAGGTGACAGAAACCTCATCTCGACGATCCCAATGGTGGAGAGGATCGTCTCGAAGAAGAGAACCACATACCTCAAAACCATGACAATCTAACGATGGACGACGGTGAATCGATGCCCTAAAGCGTCAAAGTTTTTGGCTTTATTTTGAGTCATTTCGGTCGTTCTCGGGGAAACCATTTTAAGGGAAATGAAGGGGACGACGAGAGGAGTTCGTTGGTGGTGACGGTGAATGGTTTCGACCATCGAAACGGTGGCAGCATCGTGAGGGACGGCGGCTAGGG